>BMAU01002364.1:170000-589135 GCA_019973935.1 Trichonephila clavipes | reverse complement strand
ATATATGTAGGAATGGATGTGCACATATCGTATCCCTCCTATATTCATTAATGACGTAATGCCAAGAGAGCGCCACCTATCTGACAAGGCGGTTTCGAGGATAACGAGTAAACCGAACTGGAATAGAACGATTGCACGAGAGACGACCGAGAAGAAACGGCAAGCGATGATACGAGGACGAGGGCGCTGGAACAGGAAACGCCTCGTGGAATCCAACGATCTAATGATGTTTCGATTACTTTTTACTAACTTTTAGCCCTCCCTTGTAAATAATTCCCCTTAATAAATGTATAGTAACTCAATCTGGCCGTTGTCACTCTCTATATGGGGGCTCGGCCTTTCCCTTAACTTAAAATCCCCTAGAAAACCGAAAGTAAAGGACGATGACGATGCAGATAAATTTATTCAATGTGTTCTTCAATGTGTGTTGGACGATTTTATTCAAATTCAAGTGCATTTATTCTTCAAAGCGTTTTCAACGTGTGTTTGACGATTTCATTCAATTTCAAGTGTTGTGTGAAAAATTCACGATTGTGAAAGATTTAGTCGATAGTTTTGCCGACAACATCAAGATTTTCTTCAACACTAATATACATTCCATGAAAGTTAATATTCAGCAATCAAGACTTGTTGTATGCCAAAAGTTTGCAAGTGAGTTTTTATTTCCATTGTTTTTTACAAACTCACAGTGATTGTGAAAATATATTTGGAACCGCTAATGTGACTGTAGATACGATATAGTTTTTATAGCTAGGTACAATCAGCTACTAGTGACATTTTATTTCCCAGACTTTGGTATCTTTTCATAGCGTGGTTACTTTTTTCTGTGCCGAAATATATTACTCACGCATCATCTTAAGTGACTGCAAACATCTGTATATCTTACGCATTCTGGTTCAATTCTAAGTGATTTCCATTATGTCCTGCTTAACGCTGCCGCAAGGTGACATCCCAGTTGTCGCGCAAGCTTTATGAACATTGGCAATACGCAAAAATGTAAAATTAGACAGTATTCTGTTGTTTTTAACGATCACCCATTCAGTAGGACTCTCTAGAGAACGACCGGCGAAAGTTTACGGGTTTCGCACAGAAGATTTTTGATATTGTGAAGACTACTCATCGCCTAGTTACAAAATTTAACCTACCCGATTTAACCTGTTTGACTCATCTTTACAACCAGAAACACAATGGAACTGCCGAAGAACTCTTGTAATAATATTAAATACAGCTGAGTTATTGCATAGCCAACACATCGGCCCCCGCGGGATGCAGAAAATTCACTTTGCTTCCCCCCACTTTCTACAGACGGGAAATCGTGACGCTGCGCCAACCAAATTCAATGAGTCAGCTGTTCCCTCTATTTCGAAAAACGATTTATCGTGGCTTTTTGTTAAGAGATTTGCTTTCTAACTCTTCGTTCTTTCAGTGCCAGATGACTCACAGTACTCAATCGAACATTTTTTTTCTGAGAGTAGTAGTAGGAAGGCTGGCGTTTTGCCCAATAACCCGAACAACAAAATTGTTCCTGTAAAACGGCTTTTGATCGGGAACCGCAAAATTATCTATTCAATCTCAGCGTGGCATAGAACTCTATAGCAGTTGTATAGCAAAACATTACTTATTCGGGAATTCGGAAAAAAAAATTAAATCAAGCTTCAATTGCGCAAGGAATAACAACATAGAAAATGCGGCGTAACGCAGCGGCATTCCAATGTTTGTAGTCGCTATTCGTGGAATTAGCGACTCGAGAGGTCAGGTGTTTCACGGCGAGCTTTATACTTCAATTATGGAACATTGTATCGACGGAATCCCGATCTCTCCTTCAACCAAGCTCAATATTGATAAGGATGCAGCTAACAACTGCAGGGTTACAAAGAAAAATAGGAATTGATGACAGTACATATTCTCAAATGATAAAAGCAAAAGCCAGCTCTTGTGATACTGGCGCGTAGAAGTCCAAACTTTAGTAGCCTAACGCCACCGTGATATGTTGAAAGATTACACAATATCTATGAACATCGATATATCCGATAGCTCTCACAAATTCAATGACCAGGCCTGGTTAATTTGAGAATAAACTCTCTCAGAGAGAGGAATCAGCGTAACTTGTTGTTTGAATTGAATGCGGGATCCGTGCCATCTTCTAACTTTATGCCCAGATAATGTCGTGGACCAAAGCGTATACTGTATAGCACAAATTTTGGCCTAAAATCTGATGCTTGTCCTCAAAAATATCCCTTCTCATAATGTTGATGCAATTACTATTAACTACTATGTGTAAAAGAAGGTTAAAATTTTATCTAAAAAGAATATTATCTTTTGAATTGATACCAGTCAGTAACCTTAATGAAAGAAAGTGTAGCTGGAATCAATTAGGCTCCCCTTCTTTAATAAATGGTGGTAATATATACTAACTGGTTTGGCCTTTCAAAAGCTCATGTAATTGGTTCATTCAACTCCTTTGTTTCAATTGACAACTAGACTTTCTGTTAAAATTAATGTTGTCCCCAACCACTCAATGAACTTTGATATTATTATTGGATTTGTAATCTAATTAAACAAGCTAATCTGACTATCACCCCTGATAGTGTTATGTTTTCTAAAAGCTACAAATCGAAGTATCCGACGCTTCTCCACAACCATTTTGTTTTCGCAATTACTGACGACATTCCTAAATTTGATATTGGCCCTGAAATTCCAAAACAAACTCGTAATGATGTTGAGGCATTACTCGTATGTTATAGGCCGAATAAAAATTAAAACGACGGATATTGAGTTAAGCATTACCATGACGGACGATAAACCAATTTATCATTCTCCAAGACGGTTACCTTTACTGAACGTGATATAGTAGATAAACAAATAGATGAATGGATACAAAAATGGTGTTATTGAACCATGTTCATCTGCTTATGCTAGCCAAGTCCTAGTAGTCCGCAAAAAGACGGCAGTCCACGAGTCTGCATTGATTTTCGAAAATTAAATCGTGTGTTAGTTAAGGATCACTATCCTCTGCCCCTCATTGAGGATATTTTAGATAAACTTCAGGATACTAGAGTTTTCAGTACCATTGATTTACGTAATGGTTTTTCCATGTGCCTGTTAACAAACAGAGTCGCCCATATACCTCCTTTTGTAACACAAAATGGTCAATTTCGTTCCCAAAAATGCCTTTCGACTCTCTACATGCCCTTCAACGTTTCAACGTTTTATCAATACAGTTTTTCGTGACTTAGTTGTTCAAGGAAATTGTTCTCCTTACATGGATGATATAGTTATCCTTTGCTAAAAATGAATCTGAGGCTATTGAGAGACTCAAAAGTTCTTCAAAACGTCCAGTGATTACGGATTGGAAATAAATTTTGATAAATGTCAATTTCTGCATAGGAAAATTGAATTTTTAGGCCATATTATTGAAAATAATAAACTTTTTCCTTCCCCTTCTAAAACTAAATCAGTTGTCAATTACCTTGAACCAAAAACAACTAAAGAAGTTCAACGTTTTTTAGGTCTCACTGGATATTTTCGTAAATTTATCCCTGCTTATTCTGTAATTGCTAAGCCACTTAGTGATCTTTACGTAAAGATACTCCTTTCAATTTTGATGTAAAACAAAAAAGCTTCCTTTGACGAGTTAAAACGTTTGCTCTGTCAGAAACCTGTCTTAGGTATATATCGACAAAATTGTGAAACCGAAATACATACTGATGCATCAATCGACGGACTTGCTGCTGTTTTATTACAAAGATTCCCCGATGATAATTCCTTACATCCTATATATTACATGTCTAGAAAAACGTCCGAAACGGAGAAATATACCAGCTACGAACTCGAAGTTTTAGCAATCATAGAAGCTCTCAAAAATTTAAAGTGTACATTTTAGAATGCCTTTCAAAATAATTACTGATTGTAATGCATTTACAAAACTATGAGTAAGAAAGATCTAAACACACGAATCGCGCGTTGGGCCCTGAATTTACAAGATTATGATTACACCATTTTTTACATCGCTCTGGCTCACAAATGGCCCATGTCGACGCTTTAAGTAGAATACAGGTTTTAACAAACCAGTGTAATGATTCTATTGTGCATAGGATAAAAGAATCTCAAGAGCTGGACCCACACATTCTTTCCATAAAAGCTCTTCTTCAAAAGGGTCCATATGATAACTACTGTATTAAAAATAATATACTATATAAATTTATTGACGGTGCCGAAGTCCTTGTTATTCCCGACGAGATGCAGCATCACTTTATCAAAAATGCTCACGACAAAGGACATTTTTCAGTTAAAAGAACTCTAGAACATATAAAAAATAAATATTTTATACCGCAACTTCAATCCAAAATTGAAAAATATATTTCTAATTGTGTAACATGTATATTGAAAAATAAAAAGTCTGGTAAACAAGAAGGATTTCTCCATCCTCTTGTCAAAGATGATATACCACTAAATACATACCATATCGATCATCTTGGTCCTTTAGCAACTCAAGTAAAAACTACAAATTCATTTTAGCTGTCATTGACTCTTTCACTAAATTTGTTTGGTTATACCCCACAAAAACTACATCTACTTCTGAGGTAATAAAAAAATTAGACATTCAAAAAACTACATTTGGAAATCCTCGTTTTCTTATCACTGATCGTGGAACTACTTTCACTTCTGACGAATTCCACACTTATTGTTCGGAACAAAAAATTACACTTCACCATATTACTACAGGTTTGCCACGTGCTAATGGTCAAGTAGAACGCATTAATCGAACAATTATTCCTGTCTTATCTAAGATGTCAGAAGACGATCCCACGAAATGGTTCAAACATGTTCCTTCACTACAAGAAGTCTTAAACTCAACATTCCAACGAAGCATTAACACCCACTCCTTTTTGAATTACTCTTTGGAACACAAATTAATAACAAGACTGATTTGCGCATTCAACAATTAATCGACGAACAACTACAACTCGAATTTAATGAAAAACAAAGAACTCCTACGTAAAGCGGCAAAAACGCAAATACTTAAAGTGCAAAATGAAAACAAAAGTCTTATAATCTTCGACGAAAATCTCCTTATTTATACAGTGTTAAGGACTTGTTGCTATTAAAAAACGCAACAAGGACCTGGACAAAAACTCTGCAATAAATTTATCGGTCCATATAAAATAACACAAGTAAAACCTAACGATACCTACAACGTCGAAAAATGTGGAAATTTTGATGGCCCAACCAAAACAAGTACTTGTGCCGAATACTTGAAACCATGGCCTAACAAATGAATGTTACATTACGAACGCAAACTTTTACTTTAACATTTTTTTTCGACATTATCACCATACTCAAGATTGCTTTGTATTGTTTGTCTTCTTTCCATCTGTATACCTATTTTTTTTATTCTTTATTATTAGTTTTGATTTTCTCTGATACATCTTTGTCTGTTTTAATAATTGTTTTATTTGTAAGTTTACTTCCTCTAGCTTTTCAGTTTTATTTCATGAAATTTTGAAATACACTGTATTTTACATGCGAGGACGCATGCTTGGTCATGATGGCCGATGTAGGAATGGATGTGCACATATCGTATCCCTCCTATATTCATTAATGACGTAATGCCAAGAGAGCGCCACCTATCTGACAAGGCGGTTCGAGGATAACGAGTAAACCAGACTGGAATAGAACGATTGCGCGAGAGACGACCGAGAGAAGCGACGGCGATGATACGAGACGAGGGCGCTGGAACGAAACGCCTCGTGGAATCCAACGATCTAATGATGTTTCGATTACTTTTACTAACTTTTAGCCCTCCCTTGTAAATAATTCCCCTTAATAAATGTATATTTAACTCAATCTGGCCGTTGTCACTCTCTATATATAAATATATGAAAAAAAATAGATAAATTTATTTAATATTTGCTTTTTGTGAGATAGAATTCATTTTGTGAGATGTAGAGGGAGTGAGTGAATATTAACGTCGCACTGTATAGCTGTACGAGAGCTTTTTGGTGACATACCTCGTAGTTTTGAACCATGGTCAAGTGACGAGGTGAACGACGACACCTGAACTGGCACCCCCTCTCTTAACTACCACACCTCACCAACGAGAGGACGCTTGAGCTCTCGACAGATTTAACTTTCACTGCTCCCCCACACGGCAGGACTTAAGTGGTATTGGGCTCGAACTCGTGACAAGCCAGCCACGAACCGATACCTTGACCACTAGGTTACCGTGGCCACTTGTGAGTTGTAGAAGTGGTAGAGTAAATAAGCTTTATTTATATGTATTTCATCACTCTCATCTTTATTTAATTTTCACAACTGGATAATAAGTTTGAACTTGTGTTTCGCTCAGGAGTAAATATACAAAAGAAGAGGTATTTATTTATTTTCCACATTACTTATAGAACGAAAAAAACAACAGGGAAAAATGTAAGAAAAAATATTATAGTGAAGGAACTTTATAATGAAGTTAAATATTACTTAATAAAAAAAAAATGTTTCTCATTCAAGTGAAGAGAAATATTAGTTATTTACGGAAATCTGATGGACAGTTTCAACCACTAAGTCAGGTACGTTTAAGCTACAATGATATTAATTTGCTTGGAATAGCCAACAAATGTATAAAAAATTCAAGGTCTAATCCAGTGGTTCTCCAACGACCCAATTTTCAATAATGATTTTCATAACGCTTTCCTCCATACAATACCAATGTATTGAATGCAATAATAATGTACTTTGACGTTAAAGCTGCTGTACCATTTTATTTAAAAAACTGTATAAATTATCAATATAAGAATTAAATTCTGTACATAATTTTGTATAGGACAAAACCATGGAAGTCACTAATAATTGTTAATCATGTTTTTAACCTAGTATTGATAAATTAATTATCAAACACATTGCCCAATACTGATGCCTTTATCAGCATATTATATCAGTGTAAATGTATATTTTATTTTTATTGTGTCAGAATTCCTTTTGTTTTACTTCCTTTCAATAAATTAATGTATATTTTAAATAATTTATTTTTGACTCCTCCCACCCTCTCGTAGGGCAATCCCGTCTCCCTAGAGGAGCACCCCCCCAAAAAAAATATGAGAAACACAGGTCTAATCTTTTTAAAGGAGAATCGCCAATAAATCCGTTAAAATAATGTTTTAATTCTTTAGAGAAAAATGAAGGGAGACACTTCAAAATAGGGTATTCGGATTTATGCATTAGGTAGGATAAATAAATAAGATTCTAGTTTTAAAAAAATGTTAACCCTCCCCCCTCTCACATCTCACAGAGATACCAAATAGAACATTGAAATTTGCATTGGACGGGGACACTGAAACCAATGGTGCTCTGGTTTATCCCCCCAAAGCACCATTGGTATCAGTGTTCTCGTCCTGGAGGCTCTCTGGCTCACAGTTTTAAAAGACAGGCTCAAACTCTTCTAGCCCGCTTTCGATGGTCATCTTAAAACAATGAAATTTTCCGAAGGATTCAGGAACTTTGAAATGTGCGCAAAATGTTCTTCTTAGCCTGCCTTGCCTGTTCACATCCTCGAATGCCGAGGGCTCACCAAGCAGGATTTAGCAGACGATTCCTTGCTGGTGTTAGATTTTTTGAAAGTGTACGGAGTCATGGACCTGGTATAGCACTGCTGGCCAATGGGGGCGTGCAACAACAACATTGCAATTTGGATTAGAATGATGTAATATTTTCTTTGGAATAAGTATAATACATAAATAAATTTATATAGAAGCAATCATATGGTTATTACAAGAAAAAAAACGAATTACTTTCGGTATTGAAGCACAAAAAAATTGTCCGTGGTATATTAATCAGCTTTCTTAGCAATAAAGATAATAATCATTTTGCGAAGATCATTTTACTGAGTACTATTTGAAAAAAAATTAATTTGTACGTTCTAAAACAAAAATAGTTTTACACTATTCATTTTTCCTTTCTAAAACGAGTAGGAATATATCGAAGGAAATACATCAGAATATTGGCACGCAACAAAAAAATTTTGAAATAAAAAAAAATATGAATACATGTTAATGAATTTATTTTGCCTGATTGGATTTCTATTTTATCGATTGTGTTGTATATTTTGGCTGTAAACTAAAAAAGAAGAGCTATCAAGTTTTAAATATTGAAGAAGACTAAAAGATCCACAACATATACACACTTGCCTTACAACGAGAGAAATTTACTGATGTAACATGAAAAACAACTTATTCCAGTGATAATGCTATATATTGCTTAATAATAATTTTATAAATTTTATCATATTTGAACATCTCTAAATTTTAATTTATGCTTAATGCAGTATGTGTTGTAGTCACGCAGACAAAATTACTTACAAAGGGAGTTAAGAAAAATATGTAAATAATTTAGAACGGTTTTCTTTTATAACATTATATTTCGATTATTAATATAAAATTTCTAATTACTTGAAAAAGAACATATTTCTTAGGTTTTTTTTTCGAACGAATTTGATATTCAAAATTTATTTTAAAAATTCCAGATTGTAAACATATTTTAATTTTTTTTATTTTTAAGGAAATCCTTTCATTACGAAAAATATTTCAGTAATATATTGCTAGGTAATCAAAAAGTAATTCTGTTTTCCCGAAACGTTTGATGCAAGAGTGGACAGAATCTCATGCTCATATATTTTGTTGACGGATTCTCATCTATCAGAAACGTTCATATTTATGAGTATCATAAATTAATGAACGCAGGGATAACATTGTACATTAATATTATAAGGTTCATAGAGTCTCTTTATTATACTATAGTAATTACATTTTAATTGGGTTTGCTTAATGTCGAAGGAAATCTTGACATGGTCTATATAGCAGTTTGTCATTTGCAGCACAAAAAAAGGAATTCCTTTCTTCTTTGGAGCCTATTTAATTTATTATATTTTGCTGAAGTCTTATCTGTAAGCATAAAAATGGGGAAAGTGATAGAAAGTATTCAAATGTGCATTTCCTGAATTAGTTTAAAAAACTAGCGATAAACTATCTTTCTATTACATTATTTCCCATTAGAGAAGCAATTTTTTTTAAATTTTTCACTTACTTTAGAGGAAAAGTATCTTCGTTCAGTAGCCAATAAAAATTATTGTTTGAAATTAATTATTTTCAAGTATGATAAGTCAGTCTTAACCTACTAAGATGCTTGCATTATATGGAGGGCAATGATTGAGTGTCGATTAAAGCCGCACTTCAAAGTAACATGAGGATTATTGATGATGGATTGGTGATTGTATGCAATTTTGAAGCAAAGTCAAGTGACGAGGACGACAGTAAAGCCATCAATAGCTCGCATGTTGCTTTAAAGTATGACACTAATAACTAATCAATAAATTAAAAAAATATTTTTCCAACTAATAACAACGCACTGCAGGCTCTAAAAAACTTTTGGACAAGAAAAATAAGGTTAATAATATTCAGGTAATATCAAAAGTAATTCTGATCTTTTTACAGTTCGGAAACACGAAATGTATAAGGATATATCATGTTGAGAAAATTTTATTCCACATAAAGGATGTATTTTTTGCTAATAATCCCATTTTCGTTATACACACAATACAGATAAATTCACCTTCTCCCAGAAAGAAACCAGACACACATAGTTCTGCCCTCCTATAATATATTCAAACTTAAATAAATACTTGACAAAGCAAACTAAAAATTATTGTAATAATATTTAAGAAAAATAAACACCTCCCACTTCAGATTTCATAAATTTAATAACAAATTGAAACACTCAGAGAAAAAAGGATTGACATGTAAGAATCTAGGTATAATGATTTTTTTTATTTTTGGATATTGCTTAGGGTTTTGAGCAATCAGTTAATATCATTGTAGCAAACTAATGTGGGGTAGATTCTGTAAAAAGCTTTCATATAATAAGTTAAGCATTCAATGCGTTAATTAGCAAAAAATACATTTAAATTCTTAGTATGACTTTGAATTAATTTATCTTAAATTTTATGTGCTTTTATTGGTATTCATATTTTGAAGATCCTCTCTAAAGTTGTAGTTGATCCTCAATTGCAGTTAATATAAAGGGAACAAAGAAAATTTTAGTATAAAACTAATGAAAATTAGAAGTATGTATGTATGTACTTGCATCTAATTATTTCGATTAAAAGTATTTATAAGTATTTTTAAAAAAATATCCATTTTAATAAAATCAATAAGAAAACAGTACATATAAACATTTTTTAAGCTCTTTTATCTTGGTTTGATCATTTGTAATTTGATCATGAAGTAAATTCAATGTTAATTATATGTGATATAATTCTGCTGAATATATTGAAAAGTAGCTTTGTTATTGTGGCATTATATTTAGCATAATTATATAATAGAGAGGTGTTAGCACGGATAAACATTCCATTGCACAGTCCACTCAGTAGATGGCAGCACCACAATTTACTTGAATAAATAATCACTGAAAAATTATGAAACAAACATTGTAATTATTTTTCAGTAAAAGGGAAAATGAATCTTTTAGGAATGAAACGCAAATAAACATTTTTGGCTGTCAATTTTTAAAAATAGTTTTTCAAAAAATGTATTTTCAGAAGAATTATTTAAAAAAAAACTTTTTAAAAAAAAACGTAATAAAAGTTCCGAAAAATAAACCATAATAAAATCCCCTGCTTACAAGTTTCATTGCTCATTACAGTCCTATTAATTAAAACAATTAGATCTTAAAAGTTATCGCTTGCATTAATTGTTTTCAATATTTAATAACAATAAATTACAAAAAAAATCCCAAATCAAGCAATAAATTATTATTTAAGAAATTCTTTCAAGAAAATGAAGCATTATCACATTATTTAAGGAAACGACATTTAATTTCCAGACGCACCTCTGTTTTTATATTTCATTACATATTCTGGCTAAATAAACTTTCGCACCTTAAATATTCATAAAATAAGAATGAAAAAAAATCAAAATCAAAATGTAATTTTTAATTTGTTTTAAACATTTTTTCCAAGTCTGTTAATCGCTCTACTATTTTTTGATTTAATATTCATTCATATATCCTAGCTTTTAGAAATAGTATAATGATAAGAAAAATTTACATCATGTAAAGGGAATTGAATCGGTTTTTGTATTACATAATATATATTCCGTACAATTTCCTTACAAATTTTTAAATATCTCATTATGCAAATGAGAGGTAAATATAACAGTATTTTAAAAGTATCTTTCTTAGTCATTAAAGTTATTAAGCGGTTTAAATAATATTACAAATCTTTCAGGTCACGTGCATGCACCGAATAACTGGAGATATATCATTAGCTGTAATTGCGGAAATAATTACGACGGAGAATTACCCTGATATTGCTGAACTGTAATTCAATCACTCTTTTCGAATTAATTGCATCCCCGAAGAAATGAAAAATGGAAATGCAACAACAAAAAAGACGCATAAAAAGAAAAATAATTTTAATTTTTTTTTTAAGTATAAAATTTGAAATAATAGAAAAAGAGCTTATAATATATATAACAATATTCAATTCGTTATTTTAAAAAAGATTTATTAAGAATTATGAACTCTCCGTGTAGCTGTAAAGAATTTTAAAAAGATATTTCACAAAAAAATGTATCAAAAATATATATTCCCATAACAATACACAAAAACATGAAAAATGGCTTTTACCGAAAGGGGAATAAATGTATTAAAAACCCAGTAGGGATTAAGGATTGTAAGAAAGAAACAAAATACATCCATATGGGAGGATCAATGAATAATTCTTTAAAGTGATTTACGACTGTAGTTTCATTACTCATCTAGCCCTGTTGCCTTTAGGTCTTTATTGATTACAATGCTTGCCACTTGTTTCTTTTGTTCTAGTTGACATTTTCAATATATTTTGTTTTCCAACAATAATATAAAAGATCTCAGTAAACTATTCAACACAGTAACACGGGAATGTATTATTTTATAGTTTAGTAAAAAGAAGATTTTTTTTTTTACTTTTGAAACAAGTACTAAAAAAGAAATTTAGATGATAAATAGCCCCTAAATGTCATTTGTTAGCTTTACTCCTCAGGTCTTTCAACTAACACTATTATTTTATCTTCTATCATAAAAGAATTGTTAAGGAGAGTGAATTGCGTCGGTATAGTATTTTAATCAAGCTCTCTCTTGTTCTCTAAAATTATATGGGAAATTCTTTACGTGGAATATCGAAGTCTGCCACGCGTTAAATGTAACAATGCCTCATAGACTGATCAGAAGATATGATAAGTTAAGAAAGGTTTATTTAAAGTTATTTTTTGAAGCAACGTGTTAGGACTATTAATGATAGAGCTCGAAATTTTGAAACATGATCTAGCGAAATTTACAACACCTGAATTAATACCTTGCTTTAAGAACTTCAACAGACCACTGTAATTACTCGAGCCACCGCAGATTTAACATGCATCTGAGTCCCATTGGAAGAGGGTCTTGCGTAGCACCAGGACTCGAACCCATGATCCGACTGAGACAATGCCTGCGATTTTGACACGTCGACTACAGCGGAGTAGAAAACGAAACATTGCCTCATTAAATGTCATTTTACCCTTCTAACCAGAGCTTATATGAAAGTATTCCTCTGAATAACCTGTTTTACTGGTCATGAGTCATATTTGCCCAGTTATATAAATAAGATAAATTAAAATAATCTCATTCATAATATAAACTAATTCAGTGATGTTAGTTTATTTTGTGAATGATTTAAGTTAGTTTAGGTCTTTTTTTTTTTACTCGGAAGCAATATTAAAGCCATTGGTGACCAACCTCGTAATATTGAACCATGGTGAAGTAACGAGGACAGTGGCGTTAACCCCTTCAACCCCTGCATCGTGGGGGGGAGACAGGGTTCTAGGGGGCCTAAAAGTTGTGGTTTTGCAATCCTTTATAGGATCCCGCTTGGGGCACAAAACTTGACTTTGCAGGGGGCTCCTAGTGTTCTTCGTTACGCCACTGTAAGAAGAAGACAGCTGACCTGCAGGGACGTCTTAAGACTTCTGAAGGCCCTGGGCCCTACACAAATGTAGGCAGCATCTATGACCTTTGAAAGTAGACAGTACACAGCATAAGTTGTCAAATGCTCATACATACAATAACCCAAAACAAATAAATGTGCATGACTTACAATTGCACAAATCTGCTCGAGCGACTGCCGCCTTTTGACTGAATAATGATGGTGGACAAAGGCATTCATATGGACGATGGTCATCACATATAACCAATTGATCATCGTCCTAAATTCTTAATTTTTCGGAGAATACAACTGGAAATAACATTTGACCGTTGAAATTATTCGGTTCATGATCTTATTAAAGCTGAGTCGAGAACAAAACAAGACCCGGGCCCCGGGCCCATGCCTTAACACGTGTCTGCTGAGCTGGAGCTCCTCTACAAACTTTCAAACCAAACCTAATAGACGTCTTTGAACTTTTGCATCAGCCCCTTTGCACGGAGGGTAGGTTTCCCACTCGCAACTTGAAAATGTTTATCATTGGCTTGGGACTATTACCCCTCGGCTACCACATCCACCTTTATTTTATAAAGGCAATTAATGTGAATTAGTGCTTGTTCTAATTTTTCAAGCTGTTGCGATCCACCAAATGTCAGGGCGCACACCAGGAGGGGGGGGGGCACTGGTCCAGACCCTCCTCCATAGACCTTGAATTTTTCCGGTTGATTATAATCCCATGTATATAGTACGTAAAATCGAATTAAGTATTTGTTATTAGTATTTTTTATTATTATTTAACGCTTTTCAGTAATTTATTTTTAAATTTTTTTTGTTCCTGACAATCTAAAAAATTAAAAAATATGTTTGACTGCGTATTGGGGTATGATACGAGAATGGTAGATTTTTGACCCTCGAACCCCGCCTCCCCCGTTGAAAAATTCTTAGTGTCGTAGGTGTGGTGAGGGTGGAAAAGGCCTACAATATTTATAATTAATTAATAATAAATACGGAGTATGTACTTACTTACAGAATTAAAATAAAAAAAACACCTAACACTTTTAAAACCGCGTTTAAAGCAAAATGCAAAATACAAACATAATAATAACAACTACCCCAAATATAATAATATCAAATGATGCATTTATTTTTAAACCATGAAAAATACGTAAAAAATAAAACGTTTTCATATAAAGTTTGTTTTCTTTGCTTTAGCCAGTAGCAGCACGCATACTTCAGTCAATCTTGAATATTTCCGTATATAATTACTAGCTGCTAAAATTTTCAGGCGGTCACCTCAAAATGTTTTGGCTATCCTCCAGTCAATCGCGATCGACATAATACCCACCCCGGCTTTACTGCATCACGAGGGTTATTGGTAACAGACCTCTCGTGATTTTAGTCACAGTCAAATGAAGAGGATATATATATATATATATATAGCTCCCCATCCTCTTTATTTCCACAGCACACAAACAGGAGAACTTTGAGCCACGACAGATTTCCTCTACACAGCAGTTCTCTAGTGACTCTAAAACTCGAACACATAATTCGATAATGTAGGGAATAATTTTATCACCACGACCACTAGAACATCGTGATCACTATGAAAATAATGTTGATAATATCCTCATTGGGATCCATTTATTCTACAAATTTAGAAATAAGAAATTATATTTATGATGTGAAATGCTTAACTTTTTAAACACGGGAGAATGCTATTAATCCCATTTCGCATAATTTGAAAATGAAATTTTTGTTTAAATATGTTATGGTATATTCATCTTGTATAAAAATATGAAGAAATTATTCTTTTTTCAAAAACTTTACATCGTCTATTTGAAAATAAAATTATTTAAATGCTTTACAGGAAAAGTAAATAATTAAATTTTATTTGATGACGAAAGTTAAGACACGAATGCTGTGTCAGGTAGTTCAAGCAAATGAAACTGAAGGAGAAAAAAACTTCTTCGTTAATTCGTATGAAAAAAAAATATGTACTAAAAATTCATCAAATTAGGCTTCAAGTTTGCACGAAACAGGAAAGGAAATGAAATAAATAATTAAAAGGAAGCATCACCTTTTAGAGACATGCCAGTGAAGTAGTTTTTCTAGATGATAACATTTTTTTAAAAATTGAACTATTCGAATTATTAAACTTTAATTAGGAGACTCTGATGCCGTAACTAAATCTAGTGAATGGGGAAAATATTCTATTGTTTCTACGAGGAAACAAATACTTGAAATACCGTAGAGTAACAAAATCCTCATTTGGCATGCTATGTATTGATTAACTATTTCCAACTGATATAGCTCTAAGGGTTAAAAGTTATTGGTGATGCGCTGTCATGTAAATCAATGTGTGTGTGTGTGAGTTAGAACTATATACACTGTGTTCTACTTCACAGAAGTTATATATATATATATATTTGTAACTCTCTTATTAATTTTTATTTTCATTCTTTTTACACTTTTGTTAAGTGCTACATTTCAGCCATTTAACATGGTTTAAACCTGCATTATGGTCCAGAATCTGGCAATAACTTATTTATTGCATTCAGATTTAGCGAGGGCTCTACATTTTTAAGTGCAATTTTTAGGTAAGTTACCTAAATCTTGTAAAGGATTTATAGATATTCCTATCCATTACATTTAATAGGTTTTTTTTCAGTATTATTTATATAAAGGGGGAAGATTGGCTGGTCAAAAAACATGTTCAACCTAACTTTTATATAAATTATTTTATATATTAGCTGTCCTAAGTTAGCAATGTTTATAATGCTGAAGCATCCATTTTATAATTTTTAATCTCGGTTGTTCATGTGTCCTTCATTGTGTGATTTTCCTACTGTCTTTTTGTTTTTCGAATGTGGTTGTTTTGGATGTTATCTCATGTTTGTAGAGAAAAAGACTATATATAGTTTTATATATATATACTATATATATATATATAGTTATATATACATATATATATAGTTATATATATATAGTTATATATATATATAGTTATATATATATATATATATATATATATATATATATATATATATATATATATATATATATATATATATATATATATATGTAATAATTCCCTCTAGTAACCTTTTTATGAACCCTTTGTACTAATATTTGAAATAACTTTAACTCTCTGGTTTAAAATTACAATTGTAATCTTAATCGTTATCGGCTAGTCCGAAATCCCTGTCCCGCCCATTCTATCCAATCAAAACTACTATTACGTAATCATCTCGCACTTGCACTGCTAAAATAAAAGCAAAAATCTTGTGTATAATTGCTCTTTTTCGTCTGCCTGCCTTCATCATGTAATTAGCCGGCTGCAACGCTTTCTATGTTGGTCTTTGTATGTGTTTGTGCCATACTGTTGCTTCTTGTTATGTGAAATGCCGTCTATACCGGATCTTTATTTGTTTCCGGATGTGATTAAAAAGGAATAATGATTTACATGAGTGCTTCTTCGATAATACCGTACTTGACAACGCTCCAAGTAACACAGAAAATCACATCACCGGCTATGACCTACCTTTGGTTTACCATTGTTTAAATCAACCACTCGCTACGACAAATTATGCACTGGTAAAGTTTTATTATATATAATCCAAAATATAAAATCCAATATATATATATATATACTAGCTGTTACCCACCCGCTTCACTGGGTATTTCACGATGTTGTACATATGTATACTGTTTACATATACATTAATTATTGATATCTAGCATTAAGAATTCAATTGTATTGAAAAATATATTTATAGTTGTTACACTCTCGCTCCTTGCTATAAAAAGAACATAAATTATAATATCTAATATTTCTATTTATATCTAGAATAGAAGTAGAAAGATTTTTTTCGCTCACTTAACCTAATAATCAAGCGGATTTCCACCAAAGAAACTTTCAGTGGATCTCTACTCCATAAAAGAAACATGTGTGCTAAACTTCAAGTCTAAATCTAACAGAGCAAAAACGGAATTTTTATCATCAATACCTCGTTGACGGCATTCTTAGCGGATTCCAATTCAACAAACGAAGCATGCAAACCAAATTTTATTATTATAGTCTTAGCAGTTCAAAAACGGGAATTTTGTCTATCAATACGCCCCAATAACTCTCCCCGCTTCCCCCTGGAGTTGATTTCTGTAAAATTCATTCTTAGTGGAACTCTATTCAACTAAAGAAAAGTGCTCAACAAATTTCAAGTAAATAAGTTAAATTCAAAAACAGGAATTTTTCTATAACACGCCTTAATCCCTCGCAACCCCACTCCTTTGGGGGTCCATTTTCGTAAAAATCTTTGTAAAAGAACTTTATTTCATGAACGGAACATACCTTCTAATTTTCAAGCAGGTGATTTTATTACTTGAAAAGCAGAAATATTTATCTGTTACTCCCCTTAATCCCCCTCAGTGACCCTTGGGGATCAATTTTCCCCAAAATTATTTTATAGCGGATCGCTACACCATGAAAGGAATTCGCTTATACCAAATTTTAAGACTGTACGTCTAATAGTTTAAAAATGGAAATAATTATCTATAACGCCCCTTAAGCCCCCGCAACGCCACTTAGGAAACGATTTTCACAAAACCCATCTTATGACAGATCGCTACTCAGTGAATGGGATCTGCTTACTCAATTTCAAGATTTTACGTCTAATAGTTTAAAATAGGAGTTAATTGCCTACAACGCCACTTAATTCTCCACAACGCCACTTAAGGTCGATTTTTACAAAACCCATTCTGTACGGGATCTGTACTCTATGAAAGGAATCCGCTTACCAAATTTCAAGACTGTACGTCTGATAGTTTAAAAATGGAAATAATTATGTATAACGCCCCTTAAGCGCCCTTAAGCGCCCTCAACGCCCCTTGGTGATCGATTTTTGTAAAAATCAATATGTAGGGAATCTCTACTTTATGAAAGAAATCTGTGTACTAAGTTTCACGACTGTACATCTAATAGTTTAGTAATGGAAATAATTATCTATAATGCCCCTTAAATCCTCGTATCGCCCCTTGGGGTTCGAACTTTGCAAAATCCGTTCTTAGCTGACGTCTACTCCATGAAGGGAACCTACCTACCAAATTTCAAGTCTGTAGATTTAAAAGTTCCGGAGATATCGTGATTAGTCAGTGAGTCAGTCAGTGAGTGAGTGTGAGTCGCTTTTCTTCTTCATATACTACATAGATATATATACCGTAAAATCCAGCGTATAACACGCAACCATAGTTTCAAGTTGCATTTTTTAATTTTCAGGTATTTTCGCCGTATAACGCGCACCCCCAGTTTTACGAAAAAACGGGAAACATGCGTATACAATGCTGGTATGGCTTTAAGCTATTTATTCGAGGTATCGCAGATTTTTTAAAAATAGAGTTTATTTTTAGAATGAGATTCCTTTAATTTCATTAGGAATGTCGTTTCTTTCAAATAAACAATAGTCCGATCTATGTAGAAGTCCAATTTTTCTTATGCTTATCTCTTTTTTTACTTTTGAAAATATCATTTTTTTATACTCGGCGTATAATGCGCACCCCTAGATTTTGACCTCATTTTTTGAGTTAAAAGAGCGTGTTATACGACTGATTTTATGGTATATATACAATATATAATTCATTTTCTTCTTCCACTATTATACATACATTTTCGGCTAAAAGGAAAAATTAGAATCCTATTAGGCACGCTTAACCCTATTTCACAGTCCTAAGTCAATGAGAGCCTTAGAAAACATTAAAAGACATAATAAACCCTTAAAGCTTTAGAAACCATAATAAACCCTTTTGGCCAAATGACTTTTTCTTTAAATATTGGTTTCTTGTTCTTAGCTCTATATTTCACTATTTAAGCTTTTTTTATTGGTACGACAAGTAACCTATACAACCAACATATATTTGGCTTATCACACCCACACACCCTCAACTCATTTGCTGCTCAGACTGCTTCCATTGGAGGTGGTTTGACACTTCCAGCTAGTTTTCCATGTCAAACATGCAACTCAAATTTATAGAATTTACTGGCTCCTTCACTTGTATGGTACTCATTGAGGGTGGGTGACAGAGAGAGTGAGTGTTTATTCACGTCTTACTTTAAAGAAACATGAGGGTTATATGCCACGGACTTTTTGGAATGGTCAAGTTACTAGAACTGTAACTAAACTGGCATACCTCTCTCCTGATTTCCACATCGTGGTAAAGTGAGGACTTGAAGCGTGGATAGAGTTAACGTGCATCTGCCTCCTCTACAAGAAATGGCACCAAAACTTGAACACATGACACACTGGCTACGATTTCGGACACATAATTTGATTTTACTGTATGAAGCTACACGAGGACTATTTATTGGCAACAAACCTTTAATTTTGAATCATAATCAAGTGGCGTGAAACAACACCTGGAGTGGCACCTCCTTTCAAAACTACCACATCACACCAATGTGACAGTTTTGAGCCCTGAATGTTTTAATGAGCATCAGCTTCTCTAAGCGATGGGTTTACAGTGATTATAAGATCTTGGAATTATATGATGGCCACAAACTCGGGGCCATGACCTTTAGGCTACCGTGGTCACCATAGTGTGCGGGAGAGTTACGGACTCTGGATTATTTGCAACTCGATTACCTGTGTCTACCTTATGATTGGTGGGAATGTGTGTGTGTGTGTGGAATGAATGAGATTTTCACCTCGACTAACTTGAGGGGATGATACTTCAACAAAGTTATGTCATTCGCAGTACATTTCATTGATTTAAAACGATGAAGAAAATGAAAAAAAAAGACAAAAAATGTTTTATAAAATGTATGACGGGCTCACACACACGTACGCGTGTTTTCTTTAACATGTCCTTTGGGTTCCTTGGAGCCAGAATTAATGGCAACTCTTTTCCAACCAAAACCAAGGAGTGAAGTGTGAAAGAAAGATGCAAATTAGGAAGCTTTTAAATACCAGAGCTTAGAGTAAGCGGCGTGGCAATTTGAGGAATGTAAACATAATCCGTGGTTCAAGCGTGAAGAAGTTTTGGAAAACGTTACGTGGTGACTAGTAGAAATTGTACATGATAGAGATCCATTGAAGCAAGGTGCATAACCATTGCACTCGAGTAATTACAAGGTTTCATCTAGGATTGCTGTGATCGTTACTTCAAGCAGCAGTAAGGTAGGATTGACTATTTAATATTAGGATCTGTGATAGTATTGGAATTGAGTTTAGGTGAGTCAGTAATTGATAGTGGTCCGGGTTAGGTTAATTCGGTATTATATATATATATATATATATATATATATATTGTGTTTCGCCACCGTAGATTCTCTCCCATATATTATTATAATCTACTTTGTTAAAGGATTAAGTTAAAAATCTTATATATATTAAAGTCATATTAAGATATTGTATGCTTCTAGTTCTTCCGTTAATCCTACACCTCTAGCTCATGCTGATAATCAAAGAGATGTTCACCCGAGGGGGAGGGATATCACAAATAATTTGTTATGTGTGTCCAAAAATGTAAAAAAATTTATCCCATGAAAATGTAATATTTATGTATGTTCCATATAAGCATTATTACATATAATGTATTATAAAAAATAGTTAAAACTTTTTTTTTCTGTTCGACCCAACTAAAATACAGGACTTCTGATCCGGCTCCGCCTAACTAAATCAAAAATGTATATCTTGAGTCTCGAAAAAAAAACCCATTTCCCTCCAAAACTTCCTTCCCCTTTTCTGGCATTTTTACATTCTTATTTAAGGGTACATCTTGTGGAATAGAAGGAGAAAAAGAAAATCTCTCAAATCGTTTGGGACTGCACCTGAAAGCGAAAATCCTCCCCTTCCTATCGACCGGATAGAGTGAGAAAGAAGAGAAAGGAATTTTCGATATTAAAGATCGCTGAAAGGATCCGGTTGGCGAAATGATCGCCGGAGAGACTGACGAAACGTCTCGCGGGGACAAAAGGCAGGCGATCGATGGCAGCTCGGTCTGTCAGCTGCTCGGACTGATGTCGGGAGAGCCCAAACTCGAATAACAATACCACTCTACAGATGCGCCGGCCCTTTTATACACGGATAGATGTATTGCTCGGAACTACACTCAATACAAAGAGTTTTCGAATAAAAAATACAGAAAGAAACGTTTTTTTCAATAAGTTGTGGGCGTGAAGAAGAAAAATTGGTCATTGCTATGCACATTTGAAAGGGAAGTCTAGGGATGAGAACAATAATTTTCGGAAGATACGAGTTTCCCAAACTGTATAACTTTTTTCATTTTATTCTCTACATTGAAAGAAGTAATAAAAATCGCACATGAGTGAAGCAATGTAGATGAATATATTTTGAAGCATTTATGACAATGTGTAACGCTCAGGCTTGGTGGCCGCGGTTGCCTAGTGGTCAAGGTAACGGACTTGTACCCGGCGTTCATGAGTTCAAGCCTAGTACCGTTGAAGACATGCCGCGTTAAATTTGTCGAGAGCTGAAAGGCCTCCCGTTGGTGTGGTGTAGTAGTTAGAAGAGAGGGGTGCCAGCTCAGGTATCATCCTCATCACTCAGCCATGGTTCAAAATTACAAGTTCCGTCACCAAAATGCCTCGAGTAGCTGAATAGTGCGACTTTCACTCACTCACTCACTCACTGACGCTTATGTTGACAGTAAAAATCTGGTGGTCATGGTCACGAATTCATGAAAAGAGTGCCTCGTGTTCGTGTCTTGGAGCTATTGAAGACCAACTGTGTAGAGGAGCCCCGTTAGTGTGGTGTGGTTGTTAAGAGAATGCGATGCCAGCCTAGGTGTAGTCCTCTCCACTTAGCATTGGTTCAATTTTACGAGGTCCATTGCCAATAGCTCTTCTGTTGCCTTGTAGTTAATGTAACTCTTGCTCACTTACTCAAAGACGTACTAAAACTCGTACATGAATGAAAAACAGTTGATGAATAAACTTTGAAACATTTATGACAATTTATAATGCTTAAGGTGGCAACGTTAGTCTAAAGTCATGTTTACGAGCTTGCGTAACTGATGACACGCGGACAGCTTGTCATCATTTCGAACCTAGTACCACTTAAGATCCTCCACGTACAAGGGTCGATTCAAATTAAATCTGTTGGTGTTCGAAGTCCTACTATTGTTCAAGAATTCTAGAACAATATGAACATTTTTCTATCAAATTTTATGTAAATGTAAGAAAAATCTTCTGCGTTACCTTACTTTAAAAATTATATTTTTTCTAAAAATACAGTTTTTTAGAAAATGGACCGAAAGAAAAATTATGTAGGAAACAAAAGTAAATGTGTGGAATAATAGCCAGATTTTTCAAAAAGTATCTTAGTAAGTGTTTTTTAAATATACAAAGTAAATATTTTTTTAAGAAAGAGAAGGAATGTTTATTGAAGACTCTTCAAGTTCTGGTTTCGAAATAGCACCCTGCGGTAATTTATTTTTTAACAAAAACATAACAAGAGCTTAAAATTTCATTTCTACGTTTTGTAGCTTCAATAGAAATAAAAATCTAGAAAGCTCATACTTCAAATTTGTTAGCGAATAAAAATCTAAAAAAAGAGAGAGATAATTTTTCAAAGAAATTCTCAAACTTTTAATGTGATTGCATACATTAAGCATGTTTAAAAGATGGTCACTTGTTGAATACTTCACAACCAATTCTCTTCATTAAAATATATTCATTAAATGTGTTACTTTTTAGAATTTATTCCGATTTTGTGTGATTTTGTTTACCAAGATATGGTTTTTGTGTGTTTTTGTTTACCAAAATCTAAAGCTGACTAAATAAATTAAAATTTAACCTACTCTATACCCAAATACACACAATTATTCTGGCGGCTATGCATCAAGGTCAAACAAAGAGTAACAACAATAAATATGTTACCGCTTAAGTGCAGAAATCAGTTAATCAGCAATAGTACGGAAAATTGTGTTTCATATCTCAAATTACTTAAGTATATAATCTGAGAATTTTACTTAGATTATATGGACCTTACTTACTAGGCACTTGTTAAAGTGAAAATAAGATCTTTGTTGGAACAACAGCAAAAACAAATGTTTCTGTAAGCTTAAATTATACGTTATTCGTTTATTTTTTGATATCTATAAAGGATCAACAGTCGAACAATCAACACATTGGTTGATAGAATTAAACTTCTATAAATTAAAAAAAAGTTTAATACAAAGATTCAAACGGTTTACAAGGTGTGAAAATTAAATAACTGAATTAGTCTTAAAAATTAGCTTTATTGAAAACATTGTACAAATACCTTTTAATCTCCCCTCAATATACTCCCCTTCTCTAACAATACATATGTCCCTACGAGTTTTCCACCGTTCAACGCAGTACTGATGCGTCTTATGAGTCACCATCTCCAGTAAGTCTACCGTTTCTGGTTTCACTTCTTCTACAAACTGAAAATGTGTTCCCATTAATGTCTTTTTCACTTTAAGAAACACTTAGAAGTCGTATGGTGTGAGATCTGGGAGTGGATGCTCGAGCACATTAATGTGTTTGTCCACCAATAACTCCGTTACAGAGAGCGCAATGTGCACTTGGTGCAAAACCCACATGTTGTTGCTCTGCAGATTTGGCTTCTCTTCCTCAAAACTTTCTCAGGACCTCAATGGTAGTATTGCTGTTTTACCGTTTAGCGTCGAGGTAACCATTAATCACGGTAATGTAATGCAATTATCTCCAAACACCTCTTTTAACAATTTAAAGCATTCAGTTGGAGTAATTGTATTAATTTCACAAGGAATTTAAAATTTATGCAAAGCTCGATTTTTAAGTTTATCATGATCGCGGTTCTTCAACACTACAATGTCTTACTCAAACAAGGAAAAAAACAAGCTGAACTAGATAGAGGGATGGGGTATTAGTACCACCATTACTGGGGGAAAAAAGCTCAAGGTCAACTATATTCCATTCCTATTCCTTCATACTAAGCCTCATGTCTATGCCATGTGCAGTCCAAAAATTTAGTTGTCACACCTAATAAAATATTAATTCAATTATAAGGAAATTGACATATGTTATTTATTTATTCTATATCTAAAGAAACATGTTATAATACCATCAAGCAAACAACAAATTAGTTAATAGAATTAATCATCAATAAATTGAAAACTATAATCAAAATGATCTATAACTGTTTAACATATTACATTTAAGGAAATGACTTTGAAACATATGATAACACGCTGTTCCTAAATGTTTAGGATAAATTTTTCTGAGATGGGTCAATGTTTTGAATCAAAGTTCCTAACAGAAAGGAGAGGAGGAAAATAAATATTTGAACTTCAACGATACAGAGACCGTTAATGTGAATATTTCCTATTTAAAATGCGGAAAAACCTTTGATTTCGCACTTAAACGTGAACAAATCAGCTTATTTGCAGATTAGCTAGTTAATCTGCACATTAACGTTTCTTTCGAGCTTAAACAGCAAAAAATGCACCGAATCAGGTACTTAATTTATGGATAAGATAGTAATTTTGTGACTCCCAACGTGCAACCGCGGTTATATCATCTTACTGTAGATCTCAAGCGGAATCGGGACTTCAACAGGGAATTGGACGTCCACAGCACCAGTAACAGTCATCTGTGATGTTAACTATTGGGTTACTTCCAAATCCTTAAGCAATAAGTAAAAGATATATATATATACACTGCTGGACAATTGCTAAGGACGGATCGCAAATTGCTATGTAGCATAACATTAAGCGAGACATGAGGCCTAGTAGGATTAATATAGTTGTCACACTGTTCAGACATTAGAATAAAGAATATTTATTGTTCTGGAAAGTACAAAAGCTGTGAAACATCTGAAAGAAAAAAAAATGTTCATTTGATCTGCGTACGGAGAAATGGAACAATGCATCTAAAAGTCAGCAGGCACCTTAAAGGAAGGTACGGGATATGTCCACCGTGGAGTGTGATGCAACATTCCACACGTCGTACCATACTTTGCACAACATTATCCAGCAGCTGTTGAGGCAATTTATCCCATTCCTCTGTGAGTGCACGGATGAGGGTGTTCTTGTTTGTCGGAGGATAGTTTCGACCAGCAACTTGCCTCCCCAAAGCATCCCACACATTTTCAATGGGCTTAGATCTGGATAACGCGCTGGCCATACAAGACGTTGAATACGCTCGCTGTCTAGACAATCCTGAACAGCGAGTATTCGATGACATGTTGCGTTGTCGTCCATAAAAACAATTTATCACCGGCAGCACCACGGAAAAGACGAACATGAGGAAGTAGAACTTCATCAATGTATCGTTGGCCCGTTATAGTCCCATTCGCAACCACATGTAGGCGCGTGCGGCCATTGATCATGATGCCGGTCCACACCATGATACTGCATGTCGGATATCGGTCCTTTTCCTGGATATTTTCTGGACGATAAGCAGTACCACTCTCGCGCCAGATCAGTTGGCGTCTACAATCCGATGACAGACTGAACCTACTCTCATCTGAGAATAGTTCGCATGCCCAGTCCTGTTCAGTCCAATTGTGATGCTCACGACACCATTGCAAGCGGGCAGTACGGTGCTGTCTGGTCAATGGGACACACACAACAGGTCTGCGTGCGTATAGTCCTCCTCCCCTCAAACGTCTGGCAACAGTTTTTCGGGAGATCTGCTTTCCTGAGGCAGCAAGAAACTGATTTGCCACCTGCTGAGCTGTGGTGCGCCTGTTCCTTTTTGCTGATAGGACGATATATCTGTCTTCTGCAGGCATCGTACTTCTAACACGACCTCCCCCGTGCCGTCTACTACACATTCCAGTAGTTTTAAATGACTTTCACAGCCGTGAAACAACGCTGTGAGCGATGTCGAACTCCCTGGCAACATCTGTTATTTTTCGCCCTTCTTCGATCTTTCCAATAATTCGGCTACGCATAAAATAATCTATGTGATGTCGGGAAGACATGCCAAAAATTTTAAGTTCGTCTATTAAATTTTTCCTGTAAAACTTTGACTTGAAACAACAACTGTCCACACGGTCAAAACTTTTAAAGCTCTAATGAACGCTATCACGTGATAAACAGACGTGGAAAAAAATTTCCATACTCATACTTCTTCTTACTAATATCCCGCACTTATTCTAATTTTCCACATTTTCCTTCCTTTCATTTTGTGGTTGCTATGGATGTTAATGTTATCCGTTCTTAGCAATTGTCCAGCAGTGTGTATATATATTCTCTGTTTTATTTAATCACATGAGAAATTCATGATTTTATTGTGTACTTGCTTTTACCCGTGACTTCATTCGCACGGAATTTAACAAAAACGTTTTTATTCATTTCGCAGAGTTTATGAAAACTTAATGATTACGTATTACACGTAAAAAAGCACCTATGCTATAAATATGTCCTTCTACTTTGTGTGAATCGATGTTTCTTTTTATTTCTTTTTTCTTTGTTTTTTGTTCATTTTTTGTTTCTTGTATTAAATTTATTGAACAATCTCTCAATATACAATATTAAATTTAACAATTTCAAAGTAAATATAAAACTGAGCTATTTTCATGAAAGAAAACCTAACGACGTTTAACATTGATTTCTAGTTATTACTTAATTTTGTTTTCGTGGAACCCTATTTTTTTCTAAAATAAAAGTAGCCTAATTTACTCCATATAACTTTAGCTATCTGGCAGTGAAAGGTCCGTCAAAATTATTCCAGCCGTTTCACAGATTAGCCGGAACAGAAAGACAGACAGACAAAAATTTTAAAAATTGATTTTTTTGTTATACGTACCGAATATATTTTTGAATGCATTTAGTAAAAAGCTGTTAATTTCAAATTACAAACAGAGACTTCAATTTTATTTATTTGTATAGATTTCCCAAACAAATTGCGTTTGAATATATAAGTATAAATTTATATTAAAATTGGCTGAATATATTTTATTACGGCTATTTATTTACATAGGAAGTACGGTTTCTTTTTAGATTTGATTCAATTAAATGACTCGCATATTCTGCAAAAATTTTAAATTTTAAATTTTCTCTAAGTTTATATTTTTTTACTCTTTGGTTCTTCTTGTTGACTTTCTCTCGTCAACACACAAATATTTATTTTAACTCCCTAAGAAATTATACATGAATACTCACTAAAATATAATTAAAAAATCAGTGTTTGTTTTTTAACTCTAAAAATAGCGCATTTCCTGACGCATGATATAAAATCTGAGAACTTCTAAATCAGATCACGTAAGCCGTAAATCTTTTACGGATCAATATTTCGGAACCGAGAAATGCATGTTGTGACTATGTATTTTGTAAGTATTTCATGCATGTATGTTTACTTTTTATTGCCCGCGTAGTTCCTTTTATTCAAGTAAAAAATTATATAAATTTTATGTAGTAAAAATATTTAATATTTAAAGGTAATTTTAAATCCCCATTTGTATCTTTGACATGGAACACTGTAACAGTAGACTATCTGCGAGGTCTATCTTCTCTGAACTCTGTTTTTTACCAACCCAAATAGGCACTTTGAGCTAGAACAACTCCATACCACACAAGTGGATGTCACTACTGAGAAGAATATAAATAATCAGTGAGACAGATAAGATTTATTAGGTGGACAAAAATAGCTACGACAGTATTGCCTCGTTTATAGTCGTTTAATCCTGAATTAAAGTCGTTATTAGAATTCAGATTTTTCTCGTGGATATGTTTCTAAAAAAAGTTGCATTTTATTTAAAAAATAAGTACTCACTATTTCTTATTATTCAGTTTATATTGTCATCACATCTAGTAGTCAGTTTGTCGCAACCGGAAGGTCATGGGTTTGAGAGGGATCGAGGAATAATTAGACATAATTTTAGAATAATTAGTTTTATTCAACTTTTAACGCTTTACGAAATAGACTTTAATGAGTACACTTGAGAGCAATAAGAATCTTAACCCGAATTTATGTAACAAAATTATGGAAGGTAGTTATATTTAAAACTCCATGCATGATCCGGCTTTTAATCTGCTAGTTCGTTCAACTGTAAACTTTTCGGGACAGAGACGGAGGATGCAAACGCATGCGAACCCCGAGGGCCGGGTGTTTCGGCACTAGTGTCACTCACATGCCGGAGGGTTTTGTGTGTAGTTAAGCCTAAATCCATAAAAATACCGAAATATAAACGCATTGTTCTATATATTTTTTATATATTATACGAACCGCATATATGCTTTATATATTTCGTATTAACATACTTTATTTACTTCAGCTACTTTCTGTTAAGAGTACAAGTTTTTAAACATTTTATAGTCAGCATTTGTAAAAGTCGACATTTTAAGAAAATAAGAAAAAGAAAGACAAATTTGGTCTACAAGATCTAATTATCCATTGAAAACTAAACTGAAAACCCAAATCAAATGCTTTAGCGAAAATAAATATCTTGTCTTCACTATAAACAAATACCTCATGTCCATTTCAACGGCAGTAGTAAAGCACTCAATTTGAAAACATTCCCTTCTCTTTATGTTTATAAAACAAATATGTGAGTAATATTTCTCTCATTTCGACTAAAAGGTTAGATCTCCATGTATTTCAAATCGTATGAACAGAGAATGCCGTCTATTGTCAAAAAACTAAACTTACAAAACGTTCCAAATGCCTGGAGCAAATTTGAGTCGTTTGACCTACGGAGAAGAAACACGCTGTCCCATTTTTGAGTCATTCGGCCTATAGCAGTATTTTGCGCTGGCTCACATTTGGGACGTTCGTCCGAAAGGAGATAAGGTTAATACCTTCCACAATTCCCGTGGATTCTCCTTCTAATATTAATCTTACGATTCGTGACCACCAGTCGCTAACGCTGGAGTTTCAGCTTACAATCATTTCTTAACCAGGACCTCACCTACTCAACGACTGACATTTAAATAGAAGTTTCATTTGCATAAAACCAAGTCATCTCTACGGAGAACCATTTTAAAACTAATAACACAGTTAAAAAGAGTATTCTTCCCAAAATTCTTAGTAGAAGTCAATGTTATTTTAAAATAAAAGGGAACTATTGTGAATATCTGTTGTTCTTCATTTCATGTACGGTTTAATGGTATCTCAATCATTACTGAGTTCGGATCCTCCAGGACCCACAACGATCAGCGAGATATCCACTTCAACGGGCTCGACGAGGAGGTACCGTAGCAAAATCTGCGGGAAAACGCTTTAGAACAATTCGGTTGGAAGGGTACAGATGATACATCACCAAATTTTACTATCAGCTCCAGATGTATTGTTTCTTTTTCCTTCCGTTCTTCGGTCAGTTTTTCAATTCCTACTATTAGCTCTCACTCTCACTCTCTCTATATATTTGTTTATTTATTTATTTATCTTGGTGAAATTTTCAATCGTTAATAAAATACATTTTAAAGCGCTCAATCTAGCTGAAATTTTATATACATGATTATTTTGGATGACAATACAGTAATTTAATTATAATTAATAAAAATTAATTGATTAAAACTAATTATTTAAAGCATTACAAATACAGCCACTTTGGCATCATTTTTGGAGACTTAGCGACCCTTTTGGCGACTTGTGCCAAAACTTGAGAAAGTTTTTTTCTCATGTTATAAATAATTCAGTTGAACTGAAACTTGATAAACACGATTGTTTTGGATGACAATACGATACTTTAATGATAATGAATAAAAATTAATTATCACTTAATGTTGTGATTCTGTCCTATGTATATACATATTTATATTAATTGTAACTATTTAATAAAAAGTAATAAATTCTTTCTTTCTTGATCTAAGTAGGATTTCTAGATCTAATTTTTTTATATCACTTGTTTTTTTTTACCGCGGTAGCTTAGTAGTTAAGGTAACGGACTCGTGGCCGGTGTGTCATGAGTTCGAGCCTAGTACTGCTGAAAACCCGCCTTATTAGGGATCGATGTACGTTAAATCTGTCGATAGCTCAAACGTCCTCCCGTCGGTGTGGTAGTTAGGAGAGGTGGGGGGTACCAGCTGAAGTGTCGGTCTCGTCACTTGACCATGATTCAAAATTACGAGGTCCGTTGCCAAAGCCATCGAGTAGCTGAACAATGTGACGTTAATATTTCCTCACTCCGTCACCCACTAAAAGAAATTTACTAAAATTAGAAAACTTTTTCTTATAAATATTTTTTTAATTGAACAAATTTTAGTTATCTAGTTTCCTTTCTGAATTATGAGGACACAAAATGTATAATTTGATGAAAATTGGTCGAAAAATCAAAACAATTGTAGCTACAATTATTCCTTATTCATTTTTACGGTGGTTTGAAATTTGAAAAATCTAAGCTTAAAAAATTCAAAATAAATGATAACTTTAGTTTTCGATGATATTCACATCCAAAGCCCATTTAGTCTATGTGATTCATCTAAAAAAAATTCTTCTTTTAAATGCTCAGAATTTTTTTTTCTTTTATGTTCCAAACATTTTGATATTTTTTCGAACTATTTCTAGTAATATATTTAACAAAGTGGGTGTCAATATTTTAATCAAAATAATACTTAATTTTCTAAACAATTGATGAATTTAAAATGTATACTTTTTATGTAAGGAATTTTCAATAAGCATTCGTATAAAAATATTTTATATGGATTTCAATACGACTATCCCAAATCTTATTCCAACTTTTCTTGTACATAGATCGGCAAATTTGTAAATCAAATTAATTAACGTTAGTTATTGTACAAAGAACATCATTTTAAAATCCCTTCATGAATTGCAATTTCTTTTAATTAAAAGATTCGCTTTTCTAGCACTTTACGTCAAAATATTGCATTAAAATTGCTTATACATAGGCTGCACACACAAGCAAGAAATTTTTAGAAACCATCAATTCAAATACTTTTAGTTTAAATTTTCCTTATCTCGTTAAGGTGTTAAATGATATTGATTAATTTTTCATTTTATTACATTCACATTTCTCAACCAACATTAAAAAAAAATCATGATTCTTTTGATTCTCATTTTTATTGAAAACCACAAAATTTTGAAATGTATATTTATCGTTTAATTATACAAATATTTTCCGGATTTTTGGTAATTTTATTATATATATATATATGTATATATGTAGCGTAGCTGAGGTATATTTACTTTCGTTACTTATATGTAGAGTTGACGATAGTGACTTATGTTGGTTGTTTCTTAATAAACGGAGAACTCTTCTTCTGATTTCATTTTACTCTTCTTTATTTTCACATGAAATATCAAAAGTGATACGACACCACAATAAGCATACGAACACGTAAAACACAAAGGATGAACGAACTGCAGCTATTTATACATATTCAAGACGACGAAACGGAGACAAAGAGGGATGAGTACTAAAGACTTTTGCTTTTATACCCGCAGTGAAGATCGTACGACTCATTTGTTACAGGAGATATGATCGGTTAGAACATGTGGGAACAAGATTTTCTGATGTATTGTTACTATTCGATTACGATTAAGATTAATGCGTTAGTTTTGAACCAAAGAATTAAAAGGAAAGAATTAAAGAAGAGTTAATTAAAATGATACTAGAGGGAACTATTACGCACACGCACACACACACACACGCACACACATATATATATATATCTTCAAAACTTCACAATTTAAATTATACTTTAAATGCTTTTTGAAAATCTTATTTTTAAAATGACATTTTTACTTTTTACAGCTGAATTCAAACTTTAAAGTGGCAAATTATTTATTTTTTGTGTAATTTTAAATAAAAATGATGTAATAATATTATTTTAAATTTGGTTTCAAAAGACTGCATTAAATGTATAAAATAATTTTGAAAAAATTTGAATAGCTAAAAAAGAGTAAGGATCTTTTTTGAAGCGCTTCTGAATGAATGATAAAATCGAGAAAAGATACTTCCATCTGAATTTCATGACGATGCAATAAAATCTCTTACCCTCTTAAAATTTTATTCCAAAAATGAGAGCTTTTAAAAATATAACACAAAATTCTTGAAAAAAAAAACATGTTGTACATTTTATCGTATTGTCCCTATTCTGTTAAGGAAAAGATGAAAGCACTATTATAATGTTTTCACAATATAATATCAAATGAAAAAGCTTTTATCTGCCTGACAAGCGTATTCAAAACTCTTAAAGCATGAAGTAAGCTAAAAGAAACATTTCGTTATTAAACTAATGCATCAATGCAAAGCATCAGGTGAAGTTTCATGCTTTTCTCTTCAGCGATATAAAAACAAAATGGATCATCGCTAGAGTTTTTTTTTTCAAAGCACACCCGAAGGCCTTTTATTATGATGGATGCTACAAAGAATTAGAAAAATGACTTGGCGTGGATTTTAAAGAAGTAAGTTTAGTGGAATGTCAAGAACAATGCCAAAACTGCATTTAATTTTTTAAAAAGGGGAATAAAAAGGACTTATGAATCGAGAACATATTCTTTAGAAAAAAAAATGATTTCATTTTACAACGAATATATACATATTCACTATAAATATAAGTTTCTTTAAACAAAAAAAAATGTAATACAATTTTGAATTTTCATTATTTCTATTTATATCAACGGCTGTTCTGGAAGGGGTAGAAAGGGACGACAAGGATTTCGATATATCTCGCCATGAACACAAGTCGCTTTTCACTAACATGAACCTATGAAAATTGATCTTATTTCTAGTATTTATAATTTGAAGAGCTTATTCGTCCTTGTATGGCAATATATATCTATACTTCTCTAATCTTATTTCTGCTATTAATCCTATATCTACCAACGGTAACTTAAAAGTACCACTCACTTTAAAATTACATTGAGAATAACCATTTTTACAAATCCTCCGATGATACTTAGCAGGAGTATTCTTTTAAATCCTCTCTTCCAAGATATGTGGCAGCATGGGTTCTATGATGAGTATGTTAGTGGGAAAGGCGAATAGTTTTATAGCAGAAGTTGCGCTTTCAGCTGGCATTTTGATCGGATTGTCACTTTTGTTCTGAAAAAGTAGTTAATGTCAAAAGATGGGTGTCTTTTTTATGTATGTTAATGAAGACTTTAGAAACCGATTTGACTATTTATTTTAAGTGAACAGTGTATATAATTAATTTTACAAATGAATATCTTTAATTAATTAATTAGCTCTAACGGATTCAATTTCCTAAAGTTGAGTACTTTGTTTATGTGTATTCCTTACTTTTCAATGCGGTGATTAAAAAAAAGATATATTGCATGAAAAAAACTGCAGTTAATCATAACGCAGTAGATAAAGGGCTAATTAAAAAATTTTAGGATTTAATATTAATGAACAGAATATTTCGCATGAAGAACAAATATTACGATAACTGACAAATTTATAAGAAAGAGAATTTCGATATTGTTTTTTGATAATTTCTTAGTTGGCTTGGAATATATATATATGATTCACATTAGCTCGTTTTCGTTAAATGAAACGAATATTTTCAAAAGTTTTCATAAATATAATTTTTTAAATAAAATTTTATTGATGTTTGGAAAATATTTCATTTTTAAAAAGTTCTTTTATCTGTTGACTGATTGACATATTTTTTTTTATTAACGTCATACTTTAAAGTTATGTGTGGGCTATTGACACCAAATCTCGTAATTCTGAACCTCGGTCAAGTGACGAGAATGAAACCTGAACTGGTATTCCACTTTCCAAACTTCACACCGACGCGATGACTTGAAACTTCGACAAAGTAGTTCCACTACAGAAGTGGGGTTTCAGGTATATTTATAGGATTGTTTATAAGTAGGATCTTTTTTCAATTCCTACTTTTAGTCCACTTTCCCCCCTATACATATGTTATATATATATATATATATATATATATATACGGACCGGAATCCCGGAAAAAAGTTCATTATATGGAAAATTCTTTATATAGAGGTTTATCTTTTAATATAGTTTATGAACCACATAAAACAAGACATTCATAAACATTATATACTAAACAAAGTAATTATTCACACCTTTTTTAAAATTAATATATGTTTATTTTAAATATCTTAACCAACAAAAAAGAAAGAAAAACTGCAAGGAAAACAAGAAAAAAGAATATCGAAAACTTCTCTGTACTTTCAATATTAAGAAAATAATTTTATACTAAAAGTAATGAATTTTAAGAGCATTTTATAATTTAAAGCATACATGTAATATTTAACATACATTGTTTTATAATTAGAACACGGGTACAAGGGACAACTCCATTGAGGATGAAAGAGTATATCGAAGATGCTTCTAGTGAACTGGGCAATGGGGCTTGAAGGTTGCACTTCTTGGATGAAACGTCGAGAATTGTATAGCTCTAGGCGAGTTAGGATCTAATAAAACCAGTTCAAGTTTTATGACCGCCATAAAATGTGTCAAAAACAGAATAACTTGAAATTTTTTCAGAAATACTTAAAAAAAAGGGTGAACAAATTTTGATTCACAAAAGAAAAAGTTCGTCATATAGAAAATGTACTTTGCTATAGAGAGGTTATTTTACGAAGAAAATCGCGAAATATGCAAGGTTCCAGGAAAAAGTTCATTATTAAGAAAAATTCGTATTATAGAGGTTCGTTATATATATATATATATATATATATATATATATGTTTGACTGTACATATTTTCTTGTTTAAACTTTTAATGGATAATAAAATACTTTCTTTTCATCCATTCAAGAGTTCAGATACATTTTTTAAACTTGTAGGGGTTGACACTTGATGTTTAAACAGTTTTTTCAAATATTAATTCTTTAAATAAATTAAAAAAGTAATAAATAGTAACAAACAAAAATAGTAATCCAACAGTATGTATAGAAAGGGAAATTGTTCGTGGGATGGCCTAATTTCTGCGTGGGGCATTTACTTTTTACTATAATATTTTATTAGAATAATTAAATTTAATTAATAATTTAACAGCAACAAACAAAAAATAGCCCAGCAACTTATATAGAAAGGAAAATGGAACATTGCAAGGAAAATCGCTTTTTTATGACGTAATATTATGATTCTGTCATATATACATATATATATTTATATTAATTGTAACTATTTATTAAAACGTAACTAAAATTTAAAAAAAGTTGTTGACCTAAGTAGGACTTGACTTATTTTTGTGTATGGCTTGCTTCTCAGTACTCTCTAACACAATTATTAATCAAGGAACAGATCGAACTATAAGTGTACTGCAAGTAAAACATCGCAATTTTTATTGGACGTTGAAAAATGTATTTTAATTTTGGGAGATTATTAATCATCGCATATAGATAGTCTTAATTATAGATATCTGTAAAATTTATTTTGTATTTTTTAAAAAGGAACATGAATGGACATGTGTGAAAAATAATTTTTTTTAAAAAAATATTACATCAAAAAAGAATTAGTTTTGAAACTTTCGGTATTTTAAAATTGTCCGATGTACTTTGTAAAACATTCGAAACATTACTATTCATTGGAATACTTCATAGAAACTGTTAACATAATTCAAAAGAGTAGAAAAAAAGTAAAGTTTTATAGCTAATTTTTATCAGGACTTTTTAGAGGTTAAGGTCCTATAACAAATGATAAAATAATCCTTTAGAATGGCTGAGTTAATTACTTGTGTATCATTTTGAATCTGAGTAGTTTAAAATCAAGGGATAATGGCGTGATTATATAAATATCGAGATTAGAAAAATATTAAGTTAATTTACGTAAAATATTTCAGGAAAGAGTACTTTTCTTTGAGCTTTGAGAGTAAATATTGTTAACTGCGAGTATATAATTATATTAAGTAAAGTGAAATGTTGTTTGCTAAATACGAAATAAATTTGGTTTAAAAGCCTTTAGAGAAATGGAGTAAAACAGTTTAGTCCATTATCCCAGAGTTCACTGAACTATTAACTGGAAATATGGGTGCATCAGAAAGAAGGAATAAAAAATAAAAATTTTACTACTTCGAGAGAGGAAAACATATATTTCAATTTTTATAATATTATGTATGATAAAACCGTCCCGATAAACATAAAAATCCGTCCATTCTTCTTTGCCAAGATTATTTTGATCATATTACCTTACAATTTTTTTTAACATTTTTTTTTCATTTAAGATTAATATGCACCACTTATTTATAGAGTGGGTGCAACATGGATAATGGGGGAAAATGAAAACGCATTGATTACATATTTTGGAACCCCATTTATTGTGTGATTTTTTTAAAAAAATTAAATTTTACATTTCGGGTTTCTAAAATGCTATCAACTGATTAGAAAATGAAAATAAGTATAAATAAATAAAAAGTACAAACAAAATAATTTTTTTCTACTTGTATAACAAATTCACACGTTAAATTTGAAATTTAGCATACAAAATAATATAAAAAAGTTGTTCCAGAAAAATGATTGCTCACATGCCATTAAATATTTGCTTGAAACTCGGATGTTTAGACGCCACGTTCTCGTTGTAACTTTTATTTTTGTCCCTTTAGATTTTTTGTGTTCATTCACGGTATTGAATTCAATTTAATCACTAATTTATTTAATTCACACTTTTAAAATTTCAATACAAAAATAATTATTTAAATTTGTTAGAAATTTTTACAATAAACACACTGTGTCGGAAATTTAACTCTCCGAATATCTCTTTGAAGAATGCTGAGTTATTTACTTAAAAGCTATCGTTTGTGATTTTATTGTACTAAAGTTATAGCGTTATTACTAATTTACCTTACAATTTTTTTTAACATTCTTTTTCATTTAAGAATAATATTTAGCAATTATTTATAGAGTGGGATAAATAATGGGATAAATACATGAAAACACATTGATTACATATTTTTGAAGTCTATTTATAGTCTGTTTTTGTCTTATTAAATACTACGTGCCAGGCCTCTAAAATGATGTCAACTCATGAGAAAATAAAATAAATAAGTTTTTAGTTTTTTTGTCGTTCATTAAACTTAAACATTAAATTTGAAATTTAACACTCTAAAAATAATAAAGTTGTTTCAGAAAAATGATGATTGTTTACGTATTATTTAATATTTGCATGAAACTCGTATATTTAGACACTTGTCGCATTCTTGTAGCTTAGTCGCTGCTCGAAGGTTTCCGAGAAGGTGATTACGAGAAATGTCAGCGCTAGTAGTTTCAAAGAGGTTGATGTTTCTAAGTAAACAATCACACAAATCAAAATCTTATGATTTGTTCTCCATATTTGATTAAGATAAGGGAACATTTTACCGAAATTAAAATTTAATTTTTATCCAAGGAGCAATTAATGGGAGAGTTCATTATTTTAAATTTTGTCTTCAAATTTCAATGTTCTTGCAATTAATATGTTATTACGAGAATAATACATTTATTTTATTTTAATGGAAGACATTTTATTATAGATACTTTATACTACAATACAATAAAAAAGAAAATTACTAATTTGAATATGACTTCAGGCGTAATAGAATGAAAAACAAGCTTTTTAAAAATAGGAAAACCTTAATACGATTTTATACTCACCAAGCACTTCATCCTTCAAAATATGTTTATCACCAAAGTCACACACAAAAGCTCATGAACTCTTCAAAAGGATTTTCAAATAACTTTCATTGTGGAAAATGTTGTCAATATTTGATCTTCTTAAACGAAAATTGTTTGAACGAAAAACAGAAAACTTTTTTTTGATCTTGAAAAAGTAATTATAAAGTGAAGATGAAAACATGAAAGCATTTTCACATGTTTTGGAAAAGGAAAACAATAGTACAGGAAAGCGAAAGTGAATACACAACTGTATAAAAATCAAGGAAAGAAGAAATTTCTCAATTCATTAGAATTGTTTTAGAGTTAATTTTTAAAAGTTTATTTATCATTGAATTTTTCAATTTTTTTATATGTATTTACTCTCCTACTTTTCATGTGTTTCATTTTTAGAATATTTTATTTGAGTTTCTAGTTTTCATCACGGAAAAAAATTATCAATTTTTTAACATACTAATAAGTAAATATTTCATTACTTCTTTTTTAGAATCATGTATTTTAGTACCCCTTTTTCTTTGCCCATTATAAATATAATATTTATATATGAGTAGATATTTTTCCTTGTGCATTATTGTATCGCTTATTGCACCATTGTATTAAAATTCCCTATTCCCTTTTTTTTGCAATGGAAAGTGTACTTTATTACGAAAAGTGTAAATTTATTAACAAAATGATGAATGCCGAAACAGAGGATTCTTTCTTCAACACATAAAAGAACGATAAACAATTCATAAATAACGCGTATGTGTTTTAAAAGAAACACTTTTTTATAAGGTTCTTTTATATGACTCTTAAGCACATTTTTATCCAATAGAATACTCTATAAAATTTATTATTTTCATGCTATTCTAAGTTGGAGGGGTTGCCTAGTAGTCATGGTTACTGCTGAGTTGCATTTATTAAAATCCAACATATTTTTAATATTAATACGCTTTTATAAGCTTCACTTGTATGTAACGGAATCTTTGAAATCTATTTTTACGCTCTTTAAAAGGTCAGATTAATTCAAAATTTTGTACCCTTCTCAAGGACCGATGACAAAAAAATAATTCATAATTTTGTTCCATTGTTCTAATCAGGATCATCAGGAATACCGATTTCCAGATTTGGCGACTAATTCATTATACCATTTCTACATTTGGCGACTAATTCCATATACCATTTCCAAATTTGGTGACTAATTCCAGATCCCATTTCCAGATTTGGTGACTAAAAAATTAAGTTACAACCCTAAAAGCGAAAATGTGCGTTTGCAATTTCTTACCATAACATAAACAAATGCCTAGTTTTTCTGAAAATGGAAATAAAAAAAAAAGACTCGTACATTTGAAAAAAATAAACCCGGCCGTATCGACGCACTGATAGGATGCCAATGGGTATTCTAGATTCTAAAAAAAAGGACACATTCAAGATTAATTCATCAATTAATAAATGATAGTTTAAAAACTAAAAATACATGCTTTTATTGTAGATCGAACTAAAAAAATGACAAATTTTTAAAAAATCTAAGAAACACGTTTTCATGGTTAATTGAATTAAAAAGTTTTTAAAAAATGATACTTAATATAAGAATAAAATTATTAACGAGAAAATGAATGTCATTGTGGTAAAAGCGTGGGGTGCTTTGTACTACTTTTTTACACAAACTAAGCATTTTGTAAGAAATTATAACAATTAATATGCACCAATAACATTAATTTTCTCGTTAATCATTTTATTCTTAAACTAAGAATCATTTTTTTTTTTACTTTTTACTTCGTTTAACCATGAAAGCGTGTTTTTTTGTTTTTTTAATCAACAATTTAGTATTTAACTCATTACATGTGAGCTTAAAATTGAAAATTGTGTTTCAAAATTTAATTCAAGTTCTTAAAATGGGGATAGGCAAGCAGGGCAGCATGGACCTTGAATGATTGTTTATCGTTACACTTCAAAGAAACAGGTTTAATTATGGTCCATGATTATGAGGTCCATCGCAAATAGCTCTCCAACAGCCTTAACGTGTGATATTAATATAACTCTCCCTCATTCATTCAAAGCAACTCTAACGATAATGCATTTTCTGCGTCAGACAGGTTAAAAATTAAATGGATATTATAATGTTTATTTTTATTATCTCTCTCTATAAAAATGGATGTTTGTATAATATGAAATCGCTTCACTCCAACATCGTTTAACCGATCACTTTGAAAATTGACATGTACATGTATTTTTTGTGGAGAAGAATTTTGTGCTATCTTCTTTGTTGCAGCTCTCCACCAGGTGGCACCAAGGCATATCAACTTCTTCACCGTTCGATTAATCGCCAAGTTGCCAACAGGGTGGCCAAAAATGATGCCAACTTGGCTGTATCATCAACATCTCTCTCTATATTTCAATTGAATCGCTATTATAATGTGATTAATAGCGTTGCTTGCGAATATTACAATTTTAACATTAAATAAATACAGCAGAAATTTATATTAACGTATTACACATTCTGATATAAACTATTTATACTATTTTAAGCGTTCATTACACAAAATGTGGTAGCAATGTTTTACTTTTACTGAGCAGAGGTCAGCTTAGGGAGGTGTTGTCAAAAATCAACCCATATGTTATAAATAAAAAAAATCCTTTCTATCAGCTATTAGACCTTCAGACTTAAAATTTAACAAACATGGTTTTTTTATTCAGCTGAGATATGCAAAAGCCTTTTTTTTTGTTTAATTGGCAATTCACGTAAAATTAACTCATTAAAAACTTCTTTGTCCTTCAATCTGTATTGTTTAATTTTTCAATTCACCCGTGCAAAGATGGGTATAGCAGCTAGTTATTTCTTAAATAAAAAGAAATAAACTATAGTTTAAAAAAAAATAATATACACCCTTTAATGTTAATCGAACCAAAAAGTAAAAAATAATTCTTAAAATGATCAACGAAAAAATTAATGTCATTGTGGTAAAGCGTGGCGTACTTTGTATTACATTTTTACGCTAACTCTGCACTTCGGAATAGAGCTATTAAGAAATTATAACAATTGATATCGAGCACCCCGCGCTTTTACCCCAATGGCATTAAATTTCTTGTTAAACATTTTATTCTTAAAAAAGAATTTTTTTTACATTTCAGTACGATTAACTATAAAAGCGTGTTTTTTAGTTGTTTTTTTATATAAGCAGTAATTTATTTTTCATTTTTTAGTTCAATCTACAATAAATGCTGGTTTTTTTAGTTTTTTTTTTAAACTGTCATTTACATTTACAAAAAAACTGGGGCAATGTTTCATTTTGGTAAGAAATTGCTGACGCATCCTCTTCTTTTTTACATAAAGAACATTTTTTTGTTTGTTGTATTTGTATTAACCTTGTGCGTTTTCCCTATAGGGTTATAATTTAATCTTTTAGTCACCAAATATGGAAATAGGAAATCGTTAATCCTGATGATCCTAATCAGAACAATGGATCAAAATTATTACATTATTAAACTGTCATATGTCCTTCACAAGTGTGCAAAATTTCGAATTAATCTGACCTTTTAAAGTTGTTAAAAATCGAGTTCAAAGATTCTGTTACATACTGGTGAAGTTAATAAAAGCGCATTAAAAAACTCTGGTTCGCGAAAACAAAATTTTGAATTCTTTTAAAAAAAATTATTTATGAACAAGAAAGAAATTATAATATTTTTTTCTAAATATTTGCACCATATAAAAACAGAACAATATTTCTTTTTATAATTTTATAATCACTACTAATATGTATTTTTGCATTTATCTTTGAATAAAAAATATGGTTCTCTAAAGTAATATCATCTGAACATTATTGAAAGTAACTCTGTGTTTTGCACTAAACTTTAATCTCACTTAATACCTTATACGGGAAGCGTAATTCTTTTTAGATTTTATTTTCCATATTATATAGATGTTAATTATACATGAAACTGTCTTTTTCGTACCCTTATGTCAAGAATAATTCAGATAAGCATCATGTGTATTGAGGTGTTTTTTACACAGGTTACTTCTCAGAAACTCTAGGTGTAGGAAATGAGTTTTTTAATAGCTACCTTCAGCAAAACCTTATTTAAGTATTAAGAAGAATAGGTAATATACTTTATAATCTGAAGTTGAAAATGTAGACTTTTCTAAGGAGAAAAGCATTAATTTCACGAAATTATGTTTTAGTTTTTAAGTTTTTATAGCAGAGTTGAGTTAGTTATTTAGAACAACAACAAAGCAACACAAATAAGAACTAATTAGGCACTGTTCTGAAAAATTAATGAACTGACCTCACTTCTTTTTGTTCAAAATATTTTTTTCAACGCAAGAAAGTATCAGTTCTGAGACAGAGCTCTTTTAATGGGAAAGAGATATGTGTTACTAAGAACTCTCGGCTTCTTTCTTCTTCTTTTTTTTTTGCCTTTTATATAAAGAGTGTTTATTTGCTTACTTTCAGTATCAAAATGTAATATTGAATAAATAATTAAATAAGCTGCTACTGAGGAGAAGTATGTAGTTCATCGGACGTGTATTTTATTTTTAGACTAACGCGGTAAAGCGATATGTGCAATGTAAAATATTTCACAACATATGCGCTTCAAAAAAACATCTTTTCCTCACAGATATGTATACAGTGAAAAGCATTTAACACACGAAACTGAAGAGACTGAAAGTTTTTTCGTGGTAAAAGAGTTTCGTGTTAAAGAATATTGTAAAAAAAACCCATATATTCATAATAATCAAAATTATTAATTTTATTTACACACACACACATATAGTCTAATTCTCTACAAACAAGAGATAAACATTCATCAATCACATTCGAAATATATACATATGCATATATATGTATAAATAAATTAAATTAAAAATTACATTCCCTATCTAGCACTTAACTTTTATTTTTCATTACATCCTCAAGTATCAAATTAATCACCCGATTATTTCTCCGAAACAGATGGCCTAACCTTTAAACATTTATAAATCCAGATCATTATATTTGATAGCCCTACATGTCAGCATTAAATTTCAAGTACAATCATAGAATCCGCGATACTTTAACATGTGTGTTTAACCCACTTAATTTTTCACTTTTGCGTTTCTTTTTTCTCTCTGCTCTTAGCGTCTTATGATGTCGAGGATTACTTGAACAAAGACCTTTTTAAAATTAAGTCTGATTCTGGCTCAAAACATGTCCTATATATTTATATGCATATGTTTAATATAAATCAATGAAAATAACTTTCAAAGTACATAAAGAAATTTAATGCAAAATTTTCAAATTTTTGAAAAACAGAACATTTATTGAGATTTTAGAAAATAATTAAATTTTTTCTTTGCATTGTTTTTTAGAATCAAACTTTCGACAATTGTTCGATATCTTTCATTTTATTATTCATTCCACCATTAGAATGTACGTATAAGCAGCTGCACTTACTTTTCCTGTCGTTCCTCATGTTGGATGATGTGGGAATAGGAACTGCATTATTCATTTCATTTTCGTCTTCGGAATCTGCATTAATGATATTTTTTGAGCTTTGAACAAATTCCAAAATGTCCTTATCTGCCATAATTGGGGTAATACGGCGAGTATCACCATCTACTGCAACGAATTTTTCGGACGATGCAGTAGGACAGTCCAATAACAGTGACATTTTCTCTGATATTTCATATAGTGTCGGCCTAGTTTCATCATCCTAACTCTCCCAGAAGGGAAATATTTTCGTGTTACGTTATTTTCGTTCCGTGTTACGAGAAAAATAATGCATGAAAATACACAGCAGTTTATCGGGACCGTCGTATTATTTCGTGTTAACCGATTTTTCGTCTTTAGCGTATCGCTTTATACGTATTTCACTGTATCCTACATTAATATGAAGATTTTACAGCTCAGTGTGTATTTTTTGTAAAGAATTCGCTATTAACAATTCGTTTAAGAAAACAATAATTACATTGCAAATTTCGCTTTTTGTCTTACAGGTAATTTTATTTTGGTAAACATAAATTATGGAGGCAAGTTTTTTATTGCAATTTTGCGTATGCAAGTATATTATTTTTTTAAAAAAATTGTAATGCAAGCAGTGTTACAAATTATACAAAACGAATAGCATTAATTATCATGTATACGGGGTGTTTATTTTAAGTAATGAGAATAAGTCCACAAAAAATAATTTATTAGAGATATCGCTACAAAACTTTAGTAGTCTTCAAAATACGCTCCTTGAGCATGAACACACTTCTGCAAGTGACGTTTCCACGCTTCGTACGCTCCCTGGAAGTCACCAACCGAAACATCCTTCAGATCATGCGTGCAAGCCCTTTTGGCATCATCCAGGGTCCCGTGGTGGCACCCTTTGAGGTCGGTTTTCATTTTAGGGAAGAGGAAAAAGTTTGCTGGGTTAAGGTCGGGGCTGTAGGGAGGCTGTAGAATTGTTACGATGCCATTTTTTGTCAAGTGCTCGGTAACCACGAAGCAGGTGGGACATGGCGCATTGTCGTGGTGGAGCTTCCAATTGGCGGAAATTTCTGGTCTCACTCGGTTGACCCGTCGCTTCAATCGCTTTAATACTTCCACGTAGAAGGCACCATTAACTCTCTGTCCTTCGGGCACAAATTCCGAGTGGACAAAACCGTTCTTGTCAAAGAAGACAATCAACATTGCTTTCATTCCCGACTTGGACATGCGAGTTTTCTTCTGTCGAGGTGATTGCGGGGTGTGCCATTCGTTGCTCTGACGTTTTGTCTCGGGATCGTACTGAAAGAACCAATTTTCATCCCCGGTAATGACGTTGTCAAAAAATGGGGGTTTTCTTCAATGCGTTACAAAAGATCTTTTGAAGCGGCCTCACGGTTTTGCTTTTGAATGTCCGTTAAAACTTTCGGCACGAGTTTGGCGCAAATCTTTCTCATCCCAAGATCCTCACTGATGATTTTGTGCACATCCATTTTATCCATTCCTAGCTGCTCTGCGATTATGCGCACACTTAAACGAAGGTCCGTTTTCAGCAATATTTGCACACGTTGTTCGTTTTCTGTGATTCTTGATGTTAAAGGCGACCTGCACGTGGCTCGTCCTCCACGATCTCCCGGCCTTCTTTAAACATTTTGGGCCATCTAAAAATTTGAGCTTGCGATAAGCTTTCCCTGCCGTACGCTTGCTGAATCATTTCCAGCGTTGATGCACCTGATTTTCCAAGGCGAACGTTGTTCAATGCTTTGTTGCATTTTGAACATGAACACAATTTTTAAAAACGTCTACACGCCACGCGTGATCCTGCCTCAACCAAAGCCAGCAGGCGACTGCGGAGTGAAGCGTTATCAAGGTCGAAGGCACCACTACTGACTCCAACCGGTCGGAGCGCTCTCTGGCGTACAGCCGTGTCAGGACAAAAATATTCTCATTACTTAAAATACAAACCCTGTACATTTTAACGTAATGTAAATGATATGTGACATTATTCTTTACAAAGATCATTTTTGTAATTTACGGATGGGTTAATGAGTATTTATTAACATCGCGTTTTAAAACAACATGATGACTATTGACGATGGAACTTGAAAATCTGAACCGTTGTTAAGTAACGAAGATGACACCTGAGCTGGCATATCTCACTCTCCTAACTTCCACGCCACGCCGTTGCCGCATAGATTAATAATCAAGGTAACGGACTCGTGGCTGGCGTGTCATGATTTCGAGCCAAGTACCGTTGAAGACCCGCAGTGTAAAGGGGTCCGATGCACGTTATATATGTCGAGACTCAAACGTCCCCTAGTTGCCATAGTGGGGAAGTTAGGAGAGGGGGTTAACAGCTCAAGTGTCGTCTTCGTCACTTGACCGAGGTTCAAAATTGCCAGCTCAGTCACCAATAACCCTCGAAACACTGAATTGTGTGACGTAATATTCACTCACTTTATGCCCACGTGAGGACTTTGAGCCACAACAGTTTTAATGCGCATTAGTCCATCTACCCGGTAGGTCTTCAGTGACATCAGGACTGTAACCCGTGACTCGACAACGCCCCCGCGAGTTAGCAACTAGGCTACCTCAGCCACTTAGGGATGGGTTAATCTGCAGTCAAATACGTTCAATGTTTTTATTTATGTATCATGATATGTTTCACGTTATTTTCATTTGCATATCAGTTTTAGAAAAAAAAAACATTAAAATATATTAAATATTTAAAATGACACAAATCCTATAAAAGAATTTTCTCAAATAACCTACTAAGAAATTTTGTCACTTTATTTATTTCTTTCTATTTCATTCATGGGTGTTCTCTTTTTCGAACAACACTAATTTTAAAATCTAAAATATCCATATTGTCTATTATAAATTGATAAACTTGTATGAAGATATTCCAAGAGGGAATGCCTAGTATTAGAATTATTTAAAAAATATCTCATTATATTATATTAATTTCTTTCCGATAGTAAACACATACTTTTTTATACTCATTGAAACATTAAATGAATCGATTACCTTAATGAAATGAGAACTAATAATACTCGGAATTCATTCCAATAGTATCTCGAACACTAAGCAAATAATGTTTGGAACACTATGAAAATGATAACAACGCAGCATAGAGTATATCTTTAGAAGCAATTTCAAGAATTTTTGATGCCGCTTAACAAAACATTCAAATGCTGAGTATAAACATAACATCTTGTTGAGTATCTAATATTCTAATAGAGTTATCTTTTCCCTATTTAGACTTCTAGTAAGATACTTATACTTTCTCAGACAAAAAATGGAATAATTAAATTTAAGTAAAAATTACTCCACGTTCAAATTATTTGCTTTTTAAAAAAATAAATAAAAATCGATCTGCTAATTAAAAAAAAAATATTTTTCGTGCAGAGGGAAAACATTAAAAATGCACTATATTCAGCAAAACCTTTTAATAAATAAAATGGGAGAAACTATTTTTCATTTAGAAAAAGATTCGTAAACATCGTAAATAATAAACGCATTCAAAGTATAAAAAAGGGTATTTTTTACGCCGTGTGATGCATTATTCCTTAATTTCCTTTCCAAATGTTTTTTTCCCCTATTCTCAGAAAAGTCCCATTCGAAGCTTAAATAAATTTCTGAAAAGAAAAAAAAGGTAATTCCGAGTGAAGAAGAGCAATCTAAATAATCATGCAAATTTTACTAATTTAGTATTTACATTTCTTGGAAAAGATGAAATTTTGTAAAATTAAATTTTATTTTTAAACACGTAAAACACAATATAAGAAATTGAGAAATTATTATAAAAGACGTTTTCTTCATGAATTGCTCGTAGCCATGGTAGCCTAATGATCAGGCTTGGATGCTCATGGCTGGAGTCTAGAGAGCCTAGTACTGCTGAGGACCCGCCTTGCAGAGGCGGCCGTTGTACGTTATATCTGTAGAGGCTCAAACATCATCCCGTTGAGAGGTTAGTAGGTTAGAAGAGGTGTCAGATCAGATGTCGTCCTTATTGCTTGATCATAGCTCTCTCTAAATTACTAAATAAGTTAAGATAAAGAATTATTAGATGAGAGAAGGAGGGCTTATCAAAGTTGTCCTTTAAAGCAATATGAGAGCCACTGTAGCGTTTCCCAAACTGTGGGGCACGCCTCCCTAGGGGGCGTGATAATTCTAGATTAAAGGCGCCAGTATATCGAAAAGTCAAACACAAAAGATTATTTAAAAAAAGGCATTAATTTACTGAAAGGAGGCAAAGCAAAATACATTCTGACATAATAAAAATAAAATTATTATTTACACTGATATAATATACTTATAAATGATCAGTACCGCACAATGTATTTGATGATTGCTTTAACAAAACTAAGTTAAGAACAAGATTAATAATCACCAGTGACTCCATGGGCTAGTCATGTAAAATAATATATAGAAAATTAGTACTTATTAGGTAATTTGTACGGTTTGTCATTAAAGTTGTATTGTAGCTTTATAGCCTCAAAGTAAACTATTATGGAATTCAATACATTGTTGCTGTACGGAAGAAGAACGATGAAATTTAATGATTGAAAATCAGGTCGCAAATATTGAAAGTTTTAGAAGCACTGGGCCACTGACAACATATCTCATAATTTTCAACCTCAGTCAAGTGATGAGAACGACAGCTAATATGGAATCCCTATGTACACACGTCAACATCATGCCAATGTAAGGACTTCGAGCCACGATTGATTTGACATGCGTTACATAATGGTGAGTATTCAGTTAACTTACGACTAACTGTTTACGAGTTCGTGACCATGATGTCTTAGCTACCACCAGGGGTGAAGCTACCGATGTATCAGCCGTATCAATGATATGGGACCCTTAAGCTTCAGGGGTCCCAAGATGCTTAACTACTGTACCTCTAAGAGGGTTTTTGTTTCTAAAAAAGGGGTTCCGAAGAAGTTTTGATACGGGGTCCACACAGAGAAATAGCAACGCCAGTAGCTACCACGTCCACAAATGCTACTCTATATATGTTCTGTTCTGATGCAGAATCTTTTTTTTTTGTATATAATATGACTCGCGTACATCAACTAGGGCAGGGGTTCAACGTGTCCTTTTTTTCTATAGAGGTGTTGGATGAGGTATAGACGTGCCGTCAAATAATAATTATTTGTGATTATTGGGAAAATAATAAAACTAAATACGAACAACTCATAACTCTAATTATAACAAAAAAATGCATTTTGCACACTATAGTAGTAATTTCTTTTATTTATAAGTGTAATTCAAATTAAAGTAACATTTGTGTGAATTCTATTGTGGTAGACTAGATGACACATATCTTGTGTTAGGATTGTAAGATGTTACTGTTACCATAATGCAAGCTGAATTAGAGTCATATTCCAAACGGTTTCTAAGTGAATCTTTAATATTATTCATCTCTGAAAAAAATGACTCGCAGGCATAGGTAGATGAAACTATGGTTAAAATAGCTCGAACCATTTTTTTCAAGCCGCTAAATGTATCTGGAATAGAATTCCCTGCTTCAAAATTTCATTACTATCATTCTTATTTATATTGCTTGTTAATCCTTCTGTTTTAATCAATTCCGACTTTCTCCTTTTTTCAATAAACTTGTGAATCCGTAGAGAACTAGACTGGAAATCAATCAGTTGCATTTCAAATTTTTCAATTTTCAACAAATAGAATTGGGACAAATCAGTTTATTAAATGAAGTCACATCAAGGTACATGAAAAACTAGAGCGTATTCGATAATTCTTTGAACCGAGAAAATCTCGCTGAAAACTGCCGCTGATCACTCGCGTCTGTTCGTAATACTTGATAGTGAACGGTGTTATTTTAAATTAAAATAACAACGTTAACAATGCTAAACCGTTTTGATCGGTGGCGTACCCAAAATATTGTGTCGTGTGCCATCAATGGCACGCGTGCCACTAGTTCACCATTCTTGATCTAGATCGCCCATGATCCTGAGCGTTTTTAAACAGTGAAGAATTGTAGCAGGACTTGAGAGCAGCTGGCTCTTATGGCAACTAAAACAATCCAAGATGTGGGTAGGAGTGGCTTGGATCACATTGGAATTCGGACAAGAAGGGTAAACTTTAAGACCCTCCACATGCCGTTGAGCTCAAGTAAGTCCACTGCGTAGCAAGGGCGGTTTCATCTCGCTTACTGCTTGTCCCAAGTAAAGTAGCACTAGGACGTTTTCCTTCATACCACTCATGTATGGGGGCCTGCCTCCAAGAAGGACTGATATCTTGTTTATTTCTACTAATTTTATTATTTTACTCAATTTTCTTTTACAACTATCTACTGAAAAGATTTTTCCTTATCTTCATCTATAATTAAACATTCGTTAAGAGTTTGGTTCTAAATTCTTTTCCATTAACAAAGGTTATTGAGAATCAGTGAAAAGATAAAGAAGTCTGAGCAGTGAAAGTCTAATTTACTCATATTGGTGGAAATGTCATTAAGGAAAAAAACAATCATCTGAGTGATTTCCAGCCATCTTTGCTTTTGTGCATGCATGAGTTAGTGAACACTTTTGAATGTGAACAAGATATATGCATACCGCTAACAGAAGTGATAAAAGCACATTCCATACTTTGTGGCATGCTCAAAGGTAAATAAAATGTGAATTGAAATGACTTTTATATTCAGGAACAATTAAAAAGTTAATTTTAAATATAAGTGTAAACCATGAGATTTCAAAAGAAGTTACGACAAAATTTTTGTAAGAAAAACTTTTTTGCAACGCTTGAAAATCAAATTCCCAATATTCTGATATTTTGATAATTGTTCTATCATTGAGCCACAGAAATAAAAATATTAATAGTTTTGGAAGGAATACGAAGTGTTACTTTGTGTAAGGCTTTATTTAAATATTATTTAAGTGTTTCTCAAGCATATCGAAAAATTTAAAGATTTTTTTAAAAAAATAACCGGAAAGAGAAGTAAAACAAAATGCTTTCTTCCATAATAACAAAATACACACAACAAAACTGATATATTTATGTTTATTATCTGGCTTTTTTTCGTCATCAAATAGCTATCATCCCAAAATCAAATTAAAGAAAAACCATTTTGTTTAATTTGCTGTATTTCCTCAATGATTTTTTTATTAAAAAATGAAACCAAAACTCTGAGAAAAATTTTAAGAAGATAAAACAAAATTATTTACTGTACATTAGTTGTTGAAAAAGAAAAGGAAGACATGATTCATAACCAGGCTAACAAATTTGATTGACCTTCAAACTTATGGTATGGTTATTCAATATTAGTTCCCTCCCATCTTTATGCGTTTGTTTTTCGCTTAAAATTGTAAATATAGAATTTTACGATATTTGTTTATTTAACATCTGGTGAAAGTGTTTTTTTTTTATTATGGTCGTCAATCATTTTAATAGCTCAAATCATCAAAGAATTGAATAGTCCTTGAAAGAAGGTAAGTATACAAAATTAAAAACATTCAAGAATTAAAAAGAAAAAATAATCATAAACAAATTTTGTCAACCCGCCCTTTAGCGTTATATCGAGTGCTGTAAAACATTTTGAAGTCTTCTCGCTTTAAATGTTAAAATTTTTTCTTTATCGGAATAAGTTTTTCATTATTTAACATTAATTCCAAATGCTAATTCTATGAGCTTTAAAATTACACTTCTTTAAAAAGTTATTTACAATTATAGATTTATCTAAAAACAAATTTTAATTTTTTTATACAATGTCGTGCACGCAGTTTTATTTTAAGTTCAGATAATATCAAGAATAATGTAATTTTTTTTGAACTCGTGAAGAGTCGGTGTTTCAGTCAGTATACGTTTAATGTATCAGTACTGAAAAAGATATTTTATAAATAATTTCTTATTACTAAATTAAGAACAAGTTTAATAATTGTTAGGACTTCACGGGCTTTTCTTGTAGAAGAAAGTTTTTCAGGCTGGTTTATATATATATTTGCTAATCATCCAATATAAGAATTGAATATATAATCATATACAATACATACACATGGTATAAATTATACACAATATACATATACATATAAACAAAAATATAAAAATAATCATATAGTTATAAACCTAAGATAACCACATCAAATTCCTTTAGGAACCAGGATTGCAGGTTTCTATACGTAAAATTTAAATATTAAGTCATTAAACAAGAATATATGAACATAAACATAACCTTTTGTAACGATGGCAAAGAGTGCATTATCGTGTTCCCGCCAAATAGGGAGAGCAGAACCGCATAAAGTTACTTGCGATACGATATAAGAAACGATTAATTGTATAATATACGATAATAAGAAATTTTACGATCATAAAAATAAAAATTGGTAAATTATAAAGAAACTTGAAAATTGATTTAACATTTCTATTTAATATTGTAGGATAAATTAGATATTGTCTAAATTTAAAAATTACAAAACATAATAACAGTAAATAATTACATTAATACAAATTGTATCATTCATTAGAAATATAGTTACAAAGAAAATTAGCAGGGTTTATTATGGTCTTGTACTTTTTATTGATAAATCATTTTAGTTCAGCTTTGATTGGCATTTTTCATCAAATCATCAGAGATACATCTAGGTAATTTGTTTTGAATTAGTCCTAAAAATTAATAAAGGTTTAAATATACCAAAAATAATTAAATATAATATATAAAAATGTATAGTCATTAATAACATAACTATATTCATAAAAATGTAAATAAAGATTAGCCAAACTATTACTAGTGTTTAATAAAGAACCATTAAAATAATCATAAGACAAAATCTATGAGTGGGTTATACATACTGAAAATTACTTTAATAATATCATATAAATCAATGGAATTGAAAAGATCTTCAAAGTCATAACTATGAACTGAATAAATATTTTTATCCTATAATCCTTTACTATTTTTAATTATAGCGTTTAGTATTATATTATGAAGTAATTTACGCAGTAGTAATATATGTTCTGCTCCTGGGTTAAAAAATATATGGATACAATTTTAGAATACAATAACCTAATTTTTTATAAATAGTCTTCTAATTTCATTATGTGACAAATTTAAATGTTAAAAGAATTTATAATAAAAATACTTACAAATCATAGTTACTTTATCAATGTAAACTATGAATTCTATATTGTTTCTCATTTGAGAATTTAACATTAATTCTTATACAAATGCCTAAGGTAGTCCAAATTTAATGCAGCTTTTGTAATAAAATTATCACTTTAAAAATTTGTTTTTTAACTTTTAAACATTTAATCTAAAAATTACAATTATATCTTTAAAATATTGCATTTATCTAAAAAAATCATTTTACATTTTTTTTTTTATACAATGAGGGCGTCGTGCACGCCCATCGTTTTGTTATATTTAAAAGCTTTCCTTGACTGTTCACTAGAAAAGTATTTTGTCAAAAGTTTTATTCATGAATAATAGTACTGTTCACTAATTTTTTTAAAAAATGAACTCGATAGTGTAAGTCTTTAGTCGCATGACTAACCTTTTTAGTTTATTTAAGGATTCATATAACAATGTCAGTTTATACCAAACATGTTTGATTTTCTTTGAATTAAAGTTTTTCTCAAAATCATCAATAAGAACTCTAATATTGTCATTTAATGAATTTTTATCTGAAAATTTTCTTTTAGAAGTATTGTTTAATTTATTTTATAAATTCTGTAATTTTTGCTTATTTTTACTACAAAACATTAAGAACAAGTTTAATAATTGTTAGGGACTTCCATTTTTGAAATCATGCATATAAAAGGCTTGTTCAATTGTATTAGAATTATTGAAATTATTAAAGAATTTTTCATGTCTATGCTAATTAATCCTTAAGGAAGGTTTATATATTTATATTGACATATATTTAAAATATAAATACAATTAAAGGTTTTAAAAAGGTTAAATTTAGAATCACAATCATATTGATCCATATTTAACATAATACATGTCTTACATCTACTATCTCTACATTTATTGAATTTTAACTTAAGACTATTATAAGATTAAGAGTTATCAAAAAATTATAAGAAGATAAATTATCAGATATTTAATTATAAGAAGATTAATTATATATATATATATATATATATATATATCAGAAATTGACACTTAGAGTTATTTTTCTATATTTAGCTGAGATCTATATTTTGTCTTCAAAGCATCCACCGCAGAAAATCCGGTTATAACAAAGGTAAAATGTTGAAAATGGTAATAGTATACGAAGTGCTTTTGTTTTCAGTACAGATAAATCCTCATCCACCTCAACTCAAAATTCAATGAGCGATTTATTACAAAATTGCCTTTTAATTTTTCACTGGATGTGAAATCTATGAAGATTTCTTCTACGGAAGTAGAGAGCCCTTCTGGAGTATCTTGAAATAGATCCCTAATCCACTCGTAACTTGCTACCAAGCTGTCCTCATCCAGAAAATACTTTTTAAAATTCTTTGCCAACATAGCTAAATGATTTTACATGTTTTAAAAACAACTTTCACATGTTGTTCTACAGATTTGTAAGTTTTAACACATATCGAGCTGAGGCGTTTTTTCCCTTCATTTACTTCAATAGTGGTAAATCTAAAATTTAAGTATTTTTGAGAATATCGCCTTGATTTAATTTTCGGAACCATGCTCGTTCGTCTGTGTCCTTGTTGATTCTTTATTATCATCGAATGTTTGCTTACGACTTAAAAATTTATGTATGATTTGTTTTAATCTACTACCGTTAATACTTAATTACCGTGAATTAAAATTAGCGTGTAAATTTAAAAAAATGTACATTCAAGCTAGATTCGGTAGCTATAGGAGTATCGAGTCGACCAAAACTGACTGAAATTGTACGAGGAAAAGCATTAATTTGAACGGTTTATAATTAAGATCGTATTGTAACTTTAGCGTCTCTCTCTCAAAGTGCATTTTTATTGCAGTAAATACATTATTGTTGTACAGGGGGCGACAAAATTATGATTGAAAATTGGGTCGCCAGTATTGAAAGTTTGAGAAACACTGTATTATTTAAGATATTAGTTGAAGCAAGACAGTCTTGATTGAAACTGCTACCAGGGTTCCCTTTTCCATTGTGCTCACGCGCAAATGAATCTTTAAAAATGGCGCATTGACAGCTTAGTTACCTTGTTTAATTTACAACCTAGCTCTTCTCTGCCAAAGTTTACTGACACCTGAATTAGGGTGTGTTTAAAATTTTATTTGACTGAATTTAATTTTGACACAAAATTGACACTGATAGAATTTTCAAAGTATCTCAACATTTTCTTCATTGCATAGCTCTAATTTACAAAGCGTGGTAGGAAATATCAAACAAAACGTAGAACTTCATTTTGGAAATAAGCAAATAATGAAGGAGGTTGATTTGGAAACGAAGCATATAGTGGAGTACATTGTCTCTCTGACCAGGTCCACGGATCTGTATTTGACTAATGATGATGTGGAAAACTTATTGTACAAGAACAGCTGACTACTGAAGGTCTTAAGGAGTTTCCAAAACAAGAAAGAGAAGCAGAAGGGTAAGAAGGAAATAGAGTAATCGCTTATACATCATTAATCAATAGAATATTGTCAAATGAATGCATTCTGAACATATTACAGGGAGTTTTACCCCATTGACAAAATTTAACCAAGTCACAATGGCATTGTTTGCAATGATCGAACAATACCTCATTTTCGTAACATCCTAACAGAAAGGTACAAGTATAGTTATTAGGACAGAGTTTGGAAAAGAGGAAACTTGATTGCTTGGTTCAAAACAAGAAAAAGATACAAGAAAAATAGAAACCAGATGTTTAATTTAACTGCTTTTGTATTTGTGTAATTTAGTACTAAGCAGTGCTTAAATAATTTTATATAAGTTAATCAATCACACAAACAAAATGGGTTCATTTTATGCGAGAACATTTATCATTTTCCTTTTATTTTTTACTCAAAAATTTATTTGGTATGTTAAGGACCTGAAACACACACCTTTATTTTTGCTGTTAAATTAATGAACTATTAATCAAATAACAATTGAGACGCGACTCCAATGCTAATGAAGACAGAATCCTGTGAAATATTCCCTCAGCCCCCCTTTCTCTCAGCCTTTATTGATCAAAAACTCACTTTTTAACCGGAGAAGGCACGTTTTAGCTTACAGAACATTGTTTCAAATAAAAGATATGCAATAGAGACACAAAGCAAACACTGAGCAAAGAAATACATTGAAAGATGAGATAAATTTGCATCCAAATAGGTTTCTAAAAAAAGATAAGATGTGCAACAAATATCTCCAAAACAGATATACAGTTAATAAAATACAGTTGGGCTCCTTCAATAGCGTCATAATTCTTTTTTTGCCCATTTCAGGAAGTTTAGTTAAACTTTTTGTTTGAATGACGTGGCATTTTTAATTTTATATATATATATATATATATATATATATATATTACTACTTCTCAGGGAAAAATCTAAAACCAGTTTTACTTTGGAATTTCATTTTTGTGTAAAACATTTTTCACGCACACACGCGCTCTCTCTGGAGACCTGGATGAAGGATATCATAATAAGATATAATCAAATAATGAGGATGACACTTGGCCTAGCACCCACTATTCAAACTTCCTTACCTCACTAATGGTCGGTTACTAAAGCATCGATATATTTAACTTCTAACATAACAAATAATATTCACTGCATCAATAATTTCTAAACTGCTTTGAGAAAACAATCATAAATGAAATAAATTACAAGTTGTACCTTATAGTATATACATGTAATCATTCACTGGTTAAATTTTCTCTCGCTGCATTTTATTTAATTCACAATGGTCTTGAATCCACCAACATTTTGCTTGATAATTAATTTTTGGTTTACCCACCCCCATAGGAATATACAGTGGACAACAATATGACTTCCTAAAACGTTGCACCTTCGATTTTTTTTAAAAAACAAGATGATGCAATATTGCTTCATCTAATTATTTTGACCAATTACGGAAAACTTTAACCGAAATCTTATGATTCTAAGAGCTACCGGTTAAGGTATCCGACTACGTTCAAAACCGTGATTTAAAAAAAGTGCATATATGGATAATTTTCATGATATTTAGTGTCACTTAGATTAGAATACATGTATAAAACTGTTTCAAGGACATTTTCACACAAAAAAAATATTTCAATACAATATTTCGGCAAAAAATTAACTTAGAATTACCTTTTTCCAAAATGTTCTGCTTTTGTTAAAATTGCTTCTATTATAATAATATTTTGCCTGTACATAGCTCAGATCTCTGTACAGAGGCTTAACTATGAGTTTTGAAAAATTCACATTATTTTCAGAGTTACCACCAATTGAAATAATTATCGGCGTTTTTTTTTCTTAAAATTTCTCCACTCTGTTGTCGTAAAACCTGGATAAACCCACTTCTAAGTTATATATTTCAAAAATTGTAGTTGAGTCTCTGTACGGAGGTCTGAGCTATATACATACAAGCAAATTATTATTATAACAGACGAATTTTTCATAAAAGGAGAATGTTTTGAAAAAAGGTTATTCTAAGTTAATGTTTAGACTAAATATTAAATTAAAACATTTTTTTGTCAAAATGTGCTTAAAACAATTTTATACATGTATACTAATCTAAGTGACACTAAATATCATACATATTATCCATTTATTCGCTTTAGCAAAATCACGGTTCCGAACGTAGTCGGATACCTTAAGGCAAGATCTGCGCAAAGCTTAGATAAAAGCCTAGATCTGCGCAGGGAAAAAAGAACACTTTTGTGTACTGTATTACCGCGTGTTGTACTTTTTGTGTCACCGCTTTACCTCTTGTAAATCAATAAGTATGTTAAGTGCCACATGAAGTCTTTCCAATCTTTCAAAGACTGCAAGAAATTAATAGATTCTTCCAGTAAACTGTCTGAAGTCAAGAGGAAACTTTTCATATATATATGAGTATTGTAAATTAAAATACCTTTTCTCAATAGGCTAGGCTTCTGATGACTGATTGCTCGTGCGCTTTAATTTCGGTGAATTTGTATATTTGAGGTCCCCAGACACCAAGGAAAGCACACAGTGATCACTGAGAGAAACTCACATTTATTGATCATACACTTGCAAGTAATCACGAGCGTATCAACTCTTTTGGTCGTACACTCTCGGGTATTCACACCCAACTTTGGATGTCATTTGTGTACACCAGTGCTTCTCAAACTTTGGATGCTTGCGACCCAATTTTTAATCATAATTTTCATGGCGTCCCCCGTCATACAAAAATAAGGTACTGAATTCGGTAATAATGTACTTTGACTCTAATGCTGCAATACGTCTTTAATTCTTAACAGTACAGATTATCAAGATAAGTATTAAGTTTTGCACATAATTTTGACAAGCCCATGGGGTCATTGGTAATTATTAAACTTAGTAATGATGAAGTATTGATCAAATACATATTGTAGTACTTATACATTTATGAGTATATTAAATCATTGTTAATATGTATTCTTTATTATCTCACAATATATTTTGTTTTGATTTAATTTTAGTAAATTGATAATTTTTTAAGGAAATCTTTTATTTTCGATATGTTAATCCCCTCTTGTAGGATTATCACGCCCCTCTAGGGGGCACGCCCCACAGTTTGAGAAACTCTGCTGTACACAAAGAGTATTTAGTGAAATTATCTATCGAAGCCACGAACAGACTTTAGCAATGCCGATTATGAGCCCGTGATTTTAACCCCTCTAATATCGCATCCACTCAGCTTATGGAATGAATCAATACCTCAGCAGACAAGCAAAGAAAACAGGTGATTAACCTCAATATTTTATTCTCTCAAAATCAAGAAATAAATCATTTAAACCATCTGAATTTTAAAAAAAATTCCCAGACTAGTAAGAGGTCTAGGATTCCTTCAAATAATGATAATAATAATACACCATATAAATATCTATGCAGTTAAGATTTTATCCCGGAAAAATGTTTGAAATAAAATGGGGATATTAAAGAAAATGAAAACCAAAACAGTAGAAATCAGAGAAAAATTGACGAAAATAAAAAGTAAACAAGTAAAGAAGTGAGGAAGCTGACATGTGGTTTTGACAACCAGAAATGGATGAGGAAGGTAAATATATAAACTCGTATAAAATGCTTTGTTTCTTATAGCTTGACTCATAATAAAGGAAAATAGAAATAAATTTTACGGTTGTCTACTTATTCAAGGCTTTTGTATTCCATTTCTGCAAGGTAACTGATTACGAAAGAAAGATCTACAAAGTTAAAATCGAATAGTTTCAATGGTACACACGCAATTCATTTATTGAATTTCTTCCTTACTGTAATTTTGTTTTATTCTGACATTATGCTATCTTTTAATTTTTTGGAAGATTTACATTGAATGTACTTGAATAATAATACTGAAAACACATAGTTTGATATAAGATACTACTATTATACTGAAATATTGAATTTTAGTTTCTTTCGACGAATAAACATTACTTCCTGTAACAATATTTGTGTCTCAGCTATATTTGAAATTTTCTTCTTTACGTAAGAATAAATAAGATAGAGGTTATAATGAAAATATAGTTTTTTAAGAATCAGGGAATTAGGAAAATAGGCTAGGTGTAGAGAATTGACATATTCATATTTCACCTACACTTACGGCGGTGATGGTTTACGAGTGGTTATGGTTAAAAACTGTAATTAGTTAAAAGTCCCGATTTTCAATTAAATACCCGTTGAGTTACGTGGCTGAGATGCACTTTAAACCTCTCGTGTCTTAACTTTTATCATTGACAGTGTGGAAGTTTTAAAAAAGGTTACCCAGCTAAGATATCATCTTCAGCATTTGACTTTTGTTCAAAAACACGAGATCTGTCACCAAAAGCCTTTGTAACTTAAATTCTTTTTTCAGATTAATAAACAAACTATTTTAAATTAGGAAAATTCTAATTACTAACATTTGCTGAGCATTTTAATAACATCTTAGAACATTTTTATCATTGAATAATTGATACATTATCATGAAATCATGTATCATATGCTGAATTTTGAAACGAGAGAGAAATTATATGTGGTACACAAAAATATCAAAAAGGAAAACATAAAAAAAATAATCTTGAAATGCATTTATAGCAGTTTATCAGTCTAATGCTACTGCAATTGTAGTGTTGGTGCCTATTTAAATTTTTAATTCAATAAAATATGTACCAATAAATATATCCAATAAATTTATGGTTCAATAAATTTATCTCTAAAATGAAATAAAATGTTTGGTAAGGTTATATAGGAAAAACTACAATTACACGATTTTATTTTTCGAGAATAAAATAATTTGATTGATTTATAAACGTTGTTCTTTTTCTCTCTTCGAAACAACACGCGAACTTTTGGTTACAGACATAATTATTTGGAGCCCCTTTCAACTGACAAGATTTAAACCTCCAAACCCATTCTCCAAATTTTCCCCCTACGCCATTGTGATAACTGTGAACCATGACGGATTTAATGTGCCTCAGCCTTTCTACACGATGGGTCTCTCATAGCATCATGACTTAAACATACGACACGACAGAAACTACGTCAACACTAATTCGTGATTATGATTATTTGGTTATTGGAGCAACACCAAAAATGTAAGGCACATTATAATAATGAAAGACAGATAATCGAATAGTTTCTCATGTGGGCGAAATGGGGAAAATAGTTATTAACTTAAGGTGACTGCCTAACCAATTTTTTTTAAAAAACAAATTTTTGAAACAAATTGAGCGTTTTTAGGAAGAAAAATAAAAAAAATATGTAAGTACATAAAAATTTTTTTAAATAAATTTTGTACTTTTAGAAATATTGTTTGTTTTCAAGGAAATTTTACTAAATTTTTACTAAAACGGGTAACACTGCATAAATATTTCTAATACGATTATCATAATTTTCTTTATATACAACATACATATTATGGTACTCTTCAAAATAAACCAAAACCGAAGAGAAATATTAAAATACAAAAAAATTACAGACAATTATACATAATAATATGAAAATTTTGATATTTTTCAAGTTTTTCTTTATAAAAACTACACCAAATGAAAAAAAAAAATTTAAACTACAGCAAAACTTATGATCCACTTTATAAAAAAATAGTAAAATAAGCATTCCCACAAAATTTCAAAATGTTATCTGGTTTGGTTCATAAGATGTCATGTATCTGGTAAAGAGTTTCTTTCAAAAACATAATTTTGAGAAAAACTCATTTAAAGTTTTATCTTACTGTCCTTTTGCATAGAGTGATGTTTTTTTTTAAATCACTCTAACTTTATTTCTATTTCACGTAAAGGAAAAAGAAAAACTGTTTTGGAAAGAAAAATATGCAAACTATAAGATTTTAAAATAAAAAAAAGGCCTCATGTAGACAAAAAAACGACATTTTCAAGGTAGGCAGTCATCTTAAATGTTTCTGTTAAAATTACTTTAGACGAGTCATGAGTTGAAAGAAATTTTGTAAACACATGTTTTTAGGAACTTTATTAATTATAATGCCAAGCACATTAAAAAAGAAAATACAAAGTTATAGTAAAACTATTCCTTATTCAATCTATAGTTAATGAATTCATTTTTTGTCATAACTTAACATAATCATAATGTATGATAGTAATTACTCACGAAAATTTGGTCTATATTTAGAGATTTTTGGTGTGTTACTGAATAATTAATGAAACTAAACCTTCATGTCTAGCTGAAAGTGTGTTCCTATCGTATGCCTTATCGTAACGTTCTGGTAGTTTCACTAAACCTCTAACCTCACGATAAGGATATACGATAATTAATGGGGGTAGCGACAAACTCAATGCAATAACACACAACTCAAAGAGAAATGGTCTTTAAATTAGCTGGCAGATACATTTTATTTTAATTTAAAAAGCTTTTCATAGATTTGTGGCTCTTTTTAGGAACAATATTTCATTTAAATTTTGCGCATGTATTAACCGAACTAGAATTGCACTACAAACTCTTGACGTATAAATAATATTTTGCTTATAATCGTTCGTTTTGGGGATCTGAGCGCCCAATTGATCCAATAACCCACCCTTCTTGGGTTGTTAAATAGCAGGGGGGTCTAGTGATAATGTGAGTATAGATACCTGATATCTGAATTCCCTGGCAAGATGAGTAAAAATGAATATATGTAATGAACTGGAGGGTCGGACATCTTCGCATGTCACCTAGCCAATTCCGTTTTCGAAACTTTCATTTCAGCTATATATGTCTGCTATTTAGTCAATTACGAAGAGTTGTTGTGAAAACGTATATGACTTTTGCTATTCATTCAATGTTTGCTTTATACTTTATATTTTAATTGTAAACATATGATTTTTGTACACACACATACTTTTAATACGAATTTCTTATACATAATTTTGATTTAACAAAAAAAAATTAATATTTCCTTTTACACGACTTACTTTGATTTAACACGATCGATCCAATTTTCTTAAACAATTTACTTTACTTGCATTTTTGTAACTGCAACACTGATAACGAGGATTGTAATTAAATTGAGAGAATTCTCAGAATTTGAAATCATTAATATCCTTTAACAGATAATTATTCAAAGGCCTAACCAAACCACATCTATTCATTACTAAATTCATTCTTAAATCCAATGAAGCATCCGACCTACAAGAGGACAGTTTTAATTTTGTTCAAGAGATTACGAAAAGAACTTCACCGATAGACACAAATACGCTACTCAAGATATTTCTATGGATGGTAGTAATACTGGAGTCTTAAGCAAAATCGAATACTTTTATTTTCTTAAAGTGACAACGAATAAAATCTTCTTACGTGTAGCTCATATTACTTAATGTCCATGAATAAGTGGGATTTTTTTCTTTTTTAAATAATTTACTTTGTTTGTATAACACATATAAAATCTATTTGAAATAAAATGCTTAAGATCCCAACATGAAAACTCACAGTGCATTGCACTATTTTCACTGATTTCTTAGGACTGGAATGATTTTTTTGTTTTTCCCTAGAGGCAAAATATTTTTACACTGATTTTTTAAAAAATGTAGACTGTGTGGTAAAAGAAATAGGTGCATAGGATTTTATCCTCACCGTCCAAACAACACGTGATCTATTTCTTTCTCGTCCAACTTATTCGTGAGACATACCTTGTATTATTTTTACCTTGAAAATATTTTTTTACGTACCTTATTATATATTTAAATTTGTCTTCAAATTTTTGTTAATATACTAAATTATTTACCTGCACTTTATAATTATTTTAAATATTTTAGTAAGAAATTTAATCTATTTATACTGTTAAAAACACATTTTGAAAACTAGAATTTGTGGAGGAGTAATTCACTTTCTATTAGTGGAAAGGAGGAAAATTGTCTCAAAAACTCTAGAATAATTTGCAGCTGTAAAAAGATTCTAAGATGGATTAAGTTTTGAATAGTAAGCTTCATTGTAAATTAGATTGCCCTTGAGAGGGCATAAAGTAGCATCTTTTAAAGAGAATAGATTCATTAAAGCTATATTTAGACGGAACTATGTTTAACTGAGAGATTCGCTCTCTTTTTGAGCGTCTGTGCGTGTTAAGGTTCATGAAATTACTTAATTTGAGTAATTTTTTTATCTAATATATCCTTTCCTTTTCATGAGAAAGTTCATGCTCTTTAACAAATATAAGAATATATTAAGATATTAGATATTCCATATATTAAGAGAGAAGTTTTTTATAAAATTTATTGGAATATTCTAATAAAAAAACTAGATGAAAAAAGTGTAGATACTCAATTAAGTTATTCGACTACATTCGGAACCATGATTTTAAGAAAGCGCATAAATGAATAGTTTTCATGATATTTAGTGTCATTTAGCTTTGTATACATGTATAAAATTGTTTTAATAACATTTTGACAAAAAAAATTATTTAAGTACAATATTGTGGCAAAAAATTAACTTAGAATAATCTTTTTTCAAAATGTTCTCCTTTTATAAAAAATGCTTCTAAAATAATAATACTTTACTTATATAAAGTAAAGATTTCTCCAGAGAGTCTGAATTATGTTTATGAAAAATTCACATTATTTTCAGAGTTACAACCCATTGAAACAATTATCGGCCTTTTTTCTCTTAAAATTTCTTCCCTCTGTTGTCGTAAAACATGGATAAACCCATTTCTAAGTTACATATTTCAAAAATTCTAGTTGAGCCTCTGTACAGAGGTCCGAGCTATATACAGGCAAAATATTATTATAATAGAAGCATTTTACACAAAAGAAGAATATTTTGAGAATGGGTCATTCTAGGTTCATTTTTTGTCAAAATATTGCTCTTAAATAATTTTTTATTGTAATATATTTCTTAAAACAATTTTCTATACATTTTCTAATCTAAGTGACACTAAATATCATAAATATTATCCATTTATACGCTTTTGCAAAATCCCGGTTCCGAACGTAGTCGGATACCTTAAGAAGTACTTTTGTCTTCCTATGTTTTACTTTCTATGCATCACAGTAAAGTGTTCAAAAGACTTCACTCAATGTTTTGTAACTTTTTAAGGAATCGCGTGGGTTTATAGATTTAAGGTTGTAAATTTTCAAAGATTATGCTGTCAAGATTCTATTTTACAGTGAAATAAGTTTAACGCGAAAACGCTTAAGATGAAAAATCGGTCAATACGAAATAATACAACAGTCCCGAAAAAATACTGTGCACTTCCATACTTTTTTTTCTCTTAACACGAAAGGAAAATTGCTTAACATGAAAAGATTTAAATTTTAGGAATGAACAAAATAGGAAAATACCAGCCGTATTGGATTTCCATACTGTATCATCGGAAGAATTAATCCAGTAAATCATGGTAATGTGTGTACAACCAAATTATGGCTAAGAGATTTTGGCGCTTGTGATAAAGACTCAACAAATATCATTCATACAGATCCTGATGAGGAAAATGAAAGAAGTAATGAAGTTCTTGTTCCCACGTCATCCGAAGTGAAGAGCATCATGAAAAATATATTCAATTATTTAGAGGCACATTCCAATGGTGAAATGAATAACAGAATGAACGACATCGAGTAATTTTGTTAATAAATAGATTCTAAGAAAGACAATGCAGAGAAAAATATAAGATTATATTCCAAAAACTCAATAAAACTCAAAAAATGTTTGGTGTACAAAAAACTTCAAAATTTTGCATGGAATGTCATCAAGGTCTTGGGAATAATTTTTTTTCATTGATTTCTATTAAATGCATGCATATCTATCTATTTATGTAAATAAAATATACTATGATAAACTTAATTTTGTTGTGAAATATTTTTTATCCTTTAATATGTAATTCTTTTAACTCGAAAAAATATTTCAGTCCCATCAATTTCGTATTAAACAATTTTCACTGCATTTAGGTATTTTATTGCAAAACTTTTAACATTGATTAATTTGGAAATAAGAGTTTCAAAATTTCGGTGCTTTTTTCAGTTAATCGTTGGTACTTTTACATATTATGGAACGAGAAGAAACCTTAAGCTTCATGTACTTGAATTGCTAGGAAGACGGAGTTGATGAATATTAAGTAAAATTTTATACGAAAGGATGAGGCCTGGAATAAATCAACAGAAACCACAACGTGAGTTGACTCGTAAACAAGTTGTTTAGTGATCGAAAGAATTTTCGGAAAGCGTTCCGTATTTCTCTAAAATACCCCTTTGGACTTTCGAGCGATAATATATTCATGAAGATGAATTTCTCTACGTCTTTAGGAACATGAGATTTGACTTTTTCTTTTTTAAATTCTTCTCAAAACACTTTCGATGTAAAACAACTCACATTCCAGATCGCATTCTTTTTTTATCGTTAATCCCTTCACAAAAACATAAATAGAAGTAGTTTATTACAAAGTATTTTAAGAAGTTAAAATTGTATAAGAAAATAATACTTTTTGTATCAATTTTTATAATATGTAAGAAACATAGTGGTTGTGGTATAATAGTGTTCAAGGTAATGGCCTTGTGGTTAGAGAGTTATGAGTTCGAGCTTTAGTGCCGCTGAAGACCCGCAGCTTCACGCCGAGGCTTAGATGTCAACGCGTTGGTGTGGTGTAGAAGTTAGGAGAGGGGTGCCACCTCAGGTGCTGTCATTGTCACTTGACTATGGTTCAAAATGTTGAGGTTCCTCGCCAAGTACAATTTTATAGTGTTTCGTTACTATAACTCTCACTTCCTCGTATGAGCATCATTTGCAAAAACTGAACATAATTAACAACAGTAAAATGCTACAAAGGATGTTCCAAAAGTAAATTTCATCATCTTTTTTCACCCAGAAGATTTAGGCTAAAGAAAACAAAATTACATTCTGAACTTTACATTTTGCAGTATTTTTCGACACAGTCGTAAAGCGCAATTTGTCGTGGCAATCAGTTTGAGAAAAAACTACTCTGGTATAACTCCAAGACTTGCGACTTAAGGAGCTTTACATTTTGCACTATTTTTGAACATAGTCGTAAAGTAAAATATGTCGTGGGAATCAGTTTGAATAAACAACTCTGATAAAATTCAATGCCTCTCAATGAAAGAAATTGCCTTACAGCCTGCAGCATTATTTTCATTCCCTGTTAAAATAACATTGCACACGAGTTAGTGAAGGAACTCTCTCTTCAATCTCGACTCTCCACATCCTGCCTTCTTCCACGGAACATGCACCATCAGCGAAATTTCGTTTGATGAGACAGGACCTGATTGGTTTGTAGACTTTCTCGGATGACGGTTTACTAGTCCCACGTGCCTCTTCATACGAGGCAACAACACGTACTTCCATTGGCTGCAATGTTGCCAACCCACTCTGTCTATATCGTGATCTGTACTCGAATAACCTCTGTCACGCCGGTCTGCTGCTACTCGCTATTTTTCAGCAAACTGAGCATGCGTCAATCATCTTAAGCTGACGTCGATAAACAACAATGGATGTTGTTGTTTATGGTGATTGTTTATTTCACCTAGTGTGCCATCTTCTCCTTCAAAAAGAAAAAAAGTGACGAAACTTTCTTTCAGAATGTCCATAATATGATTAGTGTATAACTGTAAATTACACACACATATATATATATATATTATACATATTATATATATATATATATATACATATATATATTATATATATATATTATATATATATATATATATATATATATATATATATATATATATATATATATATATATATATTCATATTCATATCTATTCTAAAATTATATAGAAGCAAAGGGTTTATTTTGTACTTTTATAAGGAAATTTGTATTTTGTTAGTTAAATCCTTTGAAATCGGGCATTTTTTGTTTTGTTTTGTATTTAATTATTTGCTTATATTTTTAATATTTCATGTAACATATTTTACTTAAAAAGGATTAAAATTATTCTTCAGATATTTCAAAAATGTTTGAAAAAACTCTTCAAGTAGCTGGAGATTTTTTTTAACTCTAAAAAACTGTATAAAGAATCTGAAAACTTTAATGTGCAACACAATAGGGGTTCGAACAATTTTTATACATATATTTTTCTTAAACTTCAAATATTGTTATAACTAATAAAACAAATTTGCAATTGTATATATTCACTGTAAAAAATTAACTAATTTGAAAACAATGTTTAGTATAGAGATATAATGCTTAGCTATTTGTAAGAGGAAAAATAAGTACACAAATAAAAAAATATTGAATTTCGATGGAATTTATTGCAAAAATACTTAACTTATTTTGAAAAAAATTATAGTAATAGAAAATACTCTCAAAAGAAAAAAAGCAATCTTAAATTAACAGCTAATGAGAAGGAGCACCTGCTGCGTTCGTCGAAATTCGTGAAAGTTGGATATTTTTCTTGCTATAAACTAATTTCAATGATCAGAGCATTCCTTTGAACTTAAATATAAATAAGCTTTTATGGAAATAGAAGAAATTTCTTCGATACACATTAGAATTGAATAAATAATTTTCAGAGCTCTCTCTCTTCGTATATTCCAAGCAAAACTTATTGTAAAAGAATTAGAATAGAATAATTGCTTAAATTTTTGCCTAAATTTATACGTTGTTTTTCGATCAGACTTAAGTTTCAATATAACTTCTCTGTTTCACATAAACATTAATTTATTTATTACTAAAGCATTACAAAAATGAATTTTAAAATTTAATTTAGGACAAATGCTGAAATATGCAAACAATATTTTTTTTATGTCGTGTATATATTTGAGTTTCATAATAATTGCAAAAGGTACTTCCTCCTAAGCAATTTATGACGTCACTGTAGATCCAGTTATATATTTTCTAAAATACGCAGGCTAATTCCGGAAATCATAATGAGTCCAATTAAAAACTAATTATTTTTCAAGAGGATCAACAAAAGTAACACACCTGGGTGCAATTTCTAATCGTTTTGGCTATTCAATAGTTAAACCAGATTAATGAGAACATTCATGGAAATATATGAGACGAGGTAGCTTCTATTATTCCAATTTCTAGATGAACACTGTTTCGACTAATTTTTCTTCAATAATTTTGAAGCATTGGGAGACGAGAACTATATCTAGTGGGGACCTCATATTTATATCCACACTGCCCTTGATACAACCCGCATGAAGTCTTTTATAAAATCAATATTCGAACCGGTGATTAGACTGAAGCATTGTCAGTCACAAGGCTCATGCTGTGACAATTCGACCATTGGAGCTACAAAATAAGCCTTTACTGAGGTGAACCAGATGTAACCAATAGTAATAAAGATTGCAGTTGAAACTCTCTAATGATAAATCTGATTCTAAATCAAAATCAGGTAAACATTGTCAATGCCTAGGATTATTAATCAGAATGGGCTCAAATCATGTCGGTCACGTGATAAAGACAAACACGTGTTCTCCATTGAATTCAAAACAGACATTAAACTAAATGTACTCGTTGTTCTATTTGTTAAACTTAGATGAAATTTCAAATTTCATAAGATGCTAAAAATTATTTAAAAAAATTGTTTTTTATTGATATATGTGCGTTATTATTGTTATTTTTAAAAGAAAGTTTCTGCAAAGGGCACAAGTTGGCAACAATGAAGCGCATGAACTGATTAGCCGGAAACACATGATTGCTTTTATCGCGAGACTATGACTTCACATGAGGTTTTTAACTGATTGTCTAACAAAACGGGGTTTTATTATTATCATGTCACTGTGACGTTACATGAATTGAACCCATTGCAGTACTTGACATCAAATAATCTTTCCCGTAGTCAATTCCTCTATTATTTCTTTTTCTCTCTACCGCTTAGCGAAAAAACTAAATAAGAAAATGCGTTTCAGGAAAATTAATACATAAGAAGCATGGAAAGGAAATGACTGTATGTAAACAGAAATGAATTTGTAGCTTTACCTTTAACATATTGATGGATTTTTGATCCCTTAATGTATATTTATTTTTTTTTAAAAAAAGGTTTTGATAAAACTTGTAATATACTTATTACATTTTAATAAAAAGTGATTCAATGAAAGAAAATAAGAAAAAATATATTTTTACACATTTAATTTAAATTTAGTGCTTAAAATTTATTTTCTTAAAATACATTTACATTCTAAACACGGCAATAATTTACGCGGAGCACTTAGCTTAACGATCAGAAACATAAAAATATATATCTAGCTTTAACGCAAAATTAATTGAAGAATTTGCTTATATTTTTTTTATTGGAATAATAAAAAAAATAAATTAAGAATCCGATTTTTCAGACAATTTTTGAAAAATTAATCTCGTTCAAAGAGTAAGTCCTGATGATGCTGTTTTTTGCACAGCACTATTCACTTATCGAGATGCTTTGGTCACAAGTTTGACGCAGCACGCCACTGCTTGAGTGTAATAGGGAAGATAGAGAATATTGTTTCTGAGTCTTTTATCAAAACATAATCCTGAAAGAGGGGTACCGCTACAGCAGCTGTTGTTCGATCAACGATTCCAAAGTGTTCACTGACCAATGACATTGTTTTGAGTTTGATTCTGATTTGCAACAGTTTGTTTTTTTATTGGTGCTATACCGAACATTTGAATTGATTATTAGCGGTATCACTCTGAGATATCATATTCTTCTTGTATTTATACTTTTCCGGCGTCAGTATGTTTTGGTTTGTTAGTCTTCAGAGTTTCATTAGAAATACTTTGATAGATCTAGGGTTCTTCGTTTTCCTTTCAAAACTTTTTGCTAATTCACGAGATCATTTCTTGGAAATTACATTATCTTAACATTCCCAACCCATATTTTCTTTGCAGGAGCATAAAAGTATCTTAGTTAAAGAAGTTCCAGCGACTTTTACACCTTGATAGTTAATTGAAATCATGCATTCGTATAAGCTTAGATTTTTTGACGAATGCAGTTAATGGTATAATTAATGGTATAAAATGACATTTAAATGCTATATCATCAAATTCTTTTTGATATTTAACTTTTTTTTATCAATGAAGCGCTATGATGGTAGTACTTTCTTAATTCGTAATAAATATCATGGTACGTCTAATTAGGTGCTCTATTCTGCACAAAAAATTGCTGGAATAGAAGATTTATCGAAGAAATATTTAATATTTACCTATTATTTATACTATTTGGCAAAAATTCATGTATTTGTGGTTGGAATGTAATAACACCATAAATCGTTCTTGGAAAGGGAATATTATCTTCTTCGCGGTTTTTCTCGAGTTGAGCTCGGGAAGGCGAAACGTACCATCTTGTATAATCCCGAAAATTTACACTATGCATTCGGTCTTTATCGAATTATTTCACATGTGCTTTTTATGGTTTCGAATAATTGAAAAGTACCCCTAGATGTAATATTCAGCAAAAAGTGAACGTCTTTCTGTTGAGCACCTTTCTCCATGCTTGTCTGATATACACTTTTGTTGACTACATTCCTCCGACAGAAAAGAAAACGAATCCAACACGACAGTGTATTATTTGCAGCTCAAAGAGATGTCTCTCTTTGAGCAGCAAAGGGAAGAAAGTAAGTAGAGCAACAAGATTCTACTGTCCAGATTGCGATGTTGGGTTGTGTGCTGTACCTTTGTTTTTTTGAATTTATCATACACAATCGAATTTTGATAAATAATTTCATAATAATTTACGTAAATGAAAACGATCTAATTAAAGTTTATAATACAAGATTGAAACTAGGTATGGTAAGCTTTATATTTATAGTTAGTAGGAATTTACTCCAAAGTCTAGTGATTTCTGCCATACAGAAAGCTAACTTTACAGATAAGTTACTCATTCATTAAAGTAAACTTTTTACATTAATTTTTAGGAAATTTTGAGTGCAAATGGTGCTTTTATGTTTACAAATAATGTTTGAAAATAAACACAAAAAAATTGGCCTTTTTTGATCCATATTTCGGAAAATAAATGAATTTGGAAGGGTTTAAACTATATATTTTGCGTAGAAAAAACTTACTTGGAAAAAAACTCCCATGGATTACAGGATATTGGGAACTGAAGCTGATTTCGAGTAATAGTCTTATTGCACTTAGCCATTTTTACCACATTGCTTTAAAGTTAATACTGGACATTCAAAAAGTATATGAAAAAAAAAGTAAAAATGTGTACTGAAAAATTATTTGTCACATTACTCTTATGTTAGCAATTAGCTAAAAACGAAAAAAAGGTTGAAAAGGTGAGGGATGTGTCTGTTTCCACAGAAACCTGAGTATGCCACAAACCAAAGGTCAGTCATGTAAAAGAAAAGCAGAGCTTCAAACATGTGAGATGCTTGTAATAATCTAGCTTCAGTTCCCCTATGATGTTCAAATTTTCTAAGAAATTTAACTTCAAAGACAATTTTTTTCCAATAAGAAATGAAAATAAAAAATGTGTTTGGTGTTTATTACGATTTGTTCATTAAGAGTGAAAAAAGTAATTAAATAAAACTACAAAATATTACATTTTCCAAAAAAAAATGTGTTCAAGAGGATCTTTATTTTTTTGCTACCAATCAATGTTTAGGATTTAATTTTTGCTCTTTCACCTTGTTCCTAAACTTCATATTCAGAACAATAACACTGCAACATTAAAAATTTAAATCCTTATAAGAAACTGGCAAAAATAGAGCATTCCTTAAAAAAAATTGCAACGTTTTAAATCTCATGCGCGAGCTAAGCATATTTTACATTCATGTCCATAAATTAAGGATAATGAAGTTCAGGCAAAGAAAGCGACAGAAGCAAAACTAATTTGACTTATTTGTTAAGTCTATTTATTAAACAAAAGGTAAAGAGCAAGAACGATGCTATATGTTTGACATAATTAATAAAAATTGCTATTTTTACTCCCTGGAGCAAATTTCAAAAAAGAACCTATTTACAAAAAACAGTATAACATGGTTAGTATAATGGTTAATACGGAGTATGTCTCCCGGACGATACAATACAGGCATTACAACGCCTAGGCATGCTGAGTATCAAATTATCAATCTGATCTTGGGGATTATTACACCACTTATCAAGCAATGCCCTCCGAAGTTCCGGTAGACAGGTGGGAGGGGGTTGACGGGCTGCAATTCATCGGCCAAGCATATCCCACACATGCTATATTGGATTCAAGTCCGGTGGGTATGGTGGCCAATCCATACGGGTGATATCCTCCGATTGAAGGCATTCGTCTACAATATTTGCACGGTGAGGACGGGCGTTGTCATCCATAAACAGAAATTCAGCACCCATAGCACCCAGAAACAAACATACATGTTGTTCCAGAATGACGTCCCGATAGATGTCGCCTGTCATCGTTACACTCTGAACATGTTGGTCAGTTCTGGAACCAAGAATAATTCTTCCCCAAACGAGCCATCCTGCACCACCATAACGGTGTCGTTCAATGGTGTTCTCTTGGTGGTAATGGGTACCTGGTGCTCTCCATATTCCGGCGAGAATCAGACTACAAACTAAACCTGGACTCGTCGGAAAACATCACACAAGACCACTGTTGTGGTGTCCACAATGCATGCTCTCTACTCCAGATTAATCGCAGTCGACAGTGAGTTGCGGTAACTGGAACACATATGACAGGTCTACGAGCATATAGCCCAATGTGCCCTAAGCATCTGTACACGGTCTGCCTGGAAACTGCCGTACCGGTAGCTGAAGAGAGCTGACGAGACAGGTTTGATGCTGTGCTCCATTTGTTTCTTTTGGCAGTAACTGCCAAATATATCGGTCCTCATTCGGCGTTGTAACTCAGGGGCGACCTGTGCTGTAACATCTACTCACATTACCATCATCTTGGAATCGTTGCCAAAGCCTGGAGATGACAATCTGGGCGATTCCAAGTTCCTCGGATACTTCCAGCTGGGTACGTCCACATTCAAGTCGTCCAATAATTCTACTACGTAAAAACTCATCCAAATGCTTTCTTTGTGCCATAACTATGCGGTTATTGCACAGAAAGGGTTTTAAAGCGATCGTGAACAATTTTACTTCTTTGCCACCATTCCGTATATACCCCTCTGTTACACTCTCGTCATTGTGACGTACTATCCACGCCATCTGGTGGTTTCCTGTAATTTGCATGTTCTTTTTCAAGATGTGTGTGATAATTCTACAGGGAAATTTTTTATTTTAGAGTTCAATTTCTGTGTGATTCTTAATTATCCTTAATTTATAGACATGAGTGTATTTTGAAAAAAAAAAAATTGATTTTCGTTTTAAAACTAGGTAGGAAACTTTCACAGACTATAACGATATAAGTAGAAAACCATTCTGAACAATCTAATATACAGACAAATGGTTTTGACCATATTGATTGAAATATATTGCATGAGAGAAAGTTATAGTTCTATGAACGTGTCATGAAAAGCAGCATGAGGTCACCGAAAATGACTTCTTAGCTGGTACTCCGCTCTCCTAACTTCCACATCATATCAAGGTGAGACTTTGCGCCTCGACAGATTTTATGTGCAGCGGGCCTCTCTATACGGCGGGTTTTCGGTTGCATAAGACTCGAACTCACAACACGTCACCCACGAGTCAGTGACCTTGAAATATAGTACACAAAATAGAATGTTAAGAAGAGTTGGAAACCTCTCTCAATATATACACTGACAATGTTAAATTGGCTGTTTTCGATGTAATTTTTCTCAAAATTTCTTATATATACATGCTTGAAATTTTTCATAGAATTAAAGCTTACCTTTCTTATTATACTGAAATGATTTTTTAGCTATAATTTCGAATTTTTTATTAATTTATGAAATATTTTATCAACCATTCCGAAACTTAACCCATTTTTCACATAAAAAATTTGCAAAAAATATATTTTTGAATTTTTTACGCAAAGCTCATTCAGTATATATTAGCCATCATTATTTTTACATCATAAAAATTTACATACTTTCGAACAGTAGTTTCTCAGAAAAGGTACATGAAACATCAAAATTTGCATTTTGAGAAAAATTGATTTTAATGTATGCAGTGAGACTTCTAATCGGCTAGGAAATAAAAAAAATAAAAGGCACAATTTGCAATAAAAATACGTGTTTTAGTTTATATCAGACATTAAACTTTTAAGCAAAAACGATATACTTTGTTTACATTTTTCGCCATTCAAATGAGAGTGACTCAGTTTCAACGATTATTTAAAAATAGGTTTTAAGGGCTTCTAAGGATAGAGTAAGGTTAAAGTAAGGTGTTTTTAGAAAAGTTAAAATCTAAACAGTTTTGAAATATAAAAATCTGAAATTGTCAAAAAAATAAGATTTTAGCTTTCCAACATTCTCCTTAATTGTTTCATCAAACTTATTTTCCAACGTAGCGAAGAAAACAATCGTTACAATTCTTAATTCAATGGTAAATATGTAACGAAGGAATCGTTAAATAAGTTTATACTGAAAAAGAGAATTCAGTAGCTTCCTTTCCCTTAACAAACGATTTTCATTGGACAAAAAACAGAAAAAGAATAACCCCATTAGTGTGACGTAAATGCTGCAAAGAAACAAACTACATTCGAAGTTGATAAAGCTAATATCGCTGTAGATAATTAACTTTGTTAAAACTCCTGTCATATACTATCAGACATCATTAATCTCTCCTTCAATAATAAGTGAATACAATTTTATTTATCAAAACATTTTTTTTCTATAAAATTAGTTTCCCCAGAAGCCTTCATAATAGCATTAGAGACATGGATTCACTTTCTTTGGCGTACATTCGTGATTGTTCAACGGCGTTATTAATTAAGTCAGTGCATCTCAAAGTTTCAGTATTTGCGGCCCAATATTCAATCATAATTTTCTTCATCACCCCCTCTATGCAATAACAATGTATTTAATTCAACAATAATGTACTTCGACGCAAAAGCTACAATACGATTTATACCTCGTAAGTGGAATTGGCGTATATAAACATCTTGCTCACCCAAAGTACTAATTATCCCGGACGTATATATACGTATCTCCGAAGAACGATGTTTTATGTGCACTATTATCCATAAAATTATTCCGAAGGATTTGGAATGCAATAAAAGGACCTTGACAATGCTATTTATTCCTTTTCTTCCATCCCCCCCCAATACATCACATACGCGCATTTACGTGGAAAACGGGGCATCGGGAGCGAATCGTATAACTTTTAACCGGCAGCTATGGGATTCATTATAAACTGTACAAGTTATCAAGATAGGAGTTTATTTTTGTATATATTTTTATGTATGACAAGCTTATGGTTCATTGGTAAATTAATTATGATACATTGTGTAGTACTGATACATTTATAGGTGTATTATGTCAGTGTAAATGTGTATTTATTTTATATTATGAGAGAATGTATTTTGTTATTTATACTTTTAGTAAATTAAGAATTTTTTAAAATAAACTTTTGTTTTAGACTTTTCAATATGCTCGCGCCCCCCTTATAGAGTTATCACGCCCCCCCTTAGGGGGCGTGCCCCACAGTTTGAGAAACGCTGGGTTAAGTAAGTCTTGTATTTATATATTAGTTTGGTATTCATTCTTATAAAAGTGAAATTAATAGGATATGAGTACGCTTCTGGGTTGAATTGTTGGAAAGTTTTGATAGCACTGAAATATAAATGGGATTATATATATATATTGAAATAATAAAAAAAGTAATGAAGCTTTTAATCGTACTACAAGTGTGGAAAAGCAATTTTGTTGTCCAAATTATCATTTTTTTATAAATAATGAAAACTGCCTTTTTGTTAATTTAAAGAAATTGGTTTATATTAACGTTTACTTTCAAGTAATAGGATTTAGCGATCAAAGTAGAAATATGAAAACCTTTTACTACTGATGACTTTGTAATACTTTGAGAATTACAAATGGAATTGAATGTTTAATATCATTTTTGTCATTTTTCATTATCGCTTTCAATTATTTTAAACCATCAAGAAAGCTCTTAAGTCTTTAATTATTCCACCAAAAACGAGCAAATGCTCTGGGAGTTAAAATGTAAATTTTCTTCACTGAGAATCGCAATTTTCAAGAATCCTATTTAGTCTTAATTAACAACAGAAAGGTTTAGAAAATGTCTTCTTTGATAAATCGAATTTTTCTTTCGAAATAATGCCAGTAATTAACTTCGTTTTATTTCTTTGTCAGAAAAAGTTTTAGGATTCAAATTTGATAAGATTAATGCTCAAAGAGTCCGGTAAAAGATTTTTTCCCATTTTTTAAAATTCTTTAACAAATCGAGTGTATATAGACTTCGCACTAAAATATTGCATGAGGGCTATAAGAGACGGATCTCGCAACTTTGAACAATGGTCAAGTGAGACGATCGCATCTCAGCCATTATCCACCTTTATTTGTCATTAATTGTGATTTTAATGGCAGTGTCCTCCAAATAATAACGGACGCTACTTCATAAATGGAGTTGTATTTTAGCAAGTTTCATTCTTGGAGCCACTAAATCCCACCGCATAAAGAGTATAATGTAAAATCCGTCAAGATGTTGGTGAGATGTGTAAAATTGGGAAGTGAAGTGATAGCTCAAGTATTCTCGTCACTTGAGTAAAATTCAGAAAATGATAACATGCATTGCGTTACTTCAGAATGCGCCAGTAATAAGGAAACCAACTCAAATAACTTGTAAGGTATTCTCCCTTGGGTGATATCTTACTTCAAAGTTATCTTCGTGATCTAAGTGTGTGGGAATGAATGAAGGCGTTGCCATGATCTTAATATATCTTTATTAATATCTTAACTTAAACGCTAGCAATTATAATATTTATAATTTAACTTGGTGGATCTGAGGTGAGAAAACACACAATACGTATTACAAAATAAGCGCGATCTTAACCACTATATTTAACTTTCTCGTCTACTCCTTATCGTAGTCTATACACAGTTTCTAACAGATACTAAAATTATCCTACCCTAATCTCTTGTTTAATCACAATTTCTCGGATCCTAAATGTCTTTTCTATATCTCAGGTAGAATAGTATCCGCATTGACTTGATCACTCTGTCACGGATAGCTTCACACTCTGTCACGGATAGCTTCACACTCGAATAGCGGCTTACTTCTCTGACTTCAGTTTACGCGCTTAAACTCAGACTAACATAATCACTTCCCAAAAGGTCATACACTTATGATAAACTTTTGCTCTTTAAAAAGTTCCTAATTTGCATACTCACACTTGGCTTCTGGATTTGGTTGGAAAGAATTTGCCTTTTTCGGCTCCTAAGAACCCAATAGGAGTTTTTAGTTGAAAACGCGAAGAGCCCGTCACAAACTCTGATTTTAAATTAGATGCGTATATATATATAGTCTAAATTCTCTACTAATGAGAGATGAATATTCTTCAAGTAAATCGAACAAAATTGAAGATGCTAACACGAATGGGTGGACAGTGGCAGATTTCAGTGTCATGATGCGGTCGACCTAGGGATACAGCAGATAAGGAGCACAGATTGATTGTCAGATAAGCTGTCACAGCGCTTGATTCATCATTATCAACCATCAGACGTACGCACTGCACACAAGTGTCCAAACATGACCATTCACAGACGGTTGATAGAGTGAGATTTACGCTCGAATTGACTGCGACGTTAAGGGCCAATCACTTCTACACACTGTTGAGCGAGATTACGGTGGTGCTTGGCTCGATCAGGTTGGAATCATGCTGACTGCGGACGTACAGTGTTTAGCGACGAATCCTGCTTCCAACTGTGTCCTGACGATCATCGAAGACGTATCTGGAGACGTCCAGGATAGTGTGCCTAATCTGCTTTTACTATTGAACGCCCCACAGGCCCTCAACAAGGAGTTATTGTCTAGGGTCCTATTTGTTTTAAAGCCGGCTCCCTTTGGTCGTCATTAGAGGATCACTTACAGCACATCGGTATGTCGACGACATTCTGAGAAATGTTTTGCTACCGTTCCTTTTGCAGTACCCTGGCCTTATATTTCAGCAAGATAATGCCAAACCACATACCACACATGTTGCTATGAACTGTCTTACAGCTTATCAAACACATCCTTGTCCAGCCAGATCCCTCTCCAATCGAGCATGTCTGGGATATGACGGGAAAGCGACTGCATCTATCAGGGAATGTTGATAACCGGACCCAACAATTGGAGCAAATTTGGCAAGAAATACCGCAGGGGACCATCAGGTTGCTTTATCACTCTATGTCACATCGTGTGGCAGCTTGCATCCAGGCTAGAGGTGGGTCATCTCCTTATTGAGCTCATTACTTTGTAGCTATGTATAACTCTGAAAAGATTCAATCAATTTTTCTGAAAATTTAATCCTTTCTTATTCTATACATGATCTTTTTACACACCAATTTTTATCTCTATCGGACAACTCGTTCTTGATGCGCATATATATATATATATATATATATATATATATATATATATATATATATATATATATATATATATATATATATATATATAAGATCATGGTGAATGTAAGGAATTTCTTTATCAGGATCATTATTTAGATAAGCGATACTCTGCAGCCCACCGAGCCTTTTTAATTGGTCTGGTCATGGTTCATTGCTCTGAGAAATTTACTTAATTAAGAACATTGTATTAAATATTTGGCGGGAAATTCTTTGTCAAGAAATCAAATATTTCAATTTTACTTTTTTTTGTCGATGTCGTACGGGTAGAAATCGCTATTCTTTTTCTATTTTGAATGGTTATGGTTAGTGATAACAGACTGCATTGGTGTATGGACAAGTTTATGGGTGGAACTAATTTTCTAACTATCTTTCATATCTTGCAAATGAAATATATTAAAAAAAATCATTTTAAGACGATTGGGAGGTTGACTACTTTCTAGTGAAAAACAAACAAGAATCAGTAATTGTTTGAATTATCACGAAAGTACCGTATTTATAAAAAACCAATAAATAGGAATCATTCAATGACACTTTTCCTCGAAGATCTCTTTCAAGAGGTGATAAATAGGCTTTTTCGAATAATCTTTACTACAGCAACGAAGTGTTTTGTCAGTGTTAATATCACAGCGGTAACAAAAACATCCTTTGAAGTTTGTTACATTATTGGTAATCATTTGAGACCGTTTACTGATACAGAAATTGTGAGGGATAGTTACTTAAAGGCTTCCAACTTAGTGTTGGTGATAAAAATAAAAAAAATGTAAAAAAAATAATAATTAAAAATAGTAAAACAGTTATAATATTGTGATCAATTTTCTACATTTTAAATTTTTGATGTTATCTTGGTCTAAAAGCATTTCTACTCCCTCTCCTATTTCTCGTCATGTTGCGGTCCGCGTGAAATAACTTACATATGTATGCGACCCACGTGAAATATTTGACATGTGTATGCGGCCCAAAAGAAAAAAATGTTGAGTACCCCTGATTTAGATGGTTGATGCAATATTGATTGTATTGACGATACAGTCGTGTTGAATGGTAATCCGGTTTATTGTGAATTAAACACATAGAAACATAGAATTGGACGATGCGAAGCACAAATAAGTATGTATTGCATTGTGACTAAAACAAAAGAGAGATTTTCCAGTATCTTGCGGCTTTATAGGAAGCGACAATAAGAAATCTTGGAATCCACGTGACTTCCTTGGACGAAGCTATGATTGGTGGAAATATATCGTTCGATAGGTTCTGATGCAATATTCATTCAAAAACGCAAGCTGTTAACTTTCAATAGATTCAGTTACAATTATCCCGTTATGCGGGTAAGCTAGTTAATTATTTACGCTCGAGTCCTGAAGGCCAGGATCATTACAAATAAAAAAAATGTTTAAATGAAATTAAAGGGAATTATTACACACACACACACATTTATAAATAATCAGAAATTTTTATATAGTACCTCCCTTTTTTCAATTATCTTGCGTATTTTGCTATTTATTTCTTTGATGACAGCTAACGTCAAAGAGTGTTTTTGGTTAGAGACAACCAGATATTAATAAGAATTTTGTGTTATTATTATTCTACTTATTAGTCATATTGCGCTCCTAGAGTATGGAATTTATCAAATTATGTAAATTTTCCCTAATTAATCCGCATTTCTTTTTAAAAAATCCATTTGGTGCTAAATATAGAAGATGAAATATTTAACATGTTTAAAATAAAAGGTAGTTAGTGTATTCGTAGGAAAAAGTACAAAATAATTTTAGCAATGTCCCGTTCTGAGAGTTTCTTTTTTTATCTAGAATTTTATCGAAGCATTAATTTTTAAATCAAATAAATTATGGACTTAAGTAAGAAGATAGAAAAAAAATGATGAACTATCTGAAAATTACTCATTTAACTTAATTTCTAATCTACTACAATAAATCGAGTATCTAGCCTGTTAAATTAGGTAAACTAAAATATTTAATGGAGCACATGTCAGAATAAGTCATGGACTAATATATTTTCCTTTTTTGATATTGCAAAACGATCCTATGAAGTACCTCACAGTATTTTGGAATGACTTTGTGTAATATAAACAATAGAATGTTATGGATCTAATAATGCTGCATTTTTTGCTTGCATTCACAATCGCAGTCAGTCTATGGGTTTTGGTGCTTCAGGTGGTGAATCGTAGAATCGTATACCCAATGGCGTTCGTGTTGTTTGTGGGTTTTAATTTGGATACAGGCAATAACCCCCCTCCCTTTATATAGAACAATGATTTTAAAAAAATGTTTTGTAAGAAGCTTTACTTAGTTTTTATAATACCTCGTGACTAACAAATATAAAAAAAGAAAAGGAAAAATAGAGGTCTAAATACAAATTAATATTTTTAGCGATACACTTCTCTAAAAATATAATACATAATTGACGGATGTGATCAGCAACTAAATGAAAAAAAGAGTATGAATTGTTATTGCATGAATATTTAAGGAAATTAATCAAATTTCGTAATTCAGTTACGTGTTATTACACATTTTATGTATACATATATAAACGTTATAATTAAAATTGTATTATGACTACTTATTTTTCTTTATGTTGTACTTTATTTATTAATTAACCACTACTTTTAATTGGTAGGAACAGCTTGAAACATACAGCTGAAATTCTTATTAAAATTACAATCTTCTGAATACATTACTTTAAATTTTAATAAAAATGTAACATCTTTATAAAATTGAATTAAAAAAATAGATAAGTCTAATGAATACTAAATAAGTATTATTACGTATAAATTCAGGGAAAATAAACACGAATTTTATGTAGAATATTTTATTGCTTTAATCGAAATAAGAACACAACATTAAAATTGTTTTTTTATATATTTTGTGGACTTTTTTCTTAGCGCGTATGAAGTTTCGCGTAGATCTTACTTTAAATTATAAGAGTGATAACTTCTAGGAATTAATAAACAATCGAGGGATTTGAATGAAGCTTGGGATGATTCAATTAAATGTCATTTAACTGTTCGATATTGAATTTTCACATTCATAAATTTAAAAAACTCTCTCTCTCTCTGATATATGCTTTTTTTTAAAAAAATTCCCACATCGGCCCAGACAACGATCTGTCATATTAAACGCCTTAATTTAAAAAGGATGTCCCACAAAAATAAGAGTAATCATTTGAAATTTTTTTTTATCCTAATAAAATCGATTTAAGTATTTTGAGTCGTCTTGTTCTATTAAAGTGAATTTTAAGCATATTTATTAAAAGTAAAGTATTTAGTTTCGTGAAAAATATGCCCCGTTTTTATCTTTCATAAATTCAAGATACCTTATATAAATACTCATTTTCTTTCATAATAAATTGATTTAATAATGCTAGTGTACTTTCGTATGAAATTGTGAACTAGCACTTGCTGTTTGAAAACGTTTACATGGACTGAACAAACAATTTTAAAAAGCATTTCTAAAATTCTTAAGAAAATAACAAATTTTAAGATAATGAAATGGACAAATTTTCTCTAATATACTAATTTAATATGAAATTTTCATTAATATAAAATTTATTATCAACTTACAATACAATAGTATGTTAATAACCTAATGAGTTTCTATTTAATAACAAATAAGTAATCAATTATATTTAATTTGCGCAAAAAATATTATTTAGTTTAAGATATCTATATGTAAATTTCAAAAAGTTTTAAATTAAAAAAAATCAAGTTCTCTTAAAAATATTTTAAGTTGTTAAAAAATTTATAAGTTAGTTTAAGTCTCAAGATATCTCAAAAAATTATTAAAACAATAAATTAAAACTCTATTTTAACTGTAAATTTCGAAAGTTAAATTATTAAAGCAACACTTGAAAACTTGAATTAAATATTTCTTTTATATATCACATTAAATTTCTCAAAAATAATTGAAAAAATATTCTAGAGCTTCTACTAAATAATTAGACTGTTCAAACACATTATTTCTCATATTTTTATCAGTTAATTTAACATATTCTAGAGAGCAGTATTGATTCTCAATGAAAATTAATGTTAGTAAGTTTCGTAAACAAAGGCTACTCACCTAAAATAGTCGGCCAAAGCATATTCAGTTACAGCTAACATTGCTGCAACGGGAAGAAAATGCTTCGCTATGCAACAGGTGTTACATCTCTCTCGATCCTTAGGCTACTACAGTGGAACCTTTCTGTGAATTATTGATTCTTGGCCAAAGTTCAGATCTCACTTAATGGTCAGTCTCGAGTCAATCAATAATTGAAAATTGGAATACATGTGTACGGTTGGTCTTTTTTTATGTTTAAAACATACTTCTAAGTACGTAGGTAATAACTGTAAGAGGCACCAATAATATTTGCATATTCGAAAGTATTTTAGTTTAGGGGGTGAACAATAAGCAAATTTTTCCAAAAGGAAAAAAAAAAGAATTTTTTTTGAAAAAAAAATTAATGAATTTGTTTTAAACTTATTCAATAAAAGCTGTTATCTTTCGGAAATATTTCTCTTCAAGACAATTGCTACTATCAATTTTCTACTATTTTTGCACTAACATTATCACATTTTGATGAGTAAAATATACTTCAGTCCCAAAATTAAAAAAAAAAAAATTTAAAGTTGAAATTTCATTTACGGTAAAGATACATTACATTAGTTATCCAATAGAAGAAACAAAACTAGTAAATTCTTCCAACACCCTTTATCAAATTAATACGTTCCTTAGAAACACTTGTGGCTTTCCTTCAATTTTTCGTTTAACATATGTTTCTGCTCTGATTTCTCGTCTGTTTTAACTTTTTCTTCTAAAAAAATGTAATAATTCAAACAGGAATTCAATATATACGAAAAAACAACTTAGAATCGGATTTCAGGTAAACAGTAATCCATTTAAATCATACGGCCAACAATTTTTCACAATACTGTCAAAATTCAAATTCATCTTCTTCATCTTCCAAGCCAAAGCCCTGAGAACATAAATCACTCAGATCTACCACGGATGATTTTTAATACTTTGGCGCAAAAGCCCACCCTCGACAATCTTGGGAGCAGCGAAATGAATCAATTACCGGTTGAATAGGGACCTTCGTCATCTCCGGTAGTAGGAAGGGAAATACGTCCTATAGAGTCTTCGAGTGTGAAGATGCGGACAGCATCCCGTTGCTATGGTGATAATCTCACCCACCGAGAAACTCCAGCGTGGTTCTTCGTTAGCATTCTTCCATGATCCCCCTCCCTTCTTCCATCTGCGCTTGCGCTTTTAAAAGTCAGAAGACAACGAAAGAGAAGAAAGAGAAGGGGGGGTGAGTTTAGGGGTGGTCACAAAAAGAATTGGGGTGGGATGAGAATGTGATGGAATTTCGATCAGGTGACAAAGGGTGGCCCATTTAAAGACCACATCTAATTTTTCAGTCATATATTCTTTCCAGGATAGAGTGACTCGTTATAGGTTCGACCTCACTTTCATGAGTGTTAGAATGGGAGGGGTGGTGTCATAGATTAAAAAGGGTATTTGGAGTGAAGGGATCGAGAGAGAAAAATGTAAATCCGATATGCGTTGAGATTTTTAACACAAGCGTAGAGAACTGCTGAATATGCACTTTTAAAATAAAGAAATAATTAAATAGAGAATTTTAGACAGAGTATTTGCTAAGACATTAAATAGCTTTTGATTTGTCTTTTGCCATGCATTTTCTCGAGAATTAAATTCTTTTTTTTATCAGATGTATAAAAAGTTTAATTTACCCCGGGTGTTCTGTGGAGTGTTCCATACACCCCAGCAACAAGAAAGGCCTCCCAATATTCCTAAAAGAATGCGTAGAACCACGATTTAAATGAATGTTAGTCTCAACTGTATGCAATAAGTTTAATAATTTTTTGTATAATACAAAAAATACCTTGTACTTTATAAATATGCATCATAATTGACTTAATTTTTTTTCACAATTAAATACACGTGTTAAAAGTTAGGGGTGTGTTCTCTTCACACCACGAGTAACGATGGTCAGAAAAGGAGATTTAATTGTTGGCGAGATGAAATTATGTTTTAATGTGCATTTACAATTAGTAATTTTATTTAAATAACTGTAGAAAAATATATAAAATAGAGTGACAACAGTTTCTAAGAGATCATAACCATAAACTCATTAGGAAGTTGTCGAATCACGGATTTGGGATTCACAGTACCACCTTTTACCCACCGTACAGAGGCTGATGCCATTTACAGGTTAAATCTTTTGAGGCTCAATATCTTCTTATTGGAGAGTGTGGCAGCTTGGTGAGAAATCTACCAGGTCAAGTGTCATTCGCCAGGTGATTCTTTTATAAATGTTTAAAGTTATAAATCCATGGACCACATAGCCCTAGCGTAACTTCAGAGTGAGAAATTACTAAAAGTCAAATGAGTCATATAAAGTAAAATGTGTACCAAATTAACTTAAATATTTCGCTGATTTCTGATTTATATCAACTTTTAAATCAAAGGAACAGAAATTCAAGAATTAAAAAAGTTTCAAAAGTTACTTCCATATATTATATAAGATATCAGAACTAATTTAATCTTTTTTTCTGAGATATATTGAAGCAGATGTGCATTTGGATCATTTGGAAAGGTTCTACAGGAGATTTTTTAAATGTACCTTAGAATAGGAACTCTGCATATTGTTACAAGTTTAAATTTTCAATCTCCAGCTATTTTCAGGTTGCGCTTAACGTACTTTTGGTATGAAAAATCATCCTATGGAGTTTCGGTTCGTTAATCAAAGAATAATAAACTAACTTAAATTTGAATATAATGATACATCGAAGATTGTGTCACATAATTAAGACGAACAGAATTTGTAAGGAATATTATACATACATATATTATATATAGAGAGAGAGGGAAAGAGAGAAAGTGTCATGAAAAAAAAACCGACATAGAACATTATTTAAGTTTATAATTTTATGCGGTAAAAATATTCTAACATATAATTCTTATTGCACATAATCCCACATGTGAACAGTTGATAAATATTTGCAGAAGTGTTAATCTCGAGGAATATATACATGTTATTTTTGTTTGATGATGCACAGTAGATTATGCCACTTACCGCTTTCTTATTATAATAATGTGACCGTGGTAGCCTATTGGTCATGGTCTCGAATTCGTGGCTGATATTGTCAAGTCGGGATTTCGAGTCCTGGTGCCCCCGATGCCACCGCGTAGGGAGATTGATGCAAGTTAAAGGCGTCGTAGCTCAGTCCTCACGTTAGTTTGGAGGGAAAATTAGGAGATTAGGGTGCAAACTCATGTGTTGTACTCGTGACTTCACTGTCATCCCGAATTACGAGACTCGTCACCAATCACCCTCGTGTTGCTCTATAAATTGCGACATTAATAAACATTTCTCCTTACTACTAATAATATTAATAAGTGGCTCTAGTTCCCTCTCTCGTTTCTTTCGACATATCTTTCCATTTTCGAAGTCGCTTAATTGAAGCAAAAAAAAATTATTTTTTTTCTTATTTAATCCTGTGATCGAACTCGTTTGTTTTATTTCAGCTAAATATAAAGTCATTGTAAAAGAAAGATGCAAAAATAGTTTTAAAGTATCCGACTACCCTAAAATCATGATTTTTTTCAAAAATTGACAATTTATTTTTATGATTTTATTTTATAGACCATCTTATTAACTTAATAAAAATACCAAGCTTTTTATTTTCCATTCACTAAATCAAAAACTGCAAGTGTTTTTATAAAAGAAGATGCCTTAACTTTACACAAGATGTCAAACTTTAAAATGCGTTTTATTCGAAATGTGTTTTTTTCCCCCGAAAAACTCAAACGGGGACAGCGATTGCTCAAAAGATTTTGAAAATAATTTGCTGAAATTTTTTGTGAGTGTTTTGTATAACAGTAGAAGCGTTTCGACCTTCAGATTTATCAATCACTGTTTTATTTCAAAACTTACAGTCCTTTAAGTTATTATATATATAATCACTTTTTTAAAGTAATTTCATACAGTCAGTAAGATAAAGTGCTCTAGTTTTTGTAAAAATTAAAATATCTATATAATCCTGAAGGTCATTTCAAACATGAATAACAAAGTAACACATTCAAATTGAAAACTGGAGAATTTGTTCAAAACATTTATGTACAGAGCGGGCCCCGTTTATGTAATTTTTTGTACATTTTCACCAGTTTTTCCCCCTTTTAATAATAATAAATTTGTTTTCTGTTTTCAAAAAAAAAAATTACGATTTTTTCCTTAAAATATACAAATAAATCTAAAAATCACACAAAAAAAAATCCCCATATCTTCATTTTTTCAAAAAAAAAAAAGTCGTCGCAAGTAGTCGGATACCTTAAAGTAAATATCAAGCTGCGGTTAACCAGTTTTTGATATAACAATAGAATAACGAAAAGATATATAGAAAGAGAGGGGGGTGCATTGACATAAGTTACAAAGTAATTTAAGTGTAACATAGTGACCCTGTCAAGAGTCTAGAAACGTGCCTTTAAAAATAATTGTCAAGTTAAGTCTTATCCAATGTCGATTCTTTGAAAAAACAAAAATGTAAACCAGTGTTTCGCAAACTGCAGGGCGCCTGGTAACTCTACGAGGGGGGCGCGAGTATATTAGAATATCGAAAACAAAAGATTATTTAAAAAAAATATTCTTTTACTGAAAGTAAACAAACAAAATACATTATCTCTCTCTCTGTGCAATAATAAAAATAAAATATACATTTTACACTGATATAATGCACTTTAAATGTATCAGTAAAGAACAATGTATTTTACAATAAATTTTACAATAATAAGTTAAATAAATTTAACTATTATCAGTGTCCCCAATGGGCTTGCCACATATAAAATTATATATAAAAATTAATATTTTTCTTGACAATTTATTCGGTTTATAATAAATACTGTAACTGCTAATTAAAAGTTACTGTATTCTTGCTCCAATGCCACTACCTTCCACGGAGGCGCGCGTATGTGATGTATTGAGGCGGGGACTATCGAGATCCTTTTATTGCAATCCAAAACCTTCGGAATAATTTTATGGATAGTAGTGCAGAGAAAAGATCGTACTTCGGAAAGACGTATATATACGCCCGGGTAACCAACGATGTGGCTGAGGGAGACGTATATATACGCCGGTGGCCTTTAAGAGGTTAAAGTCGTATTATTGTAGCCTTAGCGTCACATTATAGTATTATTGAATTCAATAGATTGATAATATATGGAGGGGGAAGGCGCAATAAAAATTATGATTGAATTTTGGGTCACAAATACTAAACGTTTGAGAAGCACTGCTGTAAACTCAAATACAAAAATTATGAAGAATAACTGAAAAGACTTGAACATATTCTTCATAGCAGAAGAGGCATTGTAAGATCAGCAGCTAATGTAATGAAACTCTAAAATCTACATTATCTTGAATTTTTTAAAAAAAGGAAATCCATAAAAAACAATGGTTTCAATAACTTTAAGCTTAAGCACTTAATAAAAGCAAAGCTTCTTAGGCACAGGATCCTACCTTCATGTTTAAAATACAGTAACGAATTTATAGATAAAGTCATAAAAATATCTGAACACAATAAAAAAATTATAATTAATATTATTTTATTGTTTAGTTTAATCTAGCGTGAAATGTTAAAATCTTTATTTTCTTTGCTAATATAATTATGGTTCAAAATAAATTGAACAGTTATCATTATTTTTATTATAGGGCAAAGAGAATACGATTAAAAATAATTTTAGAATTTAAAATGATATCGTAATACCACCTAAGCTATGATTATGTTGACCAAGTAAATTAGTACAGTTTAAGTATCACGCACGTTAAGAGGGTAGTTTAAAACGGGAAAGCAAAAATAATGTGTTGGAACTCAAAACTTTTATACTTTTAGTGTGGAAAGTGTATTCCGGAATTTCTGCAAATTTAATAATTTTTTGATGCTCAGGACATTAATGGAGAGTACAGTTTTTCATATTCACGCAGTTAAGCTTAGAGTAATTAAATTCTGAACGGCAACCCCCTCCCGATTGCGCAATTGAGTAAAAGTATTTAGAACAGACGAAGCTCAAAAAATTAATTTTATAATGGCGAGGAAAAATTGAATTTATTACGTACTAGAGGCTATACCCAGTCTTTGCACGGATAAACTGAAAATTATAATAATTCAAATGGAAAAAAAAATAAAACGTTTACTGATGATATATTTCTTTAAATAAGCGTATGAATGCGTAATATTAAGTAGATTTCAAGAAAATAATGATTTAATAAATAAAATGAAGTCAATTACATAAATATAGTTCAATTACCTGTTATTTCTTGGCTTATCGGTGAAGATAAAAGTGACAGCAAAATATTAAGAGGAAATTCCACAAGGAATTTGTTTTAGTTAATACTTGGTAAGAAAAATTCTTCAGCATGAAATTAAAATGATTAATTTCAATAAACATTTCAAGCAATAACTAGTTAATGCACAATACTTTTTTTTATTTTTATTGTGTGTAGATTTATAAATCTTTAAACTAACAACATATATATCTCTTTGGATTGCAGTAGAGTGATTATACACTCTGTCGCAAAAAAATATATGCACCCAGAAGAAATCAAGCTACAATCACGAAACTCGGCAAGAATGTAGTCTGGTAAGAGATATGCAAATGATTAAAATTTCGAAGCCAATGAGACAAGGCTAAGTGTGCTATGCGCATATTAGTTGCGCAACTGGGAGAGTTTAAAAGCATGAGTACGAGCGCCGTACGGCTATCCAAACGAATCTGATGACTTTGATAGACGATATTGAGACTTAGGATGCCTCTAAGACGTAACCGGCGGCAGTACGAGCAGCTGACGGACTTTGATAGGGGCCGTATAATAGGCCTCAGAGAAGCAGGTTGGTCGAATAGACGTATCGGCCGCCACCTCGGTCGGAGCGATATGGTAGTTGCTCGGTGTTGGCAGCAGTGGATCACAGAAGGTAGAGTGTACCGTCGCGGAGGGTCAGGACGTCCCAGGAACACAAATGATCGCGAGGATCGTGCAATCAAAAGAGTGGCCACTTCGGCACCAACAACGTCGCTAGCATCGATTCAACTCCACTTACCTCCTTCCAGACATCCAGTGCCATCAAGAGAAACCATAAGGAGACGACTGACCGAAGTTGGCTTGAGGAGCCGACGTCCGCTAAGACGCTTACCACTGACCCCACATCATAGGCAGTGTCGACTGGATTTTTGCCGACCTCGGGCAACTTGGAGTGTGACAGACTGGAGACGTGTCATCTTCAGTGATGAATCCCGATTCAGTCTCAATGCTGATGACCACCGCACACGTGTCTGGAGGCGCACCGGCCAGCGGTCCGATCCGGCATTTATGTCGAGCGGCATACAGCAATTTCACAAGGTGTGACAGTGTGGGGAGCAATTTCTTGGGACACACGATCATCTTTAGTGGTCCTTCAAGGCACTTTGACAGCTCGCAGATACGTGGACGATATTTTAACGCCGATTGTGCTACCCATGCTATCAAGTCTCCCAGGTGCCATTTATCAACAGGATAATGCTCGTCCACATACTGCGCGGCTCTCCCAACAATGTCTTCAAATATGACGTCCTACCATGGCCTGCCAGGTCACCAGATCTTTCGCCAATAGAGCATGTCTGGGAAGGCAACTGCAGCCGTCCCGAGATACAGGAGAATTAACTGCGCAGATGCAAAGACTATGGCAGGATCTTCCACAGGGGGTCATAAGTGATCTAATTGAATCGATGCCACGCCGAATTTCGGCTTGTATAGCTGCCAGAGGTGGCTTTACTACTTAGTGATTTTTAACCTTTTGCAAGCTGTAACTGCTTAATAAAATGATATTTTGTTCTGAAATTTTAATCATTTGTTTATTTTCATATACACTACATGCATACCAAATTTCGTGAATGTAGCTCAATTTCTTCTGGGTGCATATATTTTTTGCGACAGAGTGTATTTATATACCATAAAATCCGGCGTGTTTCGTGCACTTTTAACACAAAAAATAAAGATCGAAATCTAAAGCTGCGCGTTATGCGCCGGATATAGAAATGAGAGTTTTAAAAGTTAAAAAAAGAGATAAGCATAAAAAAACTAGATTTCTTCTTATATCGAAATACTGTTTATTTAAATGTCATTCTTTATGAAATTAAAGGGTTGTTGCTCTAGAAGAATACTATTTCTTCAAAATCTTGGGATAATACCTCGAATAAATTACTTCAAAACGTAAAAGTACTGCTAGTATTCCAAAGTATAGGTGCGCGTTATACGCCGGATTTTTACGATATATATATATATATATATATATATATATATACACAGTCGTACCTCTTTATAACGAAGTCGCTAAATCCTGGAAAAAGTTCGTTACATGGAAAATTCGCTATATAGAGGTTCATCTTTTAATATGATTTATAAACCAAATAAAACAAATTTTAAATTCATAAACACTACATATTCAAATAAGTAATTATTCACACGTTTTTAAAAATTAATGTATGTTTATTTTATATATCCTACCCATCAAAAAGAAAGAAAGAAAAAAAAATTGCTAGGAAAACAAGAAAAAGGAATGCTGAAGAATTCACTATATTTTCAATATTAAGAAAATAATTTTATATCAAAATCAATGAATTTGAAGAACATTTTATAACTCAAAGCATACAAGTAATATTTAACAATCATTATTTTATAGTTAGAGCACGAGGACACTTGACAACTCCACTGAGGGGGAAAGAGGATATCGAAGATGTTTCTAGTGAACTGGGCAATGGGGGGAAGGTTAAAGGTTGCACTTCTTGGATGAAACATCCAGAACTCTATTGCTCTCGGTGAGTTAGGATCTAACAAAACCAGTTTAAGATTTATGACCACCATAATATGTGGTAAAGTAAGAAAAACTTGATTTTTTTTTCAGAAATACTTTAAAAAAAGGGAGAACAAAAACTGAATCACAAAAGAAAAAGTTCATTATATAAATAATAAAATTCGCAATAAAGAGGTAATTTTACGAAGAAAATCGTGAAATATTCAAGGTTCCAGGAAAATGTTCGCTATATAGAAAAATTCGCAATATAGAGGTTTGACTATGTATACAAAAGAAAAAGTTCATTATATAAATAATAACATTCGCTATAAAGAGGTAATTTTACGAAGAAAATCGTGAAATGTTCAAGGTTCCAGGAAAATGTTCGCTATATAGAAAAATTCGCAATATAGAGGTTTGACTGTATATATATGTATATATATTGTATCTACTTTTGTTGTGTTTGCTGAATTCCAATTTCTTACTTCTTTAGTACTGTGGGTTCTAGTTATTCTTCACTTTTATTTTATAATACTATGCATTTTCAGACATTAATTTAGGCTGCGTTGCGCCAATTAATGCTAGAATTTTTGATTTATATGTTGGTGTGTTATTTTCTGGCAAAATGCTTATAATTATTGTTGTAATCATTAAAGTTACAACAAATGGTTATTTTTTCTATACTTTCTCTACATTGAATTAAGCTTTATGTTTTTTATTTTTTGTGTGTGTTTTGCAGCATACTTTTCTTTTAAGTGTATTTGGTTTAGTGTGTTTAGTTTAAAAATTTTTTTATGACATTTTGTATCTACTTTTGTTGTGTTTGCTGAATTCCAATTTCTTACTTCTTTAGTACTGTGGGTTCTAGTTATTCTTCACTTTTATTTTATTATACTATATATATATATATACTCCATCTACTTTTTATCTTCAAATTTCAGTTCTTAACAGTAATTTTATCTAAAATAATTAAACTTCAATCCAATTTTTTGAAAACATTTTCGTCTCAAATTGTCTCCAGAATAACAATGAAGACACAAATTTAAAAATAACATAAAGCATACATACAATAGCATATACAGTATGCTAATAACAAAAATTTGCAGCTGGAATATATTAGAAGTATCAGTTCTTTAAATAAGTGATTTTTTTTAAATCAGCAATCATGCCTTATCTAAATCGATGCTACTGTCCTGTGACAATTATTGCAGCATCGATAAAAAAAAGAGAAAGGGAAAGGGGGTAAGAAAATCACCGAAATTAAGTATGATTTTTTTTTCGTGTGAGGCAGAAATTCCTAACAACTTTTTTAAGACATCAACGAAGCTCCTTAAAATGTTTTGGAGCAATATTATCCCAACGATGCGAATACAAATAAAATAAAATAAATAAACACAAAAACTTTCAAATTAATATATAAGATGCATATGTATCTTAACAATATTATCGTACCATTGCTGGTTATAGTTTTAAAAAAAGCTAATCTTCTTTTGTCTGCCTAAAAATGGATTTTCTAACGGATAATAGTATTTTAAAAATAATATTCTCTAGATAAGTATGATTATTTTTCGACCACCCATTATTTATATAAAATACAAATTTAGAAGTATTTTGTTACTTAACAATTTTATATATTAACATATACAGTTAGAAATGATTTGTGGGCATACGGGTGTCTATTAAAGAAACAAAGAACATATAAATATCGATAGATATAAATTCAAATAAAATTTATGAACCTACTTTAAAAATTATATTTTTTCCAGTACGGTTTAAAAAATCAGAATTTGATATCAATACTGCATCATTTTCCTTTCCAAAAAAATACTAATTTTTCTTTTTTTATGTTATGCTACGATTACTTAAAAAATACAGATCATCGACACGAAAAATATAAAAATATATTTAAATTTCAAATAAATAAATAAAAAGGAAGATTTGTGAGAAATAATAAAGCGATGTATCAGATAATAAGAAACAACACTTTTTCAACCAACAATACCAATCGTATTCCGTCTGAAATGCAAAAAATTCGTAACAAAAATTCAAAACTTAAATACAATCATTATAGTTGTGATTACTTTATAACAACGATTAATTATGTAAAATAGCAATTCAAATGTCTGAAATAATTCTTTATTTTACAAACAGTGCAGTGAGCTGATAAGGACGGTTATAAAACAATGCTTTTAAAAAGGTCATCTGATTCCATAATTGAGGAAACTGAACTAATTACTGAAAATATTTCGAAGGTTATAAATATATTGGTTGCATATTTAAAAGATGCATTTATTCACTTATAGAAATTTTATACAAGTGAAAAAATACATTCCCCCCTCCCCCCAAAAAGCTAAGAACATTGTTTATTTTTTGAACAAAAAGCTATCTCGATTGTTACTAGACAAAATCTCATCAAGTTTTCCACAGTTTTCAATCATTAAAATCAATATTTCGTAAAAAATTTCTTGCATCAGAAATTTTGACATAAACAGCAATGGGTTTTTTGAAAAAAAAGTTTGTAGCCTAAGGACATTTTCTCCCCTTTTCTTTTTCATTCGTTACCATGACACCCTAAGTCGCAATGAGAATCAAATCCATTTTCCCGCACTTCACTTCAGGCCAAACGCCTCCGCATTTATTAAAAAAAAAAATCTTTATACGACTTCAGATATTTTAAAAATTAGACTGTAAAAAATGTTTATCTCATTTTTTACTATGTTTAGTTTTAGAAAGGAAGATTCAAATTATAGAAGTTTCAAATGACCGCGGTAACCGAGGGGTCAGATTCACGAACTCGTTTGCGGCATTGTTGTTGCCGAGTAATGTATTCGAGGCCTAATGTTACTAAAGGGAAGCTGATACTGGTTACAGTTTTCGAAGCGCACCTGTTGGCATTGTATGGCAGAAGTCAATGATTCTAACCATATAGACAATAAGTAAATTGAGATTAGAATTCTTAAATAGAAATAGCTGTAATAACACATTAATTTCTTTTAATAAGTATAAAAATAAACTGCAATTTTTGAATCTTATGGATAATCTACATATATTTTCTTAAAATAATTCAGTCTTTCTTCAAAAAACTGCAGTTTCCTTCCCGATTTCATTTTTCTTAATAGCTATTGAAAAACTTAATTACTTCATGCGAGTGCGTTATTTGAAATACCGATAAAGTGTTAAATTTTATTGAATAAGCCTAATTTTTTAATATTTTTTTTCAATAAGATTAACATGAATACCAGACGTTTTTATCATATTTGAAATAAATTAATCTTTTTATATATTTTAGAGAAATTTTTTTTATAATTTTTATAGTTCGACTTTTAAATATATCTAAATTTATAAAAAAGATAAAATAATTACAAAATTTAAGACATTATTTGAACACCTGATCGAATACCGAATTGCATTTTATTAATATCTTACATTCTGAATCGAAAAAATATGAATGCTGTTTTATTTTTTTATTCTTTTTGAACACACAATCTGTTAAATGTATCATACTCTTGGAATTTGTATCAAGGCAAGGTTTAGATCAGGGGTGTAAAACTCGCGGCACACAATAAACATTTTTGCGGTCTAGTCAGTATATCGGCACATAATAACATATAATAAAATATCAAAATTTCTCCCGGAATAGCAAATATATCAGAAGAGAAGATATGCCAAGTGTCAGGATGTCAAAATTAAATTCTTATGGTTTTTCAATTCCTGTCTGTGTTAGTTCCCACTCTCCCCATATATATACGTATATTTTTTAAATATCTAGTTCAAATTTTAAATCGTTAATAAAATACTTTTTATTTATCCACTCAAGTTTAAATAATTTTTTTAAAATTTGTAGTGGATAACATTTGATGTTAATACAGTTTTTTCAAAAAAAAATCATTACTTAAATTAAATTAATTAATTTTAGTTTTATATGGGAGAAAAATTTAATTTGCTCCGATAAGAAGGGAATAAATAGAGGCAGTATAATATTGTTATCAAACTACCAGGTATGAAAAGCTCAATTTGTTTTTCAATTTTACCATTAGTTCACAAATTTTTCTTTGTTGACGTAAGTAGGAATTGACTAGACTTTTTTATATTTTTTTTTGTTTTATTTATGTTTATTATATTATGTTCGAAATAAACTTACATTTCTATGACTATCGAATTTTTGCGCAGCCTATTTAAAGTTAAATCTAGTTTGCTTGGCCCAAGGCTAGCCTATGATTTTCACACCCTTGGTTTAGATGAATACCCGTTAGTCCTTTGTCTAACATTAACAGAGGTTCACTTGGATCTCAAGAGTTTCGTAATTAACTTCTAGAGATCAAGAGAAAATATTGCATAATAAGTGCTAAGGAATTAACACGATGAGACAATATAAATAAATAGTTTGATAATATAATAATGATAATAGAGATTTTAATAACAATAATGTAAACTAAAGATTATAGAAAAGCTGTGAAAATTCCATCTACAAGATATCTAGATTTTGCGGAGTCTACTTTATTTAATGTTAAAAAAATGATGTCCATAGAAAGATTTAAGTAGTATCTAACCGAGAAAAACTTAGTGGGATAAAAGCTTGTTTCAATCTATAGTGTGTAGTTGGTATCGTTATGTGAAATTTATTACTTGTGAACACGCTTTATTGAACATTATTGTTCTTGAAGACAAGGTTGCCACAAAAGTACCTACTAGTTGTGTGGCTTCTCCAATGGTGAGCAACAGCACACGCGTTAACCCCCTAAGGAATGAAACATTAATTTTCATTCCAGTTTTTCATTTATATATTTGTGAAGCATTTTATAATATTTTTTCAGTATTACATTTTAGGACAATACCATAAATAGTACATACATTGCATATGTATATGGGGAGCTTCATTTCCTAAAATAAGGATTTAAGGTATTCGACTACCCTAAAACCATGATTTTTTTCAAAAATTGGCAAATTTTTTATGACTTTATTTTATAGACCATTTTATTAACTTAATAACAATACCAAGTACTTTATTTTCCCTCCACTAGAACAAAAACTACAAGCGTTTTAGTAAAAGCAAATGCCATAACTTTACACAAGATGTCAAACTTTAAAATGCGTTTTACTCGAAATGTGTTTTTTTACGAAAAACTCAAACGGGGACCGCGATTGCTCAAAAAGTTTTGAAAATAATTAGCTGAAATTTTTTGCTTATGTTCTGCATAACAATAGAAGTGTTTTGATCTTCAGATTTATCAATAACTGTTTTATTTCAAAATTTGCAGTTATTTATGTGAATATAGTCAATGTTTTTTTAAGCAATTTCGTATAATGACTTAGATAAAGTGCTCTAGTTTTTGTAAAAATTAAAATATCTCTTATCGTGAAGGTCACTTCAAACAGGAATAACAAAGTAACACATTAAAATTGAAAAATTGAGAATTTGTTCATAAAATCTTTGTACAGAGCGGGCCCCGTTTAGGTAATTTTTCGTACATTTTTACTAGGTTTTTCCCATTTTAATAACAATATTTTTTTCTTTTACCAATTTTATGTTTTTTTTTCTTAAAATATACTAAATAAATATAAAAATCACAAAAAGATCTCCATATCTCCTTTTTTTTCAAAAAAAAGTTGTCGCAAGTAGTCGGATACCTTAAGGAAGGGGGGAGGTATCTACCACTAAAGTTAGATTGGGAATACGCAATCTAGGCCTTTTTTATGCGCTGATCTACGCATCATTTCGTACATTTAAATAGATAAAGTAATTCTTTTTTAAAAAAAACTAATTTACAGGCTTTTGAATTTCACTTTTAAGGGAAGCAGGATCTCAAGAATCATAAGGGAAGAAACTGTTTTATAAAATAAAATTTCATTTTAAAACCAGATTTCCAATTGGTAAAACTTAACTGAATTTTTTTTCAAATAATTCTCAATATATTTTCAAAAAAAAAAATTACAGCAAATTGAAAGTAATGTAAAGGTATCTGACTTGTTTACTGTTCGAATAAACTAATATCATAAAAGTAGGTAAACTTAAAAAAATGAAATGAAAAAGAATTTCCTCTATTTTTCCCATGAAGATGCATTAAATGAAAAATAGGCTGTTTTAGACATTCCTTCTCTCACGTCCTTAATTCATATATACGTGCAATATTTCCTAAATTATTTTTACTTATACATAATAATGTCTAACAATGCGGAAATACTTTCTGTAATAAAATTATGCTATAGTTAGTGATAAATTTCTCTTATATTTAAATATTTTATACCATGAAGAAAAATGAGTATAAAATTAGAATAATCGTAGTAATGTAAAATTGATTAATTTAAATTTGTGTATTAATTTATTTTATCAAACAAAGGTATTTTCTCTAAAGAGTTAAAATATTTAATACTTATTTGCATAAATCTAATGCAATTACTGGAATTATGTTAATTTCTAGTGCTATTGTTTGAAAGCTTCCTTCATCCCCATCACAAAAGAGATGGAGTATCGCCTGGGGTATAAACATACTTTCAACGAATTTATTATTAAGAAAATGACCATTTACAAAATCCCTTTAAGATGCTTATTACTCGTTTCCATGTAACTGCGAATTATCTATTCCATGAACCTATACTGGTTTTTTTTACGATTTCTGTTAATGCAGATTTATATGAAATGCTCAGAAATCATAAAAAGATTAATTTAAATAGATTTCTGACGCTGTGTGAAGTGTTCTTTTAAGAAAGCTTCTAAGCTAACACGAGAAATGAATCAAATGAAAAAGAGAAATATTCTGAGACTGGGAATTAAAGTAAATTATTTTTAATTGATTATATATGTTAAAGTGCAAAGATATGTAACATGTAAAATAATTATTTTTCAACATTCGCTATAAACTAAATACTGAAATATATATATATATATATATAACTTTTAAGCTTAAACTGAACGAAACAATACTCATACATTATGAGTCAAATGTTTAGATAGATTATCCTCCGAAAATCGAAACTAATGAATTATTGATTTGACCAAATATGTATTGTGTATTTAATCGTTCTTTGACGTATGTAATCCGTGTTGTTCAGTTATTGGATAACTCATAAAGCGCACAATTTACTTAGTAAGCCTCTAATGGGCATTAAAAATGTTTCTAAATGTTTTTGCTTCCTTATATATAATCTGTACTCTAATATAATGATTAAAAAATTTCAAAAAGAAAAAAAAAGGAAAAAAAAGAGCATGTGACAAAGTATGCAACTCCTTACTACTTATTTAACTTACAGCTATATTCAGAAAAAATTTTAAGTGTTCACAAAAATCCTTTATAGCAAGAATAAGAAGAAAGCCTAGTCTTCATAGCTAAATAACTTTTCTTCCCAATGACGCAGCATTTTAGCAACATAACCTTTGCAGGCGGAGCAAGTCCCCAAACCTTAGAGCCATTTCATGGTGATACCATCTAGTGGCGGCCCTCGCTACCAAATTTGGAAGCTCAAAATCATTTTAATTCAGGCTGTTGAGTGTTTTAATTTGACCGAGAGTACCATATATAGTCACTGAAACTGGAGGATCTTTTACATGCCACATAATCATAAGACATGCGTTCTTACGAATCTATCGATTCCAGCTGGGATCGAACTTCTAACCTTATTATTATGAGAAGCGGGCACACTACATTTAAGTCAACGGAGCCGACTAGCTAAATAACTTAAATTCATTCAATATTCGAGAAGCAAAGCATTCACTACGAGAATATAATGTTATTTTTTTCCTCAAAACTGAACTATTTTCACAAATTTTGATAGATATTTGAAATTTTTTCTGACATTTTTTCTATTATATATAAATATGGATATTTTTTAGTATTTTTACTTATATGTAGGTGGCCACGGTACCTTAGTGGTCATGACCACAATTTGGGACCAGCGTGACATGAATTAGAGCAGCTCTTGGGCCATTGAAACCCTTCGTGAAGTGGCGTTAACACATGTTAAATATTTCAAGGCTCAAATCCCTCACGTTGGCGTGGTGTGGTAGAATGAAGAAGGGGGTATTATTCTCGTCACTTGATGGTGGTTCAACATAACAAAGTCCATTGCCAATACCTCTCGTGCTGCCTTGCAGTGCGATGTTAATAATAAACACTCACTCACTGATTACATAATGGCCCGATGAAATTATTTTACTAATAAATATGAACTCGCTGTTTTTTACACTTTTTTTCTTTTAAACTCATCTTAATTCCTGTAACAATCGAATCCACTCCAACTGGAAAAAAGTATTTCTCTTTTTCCAATTCTTTCTTGAGAATATTTCCGTAATTAACGAATAAATCACTCAGAAGTTCGATTCAGTGCCGCAGAATGATCTGATAATGCAATTGGTTAAACATGTAATGATCTTGTAAAAGAAATGACCTAACAGGAGCCTAATGACTATTTCAAGGATTTGATGTTAGAGTAGATTCTAGAAAATGAGTCACTCGAAACATAATGAGGATTTTAATTACACTATAGTTGCATTTCCATGCTTATTTAGTTTAATCAAATTTAAGGCGCTGTTAATGCGACATATTGATTGGGTTATTATTAAACGATTTCAAGGAGTCCCTGGCAAAAGTCACAAATTTTCATCAAATGTAGTTATATTCAATCAGCCTTATTTTTTTGCAAATATATTAACGTTAAAAAGAGTATAATCCAGGTTTTTCATGCAAACCTTAGAAATTTCATGAAATAAATATCCAACTAGGTTAAAAGAAATGTATAATAGATTAACAAATGTACACATTACTTAGTTATTCCATGAAATAATTAGATATTTTATAAATAAACTAATGTTAGACCGCTTAAGTAGAAAGTAAGCAATTTGACATTAAGTAAAAACCAGTTGTTTTGTATAATGATAAGATTTAATTTTAATTTACATCGCATTCTGAAGCAACATGAGGGCTGTTCAAATTGGTAATTCTCTCGATATCATAATTCAAAAGTTCTTTTTCGAATGAAAAATGGAATAAACAAGATCTTACCTGTTAGAATGTTGAGGCGACGCAAGGAAAACGCTACCACTTGGGTGAAGGGACACACGTTTATTTCCAAGACAAACAAGACGGACAGAAAAACGTACACTTGTAAACAAGCGACTGCAGCGCCGCTGAACTAGAGTTACAACAAGGGCTATAGGGAATGGACCTCATAATTTTGAACCACAGTTGATGGTCGTGGTAGCCTAGGGGACCTAGTCCGGAATTCGTGGACACCGTGTTATGAGTTCATAACCTAGTACCTCTACAGATCCACCGTGTAGAGAAGTGGATCCTCCCGTTACATCTTTCGTAGCTCGAAGTCCTCCTTTTGGATTTAGCTTGGAGCTCAGGCTGTCAGCTCAGATGCCATCTTTATCACTTGACGGGATTGTCACCTGAGCCCAGTGTTAATCGTGGCCTAGAATTAAGAAGCCTTTCATAAATTGCTCTTGTGTTGTCTTATAATGTGACGTTAATAAAAACTCAGTCACTGAACCCCATCAAGTGACGAAGACGGAACATGACCTGTCCCCTCTCTCTCCTATGCAAAGATTTTTAACTTAGAAAGATTTAACTTGTATTAGCTTTTCTACACGGCTAGTTTTCAACTGGCCCAAAGTTTCAAACTCACGACTGTTCAACGTCCACCTCAAGTTCACGGCAATGACCACTTACTACCACGCCCACTAACTTATGAAAAATAGTTTTCCGAAATAATAGTTTCTCTAAAAAAAACAACAACAATCCTCATTTAATATTGCAAATTAATTAACATATATTATTTTTTTCAAGTGAATGAGTGAGTGAATATTAACGTCGCACTGTTCAGTTGCACGAGGGATTTTGGCGAAGGACCACGTCATTTTGAACCATGGTCAAGTGATGTGGATGACACCTCAGCCCCTCTCCTAACTACCACACCACACCAATAGGAGGATATCTGAGCTCTCGACATATTTACCGTGCATCGCTCCCCCACATGGCGGGTCTTAAGTGGTACGAGGCTCGAACTCATGACATGCCAGCCATGATCCAATACCTTGACCACTGGGCGACCGAAGCCTGTTTTTTTTATCAAAGAGGCTCCGGATTCTTCTTCCTTTCTTCTTCTGAACTTCAGAAGAAGAAATTTTCATGGATTTCACATCCAGTGAAAAATTAAAAGACAATTTTGTAATAAATCACTCTTTGAATTTTGGGTAGAGATGGATGAGGAATTTTCTGCACTGAAAACAAAAGCACTTTGTATACTATTAACATTTTAAACATCCTATCTATGTTAAACCGGATTTTCTGCGGTGACTGCTTTGAACACAAAATATAGATCTCAGCTAAATATAGAAATATAACTCAGAGTGTCAATATCTGATATTAAACCATCATTTGAAAAACTTTGCTCTACAAGACAAGCCCATGGAAATCACTAATAATTATTAAACTTGTTCGTAATTTAGTGTTAAGAATTTATTTATAAAATACTTTCTTCAGTACTGATACATTAAACGTTTACTGGCTGAAACACCGGCTCTTCGCACGAGTTCATTTTTTTTAAAAAAAAATATAACATTATTCTTGATATAATAGCTGAAATGTAAGGAGAGTAAAACTGCTTGTACGACATTGTATACAAAAATGTAAAATGATTTTTTTACATAAATGCTATAATTGTAAATAACTGTTTAAAGGAAATGGAATTTTAAACCTCACAGAATTAGCATTTAGAATTAATGTTAAGTAATGGAAAAGAATATAAAATTCCTATGAAGAATAATTGTTTTACTTTTTAATATTTAAAGCGAGAAGACTTGAAAATGTTTTAACCCGGGAGCAGGCGCGCACTCGATACTAACGCTGATGGTAGTGCGGGGGAACTCAGTCACCCCAATCATTTATTTATAATTATTTTTACTCTACACGATACAAATCGGAATTCCAGTGAATAATTTTATTAAGAGAAAGTATACTTACCGGCTTTCAAGGACTATTCAATTTTTCTTTGATGATTTGAGAAAAAAATCGAATAAAACACTGAACTAAAATGATTGAAAAGTGAAAGACCTTAATAAAGGACGCAAATCAGAGATACTTTTCACTAATATTACAGAAATGTTACTTGCTGGCAAAGCTGTCATATTTTGTTCAAGTTATTGTAGTTTTTATGAGCATCCATGATCGAGTGAGTGAATATTAACCTCGCACTGTTCAGCTACTCGAGGGCTTTTAGAGCCGGACCTCGTAATTTTGAACCATGGTTGACGAGGACGATACTTGAGCTGGCCTCTTTTAACTACCACACCATTCCAACAAGAGGACGTTTGCGCTCTCTACAGATTTAACGTGCACCTCTCCCATACACGACGGGTCTTTAGTGGTACTGGGCTCGAACTCGTGACACCTTTGGTGATCAACAAATAGCAAGTTGAACTTTTTCTTTCAAGTGTCTTTTTGACAAGTAAAACTGAACCTTGTGGTACACTTATGGCTTCATATTTCAGTTGATGGAGTTCTTTAGGAAGTAATTGAAAATTTTCCTTTCGTTTCATGTTCATCGTGTTTCTCAATCATGAATAATATGCATCAGTTTCAACTTCCTTCAATACAGATCACAGATGCCCCGCGCCACCGCTCCTTGGTTAAAAGTGTATTCAGAAAAAAATACGGAAGCTCTGAAAAGGATTATGCCGTTTTTCACTATGCTTTATATGTTTGAGATTACTCGTAAAAATAAATCTTAGCCAAATAATCCTTCAAAAATCAATCAATTCTTTTCCAACTATCGTAAAACTCTTCATTATTTACAATTTCCCTATGCGAAAAACAAATACATAAAAGATGGGATGGAACTAATGTAGAAACCATACCAGTAATTTTGAAGGTCAATCAAATAAATGACCAGCAAATGTATTATGCTGCCTGGCTGAAAAGTGAATCATGTCTTCCTTTTCTTTCTACAATTTAATATACAGTATTTCAATAATTATTACAGTGATGAAATGTTTATCTTCTTAGAAGTTTTCTCAGGGTCTGAGTTTCGTTTTTTCTTTTAACGAGTAATATTTTATGTTAAAAAAGAAGAACGTCATATGATAAACATAAATTATATCAGTGTTTCAGTGTATTTTTTTTGCTATGGAAAAAGTATTTTGTTTCACTTCTTTCCGGTTATTTTTTTTAAAAAAATCATTAAACTTTCGATATGCTCGCGCCCCCCTTGCAGGGCTATCGCGCCCCCCCAGGGGGGCGCGCCCCACACTTTGAGAAACACTGGATTACATAGTAATTTTTTAAGTATTACTAAAAAATTACGTGCAAGGTAAAAAGATTGTGTTGCTTAATAAAAACATTGCATGGACTTTTTTCCCAAATTGAAAATGTAAGAGCATATAGATTAAAGTTCAAAAACATCTTCATTTTATTTTTCATTATTCAATACAAAAAGGTTTGCTGTAATGATACTTGGAATTTATTCATGAGCAATTTGGTAATCTCTCATTATTATACAAAATAATTAATTAAATTTTAGAATTAAATACTTTATATATATAAACCGACATGCTTAAGTAATTCATTAAAATTCTAGGTAGTTTATTAAATAACGGATTTCACATGTTGTAATGCAACATGTATATTATGAATAATAACACGAGTAAAAGCGACAGCAAGCAACATGTGACACGTGTGCCATAGGTTACTGACCCCTGCTATAGACCATGAATCTATTTTCTACACCACAGTTGTGCTCCTCCATTTTCATGCAGAACAGGAAATAAAAACAATTTTTTGTTGAAATAGTTTAAGTAAAAAATTGAGTATTTTGACATATTCTAACAAGCAGTGATGTTCAACTGACAAATTCTGAGTCTGAGGCACGCATTAAAAGTTTCGTGTCTTGAATCGTAATATTCCAAACTAATCGGAGATGTATTTCATACTTTGCCGGTTTCTCATTAAGCATTCTATAGAATGTCTAGGCAATCTATGAAATATTAATCATGAACTCAGAATTTAAACATTTTTTTAAGGAATTCATAAGCACTCATAAAAAGAAGTCTTGTACGAATATCAATCATGTTATCGCAAAGCCCATACCACATTTGTTATACATAGTATTACGTACTTGTAAATCAAATTTCATGCGTGTACTTAAATTTTTATAGGAGGAGTAACATTTAAAAATCACAAATTTTAAGTGTTTATCTTAAAAAATTAAATGACGAGGTTTTTATGAAATTTTGAGCACAAAATCTGTTTTACATAGTTTGTACACATAGGAGACAAACAAAAACATTTTGAAAATCCTTAAATAAAAAAAAAAAAACTGCGTAAATCGTACCCTTAATTCTTTTGAAATTTGAACTGCTATCAGTTTAATTCTCATAACTTTAATAAATTAAAAAGTGCAACTACTCCATTTTTAACATAGCACTTAGTTAACGGCGGTCGATACAGCGAAAGGGAAAATAAATTCTTTTAAAAAAATTTGTTGACGCACGGAGACATTGTATGACGCAAATAGTATGATTCTTCTGATATTTTTTTAATCAATTGTTTTTCCCCTCGGGACAAAAGTTTCTTACGTCAAAACAAACCACACTTGCTAAGAAGAGCTTATTTCTTAGATCAAGTTTTAAGAAACACGGACAACACTTTTTTTCAGAATTTTTGTAACCTCAGGAGTCCAAAAATAAAAAAAGGACAAAATAAGAGCAAGAGGCAGGAGAAAGAAGGAATCTATTCGTTTCCTGTTCTGATGAAATATCTTCGTCTTGGTCAATATTTCCCTAAATTTTTTTCTATAATCCTCATATTTGTTTTCCTGTTTTTAGTTGTAAAAAGGATATTTGATTTATCATTTCCAATTTATTTACTCTATATCACCATTGAGAAAATGATTTGAGCAATTAGTTTTCTTGCAAATAAATGAAATTGCTACATGAATACTTTTTAGGGGCCTTTTTTCTAAAAATGTTACGTTAAAATATTTTTTGGATTGGAAATGACTCATAAAACGAAACACATTTGACTTATTACCTAAAATTGATTTGACTTTGAAGACCTTTCTTATGGGAGATATATTTCCCGCCGTCCACTGAATGCAATTCAAAGACATAGCAGCTTGTGTTTTGCATTTCTTTTTATATCACATTACATATTTATAAAACATAATTTAAGAATACAATTAAATACGTTTAACGCGAAAACACTTAAGACGAAATATTGGTTAAAACGAACTATTATGTATTTCTCAATTCCTACTATTAGCTCCACTCTCTATATATTTATTTATCTTGGTGGAATTTTCAATCGTTGATAAAATAGTAAAGCTCTCAATTGAGCTGAAATTTTGTACACATGATTAATTTGGATGACAATATAGTAATTTAATTATAAATAATAAAATTTAATCGATTAAAACTAATTATTCAAATACTTATAAATTCAGCCGCGTTGGCATCATTTTTGGCGAATTGTGTCAAAAATTTAAAAGGTTTTCTTTCCTCACTTTGTAAGACATTCAGTTGAATTGAAATTTTATATACACGAGGTTGTTTTGGATAACAATACGATACTTTAATAATAATCAATAAAAATCAATTACCACACTTAATGTTGTGATTATGTCCTATGTATATATACCACACTTAATGTTGTGATTATGTCCTATGTATATACATATGTATATGAATTGTAACTATTTAATAAAAAGTAGCTAAAATAAAAATTTTCTTTGTTGATCTAAGTAGGAATTGATTAAAATATTTTTATATTACTTGTTTACTGTATTTTTTTTCTCTTTACACGAAACGATTTTCTGTTTGGATGAACAAAATATGGAAAACACCAGCCAGGATGAAACTTAATGGAATGTTTGAGAAAATTTCTGTATTATTGAACTGCTCTGTAAATATATTGTATCATCGAAAGAATTCGTTGCAGTATGATGATCATGCCTGTAAATCCCCAATTATGGCTGACAAAGACGTTTTGCAAATTGTTTGTTCCAAGTTAAAAAAAATATAATTGATATAGATTCCGATGATGAAAAATAAAATGAATAATGCAACCCTTGTTCTCACATCATCCGAAATGAGGAATATCATGAAAAGTATGCGCAGTTATTTGGATGTACATTCCAACGGTGAAATGAATAACAAAACAGACGACATCAAACAATTTGTTGATAATGTGATGCTATAAAGGATAATGCAAAGCAAAATATCAAATTACTTTCTAAAAATAAATGTTTTGCTTTAAAAAAACTTGAATATTTTGTATTTAAATCTCTTTAAGTTCATTTAAATGTTTTTGTTTCATAAATTTTTATTAAATACTCTCTCTCTCGTATATATACATATCTATACATATAGATACATATCTATATATATAAATAGATACACGTAGATACTATACTAGTATAGTAGTACTATACAAGTAGATACATATCTACTTGCATATAAAATGTACTCTACTAAACTGATTTTTTTTATGAATATATGTATATATATATATATATATATATATATATATATATATATATATATATATATATATATATATATATATATATATATATATATATATATATTGCAATAATCTTTAACACGAAAACATATTTCAGTCTCCTCAATTTCGCGTAAAGCAGTGCTTCTCAAATTTTCAATACTCGCGACTCAATATTCAATCATCATTTTCATCCCATCCCCCTCCATACAATAACATTGTATTGAACTCAATAATACTATACTTTTACACTAAAGCTATAGTGTGTGTGTGTAGTGTGTGTGTGTGTATGACTTTAACCTCTTATGTGCGGCCGACGTATATAAACGTCTCGCTCAGCCAAAGCATTTATCTTCTGGACGTCATCTAGGATTTATCATCTAGGTCTTTTCGAAGTACGATCTTTTCTGTGAGCTGCCATCCATAAAATTATTCCTAAAACTTCCAAAATAATAAAAGGAACTTGACCGTCTATGCAATTGATTTACTTATTTCAGAGGATTTTGCTTATTTATTCCTTTTCTTCTCCTTGCCCCCCCCAAAAAAAAACATCAAAATACGCGCGTTTACGGGAAAAACCGTGGCATTATTAACCGAGCCGCGTAACTTTTAATCGACAGTTAATGAATTAATTATGAACCGTACAAACCTTTAAGATAAATGTTAATACAAGCCCATGGGGTCACTGGTAATTATCAAACTTGTTCTTAACTTAGTAATGTTAATTTAATAATAAAATTCTTTGTACAGTACAGATATATTTATAAGTGTATTACATCAGCGTAAATGTGTATTTCATTTTTATTGTGTCAGAAAGTATTTTGTTTGCTTACTTTCAGTAAATTAATAATGTTTTGAATAATCTTTAGTTTTCACCTTTTCAATATGTTCGTGCCCCCTTGTAGAGTTATCACGCCCCTCAAGGGGGGAAACGCTAGTGTAAATCAATTTTCACTGTATTAAAATCTACAAAAGGAATTATAAATTAGATATATTTTTTATTCAAATATTTAAGAATTTATACATATTATTTTCCATGAACTTTCAGAAAATAGAAATCAATGCATAGGAGGCTATTGCAAGCTGCAACTACATATCTTGTTCTCTTCTTTCACGTTTTAGTAAAGCACAAACAGCAACGTCTTTATGTGTTTTGCAAAGTTGGAATATGTTCTTCAGTCAATCATGCTTCATCTGAAATAGTTTTCTTGCTACTCAAAAGCTTACAGGTCATCTTTTTAATTTATGACTTGAAAATCCAGAAATCAAGTTGAAATGCGAGCAGCAAAAATCATAGGAAGGAAAATATCTTCCCATTTACATCAAAAATATAAGAAGCTTGTGTGGAATATACTTCTTGAAGTTTTATACAGGATTAAAAAATAGTAGTTTTGCTTACAAGACTATCGCTGTTAAGTGATTGTCATTAATAATTTTGAAAAATGTAGTTGAACAGCCATCAGCCAAAGTAGAGAAAATTACTTAGATACTATTTGCAAAATTATGTTAAATAAATCTTCGCTGATTAGCATCTTAATAATCATGACAAAATAGTATGGTTTGTTGGTATCAGTTAACTTAATTCTATAAGAGCAATAAAAGAGGAGTTGGTCAGCGCGAGGACAAAACATAAACCGACACCTCATTCTCTATATCTGCACCATGTCGAGTTGAGAATATTAAAACCTGATAGATTTAATGATGGTTGTATTCCATTCAATTACTCGACATGGCTGTTCTATGAATTACGCTAATGTAGGCTCATAAAACCTAAATAAGAATTTTACATTTAAGATTAAATTTTTAAAAAATATTTTGTTTGTAAAAATGTACTCGATACAAAAAGTATTACATTTATAAAAAAGATATTACGTATCAAAATAAGTATTTGATGCAACACAAAAAGAGTATGTGAGAGAGAAAACACTTAGAGAAAAATCCATGAGAGCAGAGGTAAACTGATTCCTAACTGTAACCTGAGACAGTTTACCCCCTAGAAGGTTATTTAAATGAAAATAATTCCTGTTGTAGAGGAATCTGTAACATTTTTAATGCTACTATTTTTAAAACATACAAAGAAAAAAAACAATAAAATAAAAAAAAATTGATTCAGATTTCCTCTTACACTCTTTAAATTTATATCCAATTACTGAAAGAATACTAATTTTTAAAGGAAAATATTTATAAGGAATAAATTATTAAAAAATTCTATCGTTATGCAGTATATTTTTAATTAAATAAGTTAATTTCTTGAAAAAATTATAACGAAGTGTTTTTGTAGAATTTTTATTTATAAATATAGTAGAACGTCGTTTATTCGAATCAATTGGGACCGGACACCATTCGTATACCCCAGGGGTGGACAGACTTTTCCAGGGTACGGGCTATTTCTAATTTTTTCAAGGTGTTACGGTCCACCCAGAAGCGTGGGTATTGTAAGCTAAAAGAAAGTATACACTACAGTGGGATCTCCATTTTACAAACCTCTATTTTCTGAATTTCTCTATTTAGAGAACTTCATCCTCGAACCAAGAACATTTTACGATTTTTTTCGTAAAATAACATCCAAATAGTGAGGAGCTTTTTCTAATCAACGAAATTTTTTCTTAGGATACGAATTTTCCTCCGTATTTTTTAAAATACCATATTTACTCGAATCTAAATCGCACTTTTTTCCAAATGTTAATTCTACTGAAAATCGGGTGTGGCTTAAATTCGAATAAATATGATATTTCTAGACCTTCGTATGAAGGAATGATTATTAGGTCTTAGTGAAGGCGGTCACCCTAAAATGTCTTGGCGGTCAACCGCTCGATCACGGTCGACTTAATGTTTACCCCGGGTATACGCGATTGTTTCGATAACCGAAAACCGAATGCGATCCATGCAGCATATGAAACCAGATACTAAACGAATATTGAAAATCATCACATACGGGAAACGTGCTTCAAGAGAGAGCAAAATAGGTGCTAAATGTCGCAATGGTGCAATATTACCTTTATTGTGGAAAATAATCACTAACTTTTCTCTGTAACATTGTACACCTTCGTTTTTTCACTGTAAGGTCTCTGGAAAAACTCTCTGGTTCGCATATTTGACGCTCCAGATAATAAACGTTCGGATAAACGATGTTCTACTGTACTTAGATAATCCTAAAATTTCAGTTTAGTTTTGTGAATTTAGTTAAATGCAGACATACTAGGGATTCAAAACTCACGAGAAAAATTTTAAACTATTTTAAATACAATTAATAGCTTTGTATAAAAGCAACACGTTGTGTCACAATGGATACAACAACAACCAACGAATGCTCCAACACTGCATAATTTAAAGACGAAAGTTGGATTATGGGGAGTTAAATCTCTAATAAACCATACACCATACTGACCATGAAATCTCCTCATTCGCATATGGCGATAGCCAGAGATATTTCATTAAATCAAGTAATATATTAAAAAAAAGTCGATTCCTAATTAGATCAACAAAGAAAATTTTTATTTTAGCTACTTTTTATTAAATAGTTATAATTAATATAAATGTGTATATTCATATGAAAGAATCACAGCATTAAGTGGTAATTAGTTTTTATTAATTATCATTAAAGTATCATATTGTCATCCAAAACAAACGTGTATATAAAATTTCAGGTCAACTGAATGCTTTAAAACGTAACAAAAAAACCATTTAAAGTTTTGACACAAGTCGCCAAAAGGGTCGCTAAGTCACCAAAAGGGTCACTAAGTCGCCAAAAATGATGCCAACGTGGCTGTATTTGTAATTCGTTAAATAATTAGTTTTAATTAATTATTTTTTATTAATTATAATTAAATTATTGTATTGTCATCCAAAATAATTATGTATATAAAATTCCAGCTCAATTGAGCGCTTTAAAACGTATTTATTAACGATTCAAAATTCTACCAAGATAAATAAATATATAGAGTGCGTCCTAATAGTAGGAATTGAAAAAATACTTTTGATACATTTAATCGAAGGTGCCAAGTTTTTTTTAATATTTCCAGATACAATTTTGAGCGACTATAATGAAAATTGTGTTCAAAAATACAATCAGCGATTACTGCAAGAAAATATTTTGTCCTTACATTTTCATTATTTTTTTATTTTTAACCCCCATACATCTCTTGAATCCATAAGTTCTGTACGAAAAATGTATGTGCATACCGTAACATCCTCTTTCTTTCCTTAGAATTTATTCTATTATTTTGGAATCAGTATGTATACTGAGATGTATGTCTGAGAACAATTAGGTAATGCTCGTCCTATATTTTATTTATCTGACAAAAACACGCAAAAATTTAAACAACAGTATAATTTATAAGTACTATAAAGCACAAATTCTGTAACTATAAAAATGTGTAAAGTTTTTCCAAAAAAATGAAACATTATTTAATGCAGTGCTTGAGGTGAACATAAGCTATTTTTGCATTAAAGAGATTTTCCTTGTCAGATGTCTTAGTATTTTGACATCTATATATATTCTCGCTGGTTTTTACAGGTCTTACTAAAAAAATTAATCACTAAAAATTAAAATGTATTATTAAAATAATAAAGTCTATTACAACGGGTATCTTAAGAATTTTTCTAAAAAACAATTATTTTGCATACTTCTTTTTTTAACAAAAATAACGTTGATATGTGTATGGTATCACAGTAAAAATGCAGCTTTTAAAATAATTTATCGGTTTTTTTATTCTCATTTTGGTAAAAGGATTTTCCGGTAAATATCTATTTAATAGATATCGAGAACATCAATTTTAAGGTGGCCAATCGTCCTCCTTTAGGGAGGACAGTCCCTTTTTTATAGGATATGTCCTTCCTCGTAAAGTGTCCTTCTATTTGTCCTCATTTCCAATATTTTAAAACCAATCTGCGAATCTCTGTATTCAGAGATACTAGGGCAATCTTTTACGCGTCATGTGTTGGTATAGTCAACACCTTTTAGAAAACTACATTGAGTTTTTTATAGAAAGGAATGTCTGATATTAAAATTGTTGACAATTGTCTGTTTTAGGAAATTGGAAGACTGAATGTATATTTAAATTCGGATAAATTTTAGCAATGGGATAATCAACATGTTGCATTTGATAAAAGATGGGTAGAAATATTTAATCATTCCGTATGAAAATTTAGTTTTACTTGTTGAACGTATGTTACTCTGCCCTGAAACTAATGCAGCAGTTAAAATAGTTTTTTCAATTGGTAATGATTTTTGGACAAGTGAGAAAAAAGGATTGTGAATGGTGATACTTTATATATATATAGTTGCAGAACTTACCATAAAAAAATTTCCTGCTCTGAAATTTCTGATCTATTAGAAAATGCTATAGTGACAAAAAAAAGTTCATTCATTGGAAAAGTACTCTTTTAAAAAAGTTAAAAGGGATGCCAGCATAGTTAGTATATTTTTGTTTCAGATTAATAATATGTTTCATATATTTACGCTGTAATTTTTTCTTAAATTTTTTGTGCTTCTTTTTATTGTAAAAAAACTTGGTCACCTTATCAATTTATGAAAGTCTAAAAGACAGATAAACTGGTACAAAATACGCCTATTGAAAAGTATGGGGAAGTAATGAAATGAATGGAGTAGGATCTGCTTTTTTAATTTTCTGTAAAACATCGGCAGCTATAAGATTTAAAAAATAAAGCGTAACATTTTTTCGAAAAGAAATATTGCACATTTGGAGATTAAAATCATTTTAATATTTAATTTTATTTTTAGAGTTTGTTTTCAATTTGTTTCCAGATTTGATAAGTTTTTAGTTTAATATAATTCATTAGTAGCATGATTTTTTTTCTTTTCTTTTTTTTATAAAGCAGTTGAAATATTTCGTATTGGGCGCATTACTTATCTTTGAATGTTAAAAAAATATAATCGTTTGCAACAATATCACACACATAAAAATGTCGTATAGACTGTTAATTTTATTTCTTATTTTTTATAAGATCAAGTGATGGATAAAAATAGTTTCGAAAACTAAATTTTTTATACAGCAAATGTTTTAAATAATACTCCAATAATCAGTTTTTTCATTTAATTTTAATCTAACAAAACAAATTTCTCTGAATTTTCGTCTTTTTTAAGTGCACATCAGTAATAGTATTAATTCCGAATGAGTCGATTAAGACTAAATAAATTGGTTTTTATAAAAATGCTGTTATTATATTGAATTACAATCGAACAGTGGCGTACGCAAAAGAGTTAGGGTCCGCCTCGTGCCACCGTCCTTGATTTTTTCCCCATTGATTATAATCCTATGTATATAGTGCGTAAAATAATTATTAATAACTCTGGTAATTTAATAAGCATTTGTTATTAATAACTTATTTTATTAATTAATGCTAATTATTTATTCAATAATTTACTTTGTTCTGATTTTAGTTCAAAACAATCGATAAAATAAGAAGAATATGTTTGGCAGCGTATTGAGGTATGATACCAGAATGGTTTACTTTCGTCTTTCGATTTCTTCCTCCTTGAAAAATCTCTGTGTGTGCCACTGTATTCGAGGGATTTTCAATTTTGTCAAGATAATTTTCTCAAGCATAACATATTGTTTGTGGTGGTTATTTTTTTAAGATTAGAAGCCGCGGTATTATTTTTGCAAAGAGATTAATAATGATTCAGTTACTTTTGTTATAGGAAATTACAATTTTCCTTTGATACTATAATATAATAATCCAATTTATTTTTTAAGCTTATAGGTTTTTTTGACTAGTTGCGTTATACGTTTTGCTAAAAGATTTAAGCTATTTGACTCATAAAAATAATCTTAAAAGAAAATGACCCTCTTCTTATTCTTTTAACAATTAGCACATTAAAATTAAACGAGAAAGGAAAAGATAGTAATTTTAGGCATTTTTAATGTCAATTAAACAACAAATTATATATATATATATATATATATATATATATATATATATATATATATATATATATATATATATAGTTTAATTTATATAAATTGTTATTTAGGTTTGTTTAATATTTTTAGATTTTATTTATATACGAATGTTCTTTTAATTAAAATTTAAAATTAGATTTTGATTCTTAAACATGTTTGAATCAATTTTCAATACTTTTCTAACCACGTAGAAGATCTAAACACATTTTCTGAAAGAAAAGTCGTCTAGCTTTGTGTAGTTTATTTTGTACAGTAATGTATAACTTAGGATTACTTAAGGATTGATTTTAATTTCAATTTCTTGTAAGCTTTAATTTGTTTAAAATAAATGTTTATAAGTATATAATCTGTGTGTATGAGAAAAAGTACTACAATAATAACATTTTTCCAGTTGATTTATCTGCAAATTCGTGTGAAATATATATTTTTCGTGTTTAAACGATAAGTTGTGAGATGATTTCACTTATTTGATGTATCCTACAGATGGCAGCACGAAACATTCGTTTTCCTTTTCGGAGGTGCAAACAAACTTTTACTTTTATTCAGTATTTTGCTTATTTCAGAAACTCTTGAAAATTCCAAAATGTTCAATTTAAAGTGAAAGGTTTTTTGAGAAAACAAACAGGCGAAAAAATTGAAATATTTTGATGAATCGAATTTCAAGTATGTTTTTACCCTCGAATAAAGTATTGACAATCGTGAGCAGAGAGGTTTTGTGGATAGTAAATAAAATAATATATATATATATATATTTTTGCTATAAAAGACACGTTTTCTACAACGGTCTTCAAATTTCTAACCAACAGAAAACGTTTTTTCAATGACTGTCAAACAACTGGCAAGTCACCATACACTAGAAACTACAATCGATGAATTGTGGCATTGTGTTAAAGCTGCATCCGATCGCTGTTTGATTCAATGCCCACTCGTATAAGAGCTGTTCTTGCTGTCAGAGGTGCTTATTCAGGGTACTGATTTCTTAGGATCAACGACTCCAAATTTCTTGAAAATTTATATACAGTTGAGCCTGTTTTTGTGCGGTAGATAGGGACCACATAAAAATAAACGCACAAAAATATTCGAAATTTTCTTAAATTCTTACATATAACAAACTAATTCGTGGAAATACTACAAAAAAACTTTTTTTATGCGGTGAATAGCGACTGCATAAAAAAAGTCGCATTTATAATATATGCCAATTATTTACGAAATTTATCTAAGAATACTTCTATAGCAAAATAAAAAATTAAATATTACACATGGAAACATTTTTAAAACATTTAGTTTTTCATTGTATACATAGAAAAGTTCCCACAATGCTCATACATAACTCACTACTACTCATCGTAACACACAGCGTTCATCTCCCTAAGATAAATAAGTTCTTAATCATTATCGTCACTTGAAGGGCACAATTTGAATTATATATATACACTGGTGTGCAAAAATTAAGGACGAGACGGTTTTTTCAATATAACTTTGTACAAAAGTTTTCCAAATCAACACATTTAATACCGTAAGATCCCCAATACGTAAGGACATGTGTAATGTAAGCAACACTTACTAAAAGAGAAATCAGAGGGATAAAAAGAAGCTTGATATATTGAAAAAGTAGCATGGTGCGCAATGCGACTGAAGGCCGAAACATCCCTGTGATGGGTGTCCAGCAAGAAACATCCGGACTTTAGTAGGGGATATGATCTCCCCTGACTGCTAGGCAGGTTTAACAGCGTCTGCCCATGCTGAGAATGAGGGTGTCAATGAGTTGTTGAGGCATTGCTGCCCATTCGTCTTGCAGCGACAATCGAAGCTCCCGAATCGTTACTGGTGGTAAGGTACGAGCTGCCAAGCGTCTGCCTAGAAAATCCCATACATGCTCGATGAGATTGAGATCCAGAGATCATTCCGGCCAATCCATACGTTCAATATCCTCACTCTCTAAGAGCTGTTCGACAGCTACTATGCGATGACATGGTGCATTGTCGTCCATGAAAAGGAACTGCAGACCCATAGCGCCTCTAAAAAGACGCACATATGGAAAAAGAATCTCGTTACAATAACGGGTCCCGTTGACTGAATCTGCGTCGAAGATGTGAAGGTCTGTATGACTACCAAGCCTGATGCCTCCCCAAACGAGAACACCGCGACCTCCATACCTGTCCCTTTCAATGATGTTCGAGGGATGATTGCGGCTTCCCCGCTCTCTCCAGATGAGAATGCGATGAGAATCGCTACTCAAACTGAATCTGCTTTCATCTGTGAAGAGTACTCGTCCCCATTCATTGTCTCTCCAATTCCGGTGTTCCCGGCACCACAGAGAACGCCTTCTCCGATGGGCAGGCTTAAAGGTACACACCGTACAGGGCGTCGTGCAAACAGACCACTACCGTGCAGTCTTCTGGCCACGGTAAAACGCGATATCGGTCGTCCAGTCGCCTGTGTCGTGTGTCTAGCGATTTCTCCCGCTGTCTGCCTCCTGTTTCTTCTGGCCTGTAAGACAGTGTACCGGTCATCTGCGGGTGTGGTTTCTCGTGGACGACCACTACTGAACCCCCGGATAGCTGTTCCTGTAGTTTGAAATTGTCTCCAAAGTCGGGAAACGATGCTGTGAGCAATTCCGAACTCTGCAGCCACACTTGTCACACTGCGGCCTTCCTCCAACTTCCCAATGATTCGACCTCGGGTAAAAGCATCCAGATGTCGTCTAACAGATTGATTATTCGCCATTTCTCGCTGAGGCAGCAACTCGGTGTGATTTTAACTGCTATACGGCGTGCAATCTCTTTGCCAGAAGTACTGTTCTTACACTGACAACATGCTTTATACTACTCAGACACTCCCCCATTACGTCTACCTGCATATCTGCATATTTGCTACCGTACATCACCTTACTTAATCTCCTGATTGGTCTTTCTGTCCGCTCTGCCTCTTCGTTCAGCTTATATGCTAATTTTTCGACTTCGTCCTTAATTTTTGCACACCAGTGTATATATATATTTCACAACATAAAGTAAGAGATAAGTTCTTGCGACGAAAGTTGGGTGGTCAGTTGCTTGTAAATGTCACGATAACCATATATACATACTTTTTGGAATGTTATACTCCAATCTTAATTGGTAACTAATTTAAAAAATGCATTTTCTAATTTGTTGGAAAGCTGTATTCCTGCATATTTTTATCCACTTTCAAAGAATTAAGTCCTTCTTGTCCGTCTTCATAATCTATAAAATTATTGATAATGTCACTGTCCTTGAAAGTTTCGTCTTCAATCAAGTGCATGCCACAATTGCGTTACGAGGAAGCATTGTCGAGATAATGTTTATAACCAATGAACAGAGCGTCTTGAAATGTATATATGTACACTGATAGAAAACATTACATAGGCACTAAAACCGTTGAAATTCATACACCGCATAAAAAAAGGACCACACAAAAAAAAATCTTACAAAAATAAAATCGCATGAAAAAGGACCGCAAAAAACAGGTGTGACGGACTCACGCGTCTTTTCTTTAACATGTCCTTTGGGTTCTTTGAGGCCAGAATTAATGGCAACTCTTTTCCTACCAAATCCAAGAAGTGAAGTGTGAAAGTAAGTTGCAAATTAGGAAGCTTTTAAATATCAGAAGTTAGAGTAGGCGGGATGGCAATTTGTGGCAATTGATGGCAATTAGATAAATGTAAACAGTTCGTGGTTCCAGATTGAAGAAGTTTTAGATAACGTTACGTGGCGAAAAATAGTAATTATACGTGGTAGAGATCCATTAATCAAGATGTATACCATTGCACACGAGTTATCGCAAGACTTCATCTAAAACTATCGTGATCGTTTACTGATACTACAACAAGGTAGGATTGGTTATTTAATATTAGGATCAGTGATTGTGATAGAACTGAGTGTAAGCGATTCAGTTATTGATAGTGGTCCGAGTTAGGTTAAGTCGTTATTATAAATATATTGAGTGTGTTGTGTTTTACCATTGTAGATTATCTCACATATAAATTACTATAATCTAATTTGTTAAAGGTTTAAGTTAAATTTCTTAATAAAGTCATATTAAGATAATGTTTCCTTCTAGTTCTTTCGTTAATCCTACACCTCTATAGCTCACGCTGATACTCCTAGAGATATTCTCGCAAGGGTGGGGATATCACACAGGTTCTACTGTATAATTATTTTTTACTTCTAGTATTATATATATATATGTCCAATAAATATCGCTTTGTTATATTTTCGTGTCTTCCTGTAGTGTAACAACTTTACTGCCCAGTAGTGTGGATGTGGCATAGTTTAGGAATAGTAAATAGAAACGGTATCTCGAAGGAAAATATTAATTGAAAAAATAAATGCTTAAGACTGCTGTAACATTCCCAATTTACTTGCTGATTCATTGTTTATTACAAGGCTATTGGGAACTACAAAGAAATATTTATGGCGGATTTAACTAATTTTAACAGGGATCAAACAGCGAGGATAGTACTTGAGTTGGACCCACTCTACGAACTTCAACACCGCGCCAAAAGGGAACTTTGAGCTTAGACAGATTTAAAGTTCATCAACCCCTCAACGCGAAATGGCTTTGGTGATACCAGGATACAAGCCCATAGCTCGTCGGGAATAACACCATCCACGATTTCGTGACTAGGTATTGCAATATCAGACCAAAAGTTCAATACCGGTATTCGGAATTTATTTGATCTTTATACCGGGATACTGGTTTTTATACCGGTAGTAGAAATTTAAAAAAAATAAAGAAAGAAAGCACAGATGTGTGTATGTTGTTTGGTTGTTTTATATGCCAGTATTATTAGAGAGTGTAAATATCACAAAAAATAATTTGTTACTTATAAATTTAACACTATATAAAGAATCCCAAAAAAGTAAAGGAATATCTTATTTATTTAAATAACAAATAGTGTAAATATCACTATTCAGTCTGTAGTACTATTACAAATTTTTGAAATCCGATCTTAAAAAAACATAATGCATTAATTGTACTGTCATTAAGTCTGAAACGTAATTTTGTGCAAAAATTACCAGCTGTTGAAAACACTCTTTTGGCATCTATGCTTGTTGGTTAGCAAAACACGATGCACTTTTTCCAGTACCTCTAAATCTCTCATCTTCAAATAAATCAATTTCTCGTCGGATGGTTTTGGATGTAGCTGATTTATGTATTTAATTTTTGTTTGTTGAACTTTTTTTTAGTTTTATCGCTAATTCTAATTTTTTTCAAGAGACAAATCTTTTCCACTATCAACATTAGTGTCATCACCATCTTTGATATTTGATCACTCACTTCTCTTGTTTCTGCGGTGCAACTTCATATTCACAGTCTAAACAAAAACATATACCATTTTGCTATGTTGGCGATCCCAGAACATACGGTAGAGGCAATTTAAAAAGAATCTAGTTAATACCGAGAAAAAACGGTATTTAAACTTGTGAATACCGGTATTACAAAATTGTACAAATGGTTCAAAATACCGGTATTTGGTATCCCGGTATACAGGTATTACAATCCCTATATATATATATATACATTCGTGACCATTACCACTCGGCTACCACTGTTTCCCTGAAGTTATGTAATAAAATAAATGAAAAAAGGAACGTTTTACATGTATCTTAAAATACATAAATCGATTACCAACACATTTGCAGTAAAGTTTGGCAGTTTTTCGATTTGTTCTAAATGAGAAAACTAAATTTTATAGCTTCGAATGGGAATGGGCTTATGGAATGGGTCGTAGTGTATTATATATAAGCGAATTTATGTAAGTCAAGATAGTACTGTATTTGTTTATGCAATCCCCCCCCGATATTTGAGATTCGTTCTAGAATAACAAAGTGTGACTATTATATGATTTATATTCTAATTTCAGAAAAGCAAACATGAATTCCTAAGAATTTTTATTCAAAAAGCACATGTTTGGAAATGTAAAAAATACTGAAATAACTCAAATCATTTTATACAGAGGGGAGAGGTACTAACGAAAAAAATACTTTGAAATTAGAAAAGATATGATGGAAAATAAAAAGAATGTATAAAAATATAATAGTTGACTTATATATATATATATATATATATATGTATATATATATATATATATATATATATATATATATATATATATATATATATATATATATATATATATATATATATATATATATATACACATACATATATGAGAGTGGCACAGACAAAAATCGTTAAATTTTTTAATTTATTTTCAGGATGTATATTAGATTTAAGTGCTCAAAATGTTTATATGGTTATAAGTTTTTCCTGAAAAATACATAAACTTTCTAGTTATTAATATTTATCTCTGTTTTGGATAGGTACTTAAATTACAATTTAAGATCTCAAATTTCTTGTAGTGTTTTTACAAAAGCTTTACTAATAGTAAAAAAAATAATAATAGGGGAATATTTTAATTTAATACTTTACAGAGAATAAGGTAAAAAAAAATATTGCGCACACATGAACTGTGAGGCAAAAAATAAACGAAATTTCAAATTAATTGTGAATAAAATTAAAAGACAACGTTTCACACATTTTCTTTAAAATATTACACAACAAGCAAAATTTGTGATTTTCGTATTTTTATACCTAATATATTTAACAGAAAAAGACTAAAATAATTTGTAATAATAATTATTATGAAAAAAACATAGCTTAATGGAGATGATGAAATACAACATAAAAATGGAGGAAATAATTCCAAGGAATCATTTGATTTTAATACGTTTTATTGCTACATATAGATAATTCCTTACAGTAATTGGTTAGCAGTAATTAACTCTATTTATACCTGTTTCTCCTCCTAAGAGCATACTAACTTACGTTAATTTAAAGCAAAATATCTTCTAATTATGTAATATTGTATTCAATTTACAAGAATCAGTGGCGTATTGATTAAATAATCACTTCACATTCAAATATATTATTTTGCATTTTGTGTGTTTGTGCCCACTATACATTTATATTTTACATATTTAATTTCTCTTTCTCTCTGTATCAATGTTACCATTTATTTCTACTAAAAGTGCCCCTAAAAATCGAAAATATTAAAGATGATAAAAATGAAGCTACGAATAGATCGTTAAGATGGTCCGGCACATGAATTTTTGAAAAATTATCGATTTTGACGTTTTTTTACATTTTTTAAAAGTTCAAACATTTCTGCTTAAAATGATATATGATATATAGGAATGCAATAATTAGAAGTGTTTTTCTTCATTTTTAAATGTAAGCCAATCTCATTGACAAATTACAAATTTTTACTTTAAAGCCTGTTTTCTTAAAATGCAATATTTTTCTCTTTATCGACCTTTTTCTCAAAAACTAATTAATGTAGGATCCTCAAAATTTCAGTGAGCATACTTTCAATATGTTTATACATTTTAATGAAGGGAATAAGAAATATTTAGCGAGCTGTTTTAGATAATGTATTTTTAAACTAAATTTTAAGGAAAACAATTTGGCATTTTTTAAAAAATTCATAATTATTTTAAATTTTAACAAAAAGGCAAAATCTTCCAATGAAGTCTTATTGATAGTACATATAACCTACTGTTAAAATGTTATCTATTAGTAGCAAGATGTTTCTGAGAAAAAGGTACATAAACTTACGTAATTTAACAAGGGCTCCTATGGAAGTGCCGGACCCCTTTAACAGTTTCCGAAATACTAAGATGTCGTACTTTTTACAAGCATTAATCTTTCTGTATCGCTTCAGAGAGATTTAATATGCTTCACTTAACTTAGCATTTTGCGTTAAAGAAGGAATTAACAGCTAAAAATAAAAAGTAACAAGAACAAGTTTTTTCTCCTGAAGAATAAATCCAACAAACTGACATATCTCATTATAAAAGCCATCATTGAAACGGATAAGGATTTAAACCTTTGACTTTTCCCAACGTATATAAAAACTGAAGATTACATTTGTTTTATTTTATCTTTTTTTATTTTGAGAACACGAATTTTGGTTTCAGGATTCTTTGATTCCAAAATAATCCATTACAATTTTTGCTATTCCTTCATACGAAGAATGATGCCTTTAAAATTCAGTTATATTTCAATTACATATTTTAAGTATTAGTTATGGATACTATAAGAAAAAACAATATTATGAGCATTTATATTAATTACTATTAGCTATTATTAATTCTGTTTTTAAAATTGGCATCATTCGAGATCATATTAGAACATTGGCATCATATTAGAACATTTTTTATCTCATTTTTAGCCATTTTAATTTCGTACTAATTGAAATTCGAATTTTTAAAACTTTTATTTTTTTATTCATTTAATATGTTTCGTTTTTAAGATAGGTTTTTACTATTATTTCAAAACTATTTTCACTATTATTTAAAAAGTTATAAGATAAATCTCTTTATGGAAGTATCGTATAATACAGTGGTCACCAATGTGGTAGTCCGTGGACCACTAGTGTTTCACGAGAAAATTTCCCTGGTCCACAGAAAAATATGTGGAATATATTTGTTCACCACGTTATGTTTTAAGATGCATTGAAACATAATTCAATATTCATAACAATACGTGAAAAGTTATAAAAACGCTACTTAATAGAATAATGCCATTTCATAGAACAACGCCACGGTAAATAAGTCGTACCGCTGTAGCTGCATTGTTTTAGCTACAGATTTTGCCTTGCTTCACATTCTTCTAATGTTTCAGTGTCCTGTATGACGCATATGTATATCAGTAGTCCGTGGCGTTCTATTAGTGGTCCGCGAAATTTAAATTATTAATTTACTGGTCCATTAAGTCAAAAAGTTTGGTGACTACTGGTCTAATGCTAATTTAAATACATTAAACAAAAAAACTACGTTTACATGTGGGACGTACAATACAAGTTCTATAGGTATTTTTTTTTATTTTCTTGTTTAATTTGTAGAAAAGAGAAATGATTTTAACTATCAATTTTTTTTTTAAACACAAAAGTATATTTTTCACTTCTTAATGTTAGTGGTCTCTATAAATTCATAGTTTTTGCACAGTCTCCATCCCATGGAGAAGCAATTTTTCTATACAGATGAAAAATTTTAAGGATAAATACAATTAATTTCTCTATATATTGTATTATGTATACATGGTAAAGTCTAGAAGTTCCCGAAATGGGTCTGTTACAAATTATTAAAAAGTAGAAGAGTAGTTTAATCTTATTAGACATCAAAGTATTGCCTTCTTGCATCTATATACTTGTTCCAGCGATTCTATAATGGTTCAAAAATCTCTTGAAACCCATTTCTTGAGAGGTCCTACAGTTGATAGTATCTATCATGAAATAAGAGGTGGTTGACCCAACCCACACACACACATTCACGGACCATTGAGAGCCTGCAATTGAAACCGGAATTGATGAAAAATCAGCATTTCATGATTCGTTTATAATTTTCACATATTTCAACGGGAAGCAGGTCATAAAAAATTTCAGTTCCGAAAGTCTGTTCTCGATGTTCCTATGCTGCTCTCTGAGAACGCTCTTCTCTTAAATATACTTAAAAAAGGGAATGAATAGTTTTATGATACCTTTCACTAGATTTAATGAGGAAGAAGATGACTGTGGGTAGCCTAGTGGTTAGAGCATCAGACTCCAGACCGGAAGACCTGAGGTCGATGCCCGATACCCCCAAATACCCTCCGAATACAAACGGAGTACGTGCTCGTTAAATCAGTGGGTTCGAAAGTCTTGTGGACTGAATCACGAGTGCAGGGGAATGGAGAATATTTCCCTCCCCTTCAGTTCCATGCCTAAATTGTGGGGAGGAGATAGGTGGTGTCACCATGTATCGTTCGAAAATTCGTACTGTCACCTGTATGGTGTTCAAGGTCAACGACAGGTGTACTTCTAGCCCCTTGCTACGAGGAATTTCGTGGGCCTCGATCTATCTGACTACGTCAGACAGGTGGCATTAGAAACGACAACATGAAGAAGATGAAAATTCTGATCATATTGTCCAGGCAGGTAAGACGACAGTGGCGTAACGCTGAACATTAAGTTCCCCCTTTAAAGTTATATTTTGAGCCCTAAGCCATACTTGGTGTCAGTCAGGCTTTGGGTTTTCCAGAATCCTAGTCCTCCCCCTCCCGATGTGGGGGTTTACGTTATGTCATTGTAAGATAAAGATGTCTGAAAGATACAAGAATCAGAGAGACCATTGAGAGAAGGACATATTTAGTCAAAATGAAAGCCAAGTAAGTCATCTCGACGCAAAAGCCAATAGAAACATTATTTTATTATAAGACAGTGCCCTGTTAGTCGATTTTACCCCAATGAAAAAGTAAAGGCAACAGTTCCAGATTGTTTGGCATCATAAGCAATTAATTTATTCAAGTTAAATATAAAAATATTAGAGCAATTCTGTATAAACGCTTGAAAAAGGTAACTATGTAGAAATATATAATTTAAGCCGTAGGTATTATAAAATGCAGTAACTTTTAAACTGCATTATTTGTGTCTTTGATTATATTCACAAATATAACATGCTAAAAATTATTACTGGATATTAAAAGATGAAGATGAATAAAAAAATTCACTTTATTTATGTATATTCATGTAAGTTTTGTATTTGTGCGTGGATTATTGAAAATCCAAAATCAAAACCAGATGTATCTTCCCTGAAGTCAAACTTGAGTTAGTTTGCTAATTGCTCATGCTAATTAAGCCTGCATTGATTTATTGAATCCAGCAGTTATCGAAATCTAGTCATTTCAGATAGAAGAATCATCAAAAAGTACGAAAAAAGATATTATGAAAATTAAACTAAATATAATAGTAGTAGATCAGCAAATATAAATATTTGTAATGAAAAGTTAATCATTTTACCAATAACGATTAAATGATAGATACCACGCAATTTCCTAAATTCATGCATGGTTGCCTTTGCTCTTAATCTGTTCCCGATCTAATGCAGGATAAGTTTAGTCCGTCCTTCTAAACTAAATTGTTCACACTTCTGAACTGAAAGAATCAGTAGTTTTATGGTTCTTGCTTGCATATATATATATGTAAGTTATTCTTAAGTTTATTAAATTGAATCTTTGTAAGAAGAAACAAAATGATTTATGGATTATTCTTTATGTAACAAGATATGAATACATTATGTTTGCATACCGAAAGAAGTAAGCAAGACAAAAAAATGCACAACAAAATATCTAATTACTACTGATTTTTTAATATAAAAATTTTAAAAACTGACTATTTTTAATTGTTTAGTTTAAATAAATACTGTAAACTAGAATGAGGATGAAAGGTTCATTTAATTTCAAATTATATAGCTTTGCAGAAAACTTTTATTTTCCATAAAAATTTCAACATTTTACGTGTAGTTTTTGTTTCCAGTTTATAACAGATCTTTATAATATTTACTCTTAAAGGTGGATCTCGCACTTTTGAATCATGATAAGAGATAGTATTGACATTTGAGTGAATATATATTTCCCTTTTCTCTATCTTCATTACCACTTTACAAGAGTTAGTTAAATTTAAAGAGACCAAATGAAATCAATGCACTAGGCATATCTCTGGAAGAATAGAAACATGAACCTGAATCTCCTCACGGGCGTCTTTATTTTATATCTCCATTAGTGTAATTATACATTTTAAAACTTTTCATTTCGAATCAGATAATAGTATTAACATACGGGATGAATGTTTGAACAATATGATGTGCGATCGCCGAAAGCTCTTAAAATATTGCTGATAACTATTGCAAGGGGTGTATTACTTTAAATACATCGTGATGCTAATCACGGTGTATTTAAATTCAAATATTATATATTCAAATATTCCATGCGTAATTCAAATATTAATTAGTTAATTAATTAAAATTTGAAAAAAACCGTATTAAGATCAAGTGTCATCCACTACAAGTATAAAAAATTGTATTTGAACTTGAGTGGATGAATAAAAAGTATTTTATTATCGCTTGAAAAAATTTGAACAAGATATATTTATACAGTCGAACCTATATATTTCAAATTTTTCTATGTAGCGAATTTTTTCCTGGAACCTAGAACCTTTCACGGTTTTCTTTGTAAAATAACCTCTCTATAGCAAAGTGAATTTTCTATACAACGAACTTTTTCTTTTGTGATTCAATTTTTTGTTCTCCCTATTTTTAAAGTATTTCTGAACATTTCAAGTTATTCTCTCTTTAACACATTTTATGATTTTCATAAATCTTGAACTGGTTTTATTAGATCCTAACTCGCCGAGAGCAACAGAGTTCTGGACGTTTCATCTAAGAAGTGCAACCTTTAACCCTCATTGGCCAGTTCATTAGAAACATCTTCGATATCCTCTTTAACCCTCAGTGGAGTTGTCTCGCGTCCTTGTGTTCTAATTATATAATAATGTATGTTTAATATTACTTGTACGCTTTAAATTTTAAAATCTTCTTAAATTCATTAATTTTAGTATAAAATTATTTTCTTGATATTGAAAATACAGTGAATTCTTCAACATTCTTTCTTCTTGTTTTCCTTTACAGTTTTTCTATCTTTTTTTTCTTTTTTGATGGGTAAAAAATATATAAAATACACATACATAAATTTAAAAAAAGGTTTGAATAATTACTTTTTTTAATGTATAGTGTTTATGAATTTAAAATATTTGTTTTATGTGGTTTATAAAGTATTATAAAAGATGAACCTCTATATAACGAACTTTACATATAACGAACTTTTTTCCAGGGTTTAGCGACTTCATAATATAGGGGTCCGACTGTATATAGGGAGAGTGTGAAGTAATAGTAGGAATTGAAGAAAGGTTTGGACTTGAGCTTTTTCTTCGAAAAGCATCATAGTACGTTTACTGATATTCATTTCTTCCAAAGAGGTTCAGTTATTGTTGTCTGATATTGTACAGATGATCTTATTCATCAAGTGTTTTTTGAAGTTGATATGGATGTCAAGTGCCTCTGATGGACAAAAATGCTACTGCTTCTTGTGAAATGGCGGTAGAATAGCTGTTGGGGAGAGAAGTCATTAAAAAAAATACAAGCCAGCGTTTCGGATTTAAATCCAGTTTATCCCATTTCAATCACTTTAGGAAAATACTTGCTATCCCATCAACAACCACAAACAACGTTTGTGAAGCTGCAATTGGTGCTTCAACAAGAATAATTATCAAAAGCCCCTTAACATTCCGACATGAGTAGGCAATGTAAATCCTACAAAGCAATTAGAAAACTAAAGGTTGAATTTTATCGCCAGACTCCTATCATAAATACGCAGATACTAAGCTGCGCTCAGTTGTGCTCAAAATGAAATTTTCAGCACGTTGGGATGAATGGATTGCTCATTAGATGATATTAATTCACCTCAGGGCTAAATACAGTTTATTTACTGTATATTCAAACAGCTATACAGTTCTAGGATATACATATATAAAATTACAGTAACACATGGGGAAGGATTTCCCGTGTGATGTGTAACATCGGCAGATCCATTGTCTTACTCATTCAACTCCCGGTTTCCCACCAGGGGGAAACTAAACTAGTACTCTGTCTGGGGGCGCCATCTAGCGGTCATTACAATAAATAAATAATAAATATTACCATTTGTTATATATTTTAATTAAGTTCTTTTTAAATTTGACGCTTTATTTTTGAGGGAATTTTTTTCACGTCTTACACCATGTTCTTTTGTCTTGGAGATCTAATAGTATTGTTCACGTCATTTTGGAATATTTTGCACGACGTTACATTAAGGGGACTTGGCACCCTTTGAGAAAATTTCTTTATTTACGTATTTAAAAATTATATTTTAGCATTTTATACAATGTTTCTATTCAAGAAAATGATACCAGATGAAAATTTTCATATATTATTAACACAATTTTAAAAATTAAAATTTTTTGAAGAAAATTGGGAAAATTTTAAAATCCTACTCCCCTTTTGTAAAAATTAATGTTTTGACCTGAAATTTTTTTATAATATTCTTATGGATGTTCTCAACAACTTTAGGGATCGATTTTAGAATAACTTTATTTGTTTTCGAGAAAAAAATAAAATGTTGATATACAGGCTAAAAATCAACGAAAAAGCCAACATGTCTTACATTTTATTTTATTTTAAAAAAATATTCAGTTTATAGCAAAACGGATCCCTAATTTTAATACATACTTTATTTTTAACACGCAGGGAAAAAATGGAAGTGATTGGTAAATAATTGTCGAAGGAGTAGCATTTTGAATGCACTAAGGTTTCGAAAAACACAAACTGAGAAAAACCAGTTTAAAGTTTATAATTCTGAAAAAATAATTATTATAAGCTTGATTAAACTTAAAATACCACTTTAAGATATTACTTATACGTTTTTCTTTAAAATAATCGCATTTTCATATTTTTTCAACCCACGCATTTTTATAAATGATCAACTTTTAGAGAGTACTAATTGCACAAGAAAATTCAAGAAAAACGTTAAAAAAATTTTTTTTCTGTCCCGACAGAAATTTTATCCGTTTTTTTTCTTATAATATTAAAGTATTACATTTGTATGAAAAATATATCAGGAATAAGAACTGAAATTATAAAATTATTAATATAAAATGCCTTAATTTAAAAATTTTAAATGCACACATTTCACAAAGAAAAAAAAATGATTGCATGCATTGCCTCGGAAATATTCTGCTTTATATATTGCACATTCTTTTTTTAATGTTATTATTTCTCTTTATAAATTAGATTTTTTTTTATCAAAACGCTTCTTTTAGCTTTTTTTTCTAAAAAGGGGGCGTGGCTGAATCGCCTAATTTGTTTTCAAATGAAGTTTTATTCAACTTCTAACTCCGACATGCATAAGTGATATATCAATCGAAAGATAATAATGCAAAGAATAAGATTAAATGATAATAAAAAAAACGATAGGTTTGGGATTTTAGGGGTACCAAGTCCTCTTAAGGACTCCATGTCATCCTTACTTTTACACACCAATATATGAATTTAATCTACCCATTTTTCTAAGGCTTAGAGTCTAAGTCATTGCTTTTTAAATCGGCTTACCTCATCCAAGTACCTATTTGTGTATTTTCTGAATTCTTCGTAATCAATTGTAAAACCTGGTGAATAGGGGCAATTACTTTAATTAGTATTGTTATGCATGCATAAATAATGTTGTTAATTTATTATATGTGTACATCCAAAACATAAATAATTTTCCAAAAAACTTGAGTTACATTTTAAACATAAATCTTAACAACCGATGTATCAAATTTTGTTATAGAAGAATCTAGCTCTAGCCTTATATCAAAATATTTATTCGAGACTAAAAAATTCGGAAATAAAACATTCTCTCTCCATTTAACTAAATCCATAAGCTGAACATATAACTTTCCAGTTTGCATACGTAATTTTGTTGTACTAAGCCGAACAGATGCTCAAAGGATGATCCCCTGACCTTTGTATTGTGATTTATAACGCGTCTCCACAAAATGTCTGTATTGCTAAGAGTTGGTCTGCATTTGTAAGCTAGTTTTCACATGGGTTACCTTGTGCCAGGCAGAAAATGCCTGGAATATCGAGTTTAATGTTTATCTTTAAACTTTTTTAAAAGATGTGAATTTTTTTTAAAGAAGTTTTATAATAAAAATAAATTCAACTGTAAGCAAATATTTTATATTTCTTGAACTTTCACAATTATTGTGTTAAAATATGTGTTTTATTTCATTACTAAAATGCTATTTAATAGTTTTCTTCAGTTCAAGAAGAAGATAGGGCTATATACTGATGAGAACTGAATTCTAATAAAAATACTAATACATTTTTATCGAATAAAATATTAGCGATTCCTTTTGGCAAAATAATTAAAGAACTAAAAGGAGAATATCATGACTCTTTTTGTAAAACTATTTTTCAATAACTGTTTCAAATATAGAAATTTTTAATCTACTGTTTCAAGACAAAATACTCAGCTTACAAAATGTTCTTGTTTTAGTACAATTTCTAGATAAATATATCTAATTTGTTTTAGTATTAGTATTACTTATATAAATTTTTTATTTGTCTCTCTAATTACTTTGAATTTTTTTCAGAAATATTGCTAAAATTTCACTTATAATTTTGAAGTTTGTAAAATTTAGATTTGTTTTTTAAATATTGTTATAGTTAAATATTGGTATGTGTGTGTATTAGTATTAATTACTAAAATGACATTTATGTTTTAAAATATGCTATTTTTTAAAAAAGTACTCCGAATGTGTTCGTATATCTTAACCAAGAAATGTTCTATATTTCAAAGTGTAAACCATGTGTAGTAGCCTAAATGAAATCTTAAAATTCAATAACTCATTAACATATGAGTTGTGAAGAGGTTATATAATATATACATTACTACATATAAGGATCCTTAAAATTTCAATTACTCAGCTGATTTATAAAATCATTACTGATCATTATCTTTTGATATTTCTTCGAATTTATGCGTAAGTTGTATATATCAAAATGTTATCCAAAGCATGATTGATATTTAGCAGAAATATCTTAATTCCTGAATTTACAATATAATTTTATTCTTATAGAATTGATCCTAAAAGCGAGGAAACTAGAATATTTAAACTGGTGATTCGATGACGGTACCCTTCAGAATTCCGCAGTTCATTGCTAATTATTTCATCCCTCATTACAAATCTTATAAATAAATTTGAATGTTTGTATATTTGATTGGAACTTGTATAAATTCATGAAGCTCATTGTATCACACCAAGATTTTCCAATGAGTTTCGTTAATGTTTCGAGGGAGCTGCAAACATATTTATAAAAATTAAATTTATTTTTAGTGAATTTTTTTCTAAGTTCCCTATATTTATGAAGAGTTTGTTTGTATATGTGCAAAGTCACTAAAAGCTATGTTATGAATTTTTTCTGTTATGTTAATACGTTTATATTATACATGTTAACAAACATGCCTTTTTTTGTTAAACGTTTGTCGGTTGGGTGGTGTTGTTGGTTTGGAGCTGGCCTCGTACTTTCAAATTTGTGGGATCGACCAAGGCCCATGTTAGTGGATTTTCATGATGAAGAAAATCAAAAGCGCCTATTCCGTATGATTATGTGGCATGTAAAATATCCCTTGAGGGCCTTTTGGCTTGGATACTCTCGGTCAAAACTCAGGTGTCTCCCACTGGAGAGGAAGCTGGGTGTCAAAATTACATGCGGTGATTCAAAAACCACTTATATGGTGCCGCACTTAAAAAAAGATACCAGCTCCCGGAGAATGTACTTAGTCTGCAATGGTAAAATCCCAATCCTCAGACCCATATGAAAAAAATATATTTAACATGCTGTTTCTGCTCTAATGTTTAGAAAACGATAACTGCATTTGGCACCATATTTTGCTTAGTCAATGTTTAAGAATGGGTTTTGCAAAAGTTGGCTCTCAAGGAGAGTTAAGATTATAGGAGGGTTACAGATATAAAAATCCCCATTTTTTGAATTATTAGACTTACAGACTTGAAATTTAGCAAACGTGTTTCTTTTGTGGAGAATAGATCTGCTATGAACGGCTTTTCGGAAATCAACTTCTAAGGAGGTTGAGGGGGTCTACAGATAAATTGTAATTTGGCAAGTATATTTCTTTTGCTAAGTAGAAGTTTTCTATGAACAAAACTTTTTTCAAATCCATTCTCAAGATGTGGGGTTACGATAATAAAAATGTATTCCGTTTTAGGAATTCAAGTTCTGTTTTTTTAAATCAAGAAGTGATGAACTGACTTCAAAGTCTAATAACTTTTGCCATTCAGAAAGGTAACTTTACAGGAAAATTACCCATTTAATTAACCCTTTATCGACCGATGGTACTTATAAGTACCACTCATTTTAAAATTACATAGAATAACCATTTCTACGAATATTCTGACGATACTTAGTAGGATTATTCTTTGAAATCCACTCAAGATATATGGCAGCACAGGTTCTATGATGAGTATTTTAGCGGGGAAGGCAAATAGGTTAAAGCAGAAAGTGCGTTTTCACCGGATTGCGAGGATTATCATTTTGGGGCCGAAAAAATAGTTAATGTCAAAATTTAAGTGTCTTATTTTTTATGTATGTTAATGAAGACCTTAGAAAACGATTTGACTGTTTGTTTTAAATGAACATTGTATATAATTAATTTTACAGTTGAATATCTTTAATTAATTAATTAGCTGTATTGGATTAAATTTTTCAAAGTTGAGTATTTTGTTTATGTATATCCCAAAATTTTCAATGTAGTGATTCAAAAAAAATATTGCATGAAAAAAACTACAGTAAATCATCATGCGGCCAGTAAAGAGTTAAATAGATTTTTTGCATTAATTTTTAGGAAATTTTGTATAAAATGGTGTTATTATGTTTAGAAAGATACATTTATTTAAAAATAAGCATAAAAAATGACATTTTTTTTCCATAACTCAGAAATAAAATTACTTTGAAAGGGTTAAGAAACTTAATATAATATTTCAAAATATAACATTAAAAATATGTAATGATAAAGTACAAATAAAAAGGCGTCCGCTCCTTTATATTGCTAATAAAATTCTGAAATGAATGCAACGTATTTATCTTGAAAAACGACGTTATTGTTTTGAACGATCCTATATCAATATTTCACAGTACAAATAAAACATTCAGTAAAAATACTTTATTAGAAAAATAGAGAGAATTTCCAACAGAACGAAACGTATCAAAACTTTCCTTCAAAATACCCAGTCTGAAGTACTTTTATTATTTTTTTCTAAAGGATTTTACTGTAAGCCGGTTGAAATTGCATCGTACCAACATTATTCCGGAAAAGGTTAAAAACCTTCCGTGAGCTCTAATACTACTCTGAAACGTGGGAAGGATTTTGGTGGAGAAGAATGCTGAGCAGTTACCGTAACGGCTCGACATTTCGTGGATACCATACAGATGATAAAACAAGAACGAATAACACCCGAGCACGAAGTAGGACTGGATTTACCGTTTGTTTGTAGCTGTGTATTTCGCGAAATGAGAGTGGATTTGGTGGAATAAAATAGCTCACGTGGTGTAAAGTATGCCGAAATAGAATCTTTTCATAGAAAGAAATATGTGCTGAGAGTGAATTTTTTTATTTAAGGATAAAAATAGGTAAGGATTATTGTAAATTGAAAATTTTAATATTCCTTTTCAAGTGCTAAACTGTGCTACATAGTGCTGATACAACATAGTGCTAAGTATACTATATAGTTCTAATAAACATGGTGCTAAGTGTATTACATAGTGCTAAGCGGAGTGGATAGTACTAACACAACATGATATTAAGTGGCAATCATGTAGGGGGTGGTGGATAGTGCTAATACAACATGGTATTATGAGTAAGTGGGGTAGATATTGCTAATAGAACATAGTGATAAGTGAGGTGGTTAGTGCAAATACAGCATGGTATTAAGTGAGGTGCATACGGCTAATACAACATAGTGCTAAATATGCTACATAGTGATGAGTATGTTACATAGTTCTAATACAGTACAGTGCTAAGTACACAGAGCTGAGTGGGCTACAAAATACTCAATGTACTACAAAGTGCTGAGTGTACAAAATAACGTCAAGTGTGCAACTTAGTGCTGAATGCACTAATACTCCGTAGTGCTAAGTGTGTTACATAGTGCTATGTTAAAAACTTAAAGCTTGAAGATTTCAAAATGGATTGGCAGGTCATGAGTAACGCACATGGGAATTTTTAAAGGGGGAGGGGAATCTAGGATCGAGAAAGTCCACAATTCTCGTATCATGCTCCAATACGCCGCTCAACATATTTTTTTTTGATTTTGTCAATTTTCGGGAACAAAAAAAAAACGGTAAAAAATTAAATATTGAGTAAATAATTAGCATTAATTAATAAAACTAATTATTAATAACAAATATATAATTAAATTTTACTTAATATATACATACTACTATAATCACTCGAAAAAAATCAAGGGCTATTAAAAGGGGGTCCTGAGTCGAGGCCCCCTTGTGTAAGCCACTGCAGGTCATTGGTGCTGTATTCATCAGATCACCACTGTTATTGGTGATTTATATTATTTTAAATCATGATCAACTAATGAAGGGATAATGCCACTCGAGCTTGATCTAACTTTTGATATTTCTACAAAATTTTACTAGAAAAACTTATCTTCAGGCAGATTTAATATACATCATACCCGCTACACGTAAAGCAATAACTGAATCAGGACTTGATAATGCCGTTTGAATGATACATTACTGCTTTTGGTGTAGATATCAAGACTTTTTAGTGAATTTCGCCTTCTAAAGGATTCAGAAGAAAGAAATAATAATTATACAAAAATGTTTGGATTATGAGAAAACTCCAGTGACTCATTTTTTTTGTAATAATTCTAGAGATTAAGATGTATAGGAAACTCTGTTACTGCCATCGATACCTTTGTCATGAATTTAAATTTTTAATGGTCCAATCGGTTCATAATAAAAATTCCAAAGGGAATAATACTCCGAATTTCAAGCTAAGTTAAGATTTTTATTGTTTTTTAATCGGACTTTAAACTTTAAACGCGTTTTTCTCAAAACTGTGTTTTTCAAACTTTCCTCCATCCTATCTCAAGAACACTTTGACTGAATGACTTTAAATTTATAGGATAGACTTAGTACATATACACGCACCAAATGGACTACGATCATTCCAAAATTCAAAATATTTCTATTTTTTATAACAAAAACATAACAACCCCCCCAATAAATACGAAACTTTTTCTTCATAGGTCTACCTAAAATCCAATTTTTGGTATTTTCAATTAAGTATTATATCTCATTCTATGCATTTAAGCTTATAGATTAAAACATCGTTATTTTTTTTATTTCAGATCAGCCAATCAGCCGGAATCGTGGCGTAAGTCAGCGTCCATTTTTTCGAGTTGGTTGTACTCAGAGCGCTATAACTCTCGTTCTATTGGATATTTTTTGGCTAAACATTTATATACATACTTTTAAAATACATAATACAATGATAAAAAATTTAAAGTTCTTTTTATCAGATCTTAAAAAAATTCTCTAAGAATGCTTAAAAAATAGACTGTCACATGGATGAACCCCCCTTAAGTAATATTTTTTTCAACTTCTTCAAATTTTCAATACATTTCCCGTTTTTGTTTTTTATGCCATTCACCTCTTATACTTTGATACTGTCATTCATCACATAGATGGACTTTTATGCTTTCATCTCAGACGGCTTTTTTTATTTCAACAAAAGTTACGAATGGTTTTCACAAAATTTTCTTTTTGCAAACTCACGAGCAAAACAAGTTCTTTGTGACAGATTTTTAAAAGATGGTACTAGAGATGGTTACATTTTCCCCTGTTCATTCATTAATATCTATGAAGCAAAGGAAAAAAAAAAGCCGCTTTTAATCTTGTAAACTCTGTACAAATGAAAATATATTTATATCCATTATGATCTCCCGGTAAGTGTTAAAATTTATTATCGTAATATTCCCTCATTTGTCAAAATACAGGAAAGAGTAGACTTAAGAATAAACTACCTCCCCTTAATATTTTGAAAAAATTTCACATACCTATTCTAAAAGATGACATATTCTGTTTTCTTTCTTTTTGACTGTAAAATATTTTTACAATATGTGCCATGAATAACTATCAAGAATTTACAAAAAAAAAAGGTTTGTGTGTATGCGGGGGGGGGTCTAATATATATATAATTATGTTTAACAAACATGCTGACATCTAGTAGAATTTATAAGGAACTTGTTTTACAATGAGTTTTTTTAATATGCTTTAACAATTTCTTGTTTAAAATGTTACATTGATGATAGGAAAATTGCATGAAAAACGAACACATTTGAACTAACTTAAGGATCTTCATATAAATATGGATACAAATATATCACTGCTTTTATTATAAAATGTTTATTTAAACGATTTTCTTTGATGAAATATATTACATAGTCTCCCCTCATAACTTCACAAATATAAATAGTAAGACAGACTTTCAGAGAAACAACAAATTACTATTTTAAATAATATTGTATCTACAGTGAAATATGTTTAACGCGAAAAGGCTTAAGACGAAATATAGGTTATCTAGAAATAATACAACCAGTCCCGATAAACAATGTATTTTCATCCAATTTTTTCTCTTAGCTCGAAATGAAAATCGCTTAAAACGTACAGGTTTCTTTTCTGGGAATGAACAAAATACGGAAAACACCAGCTGGATTAAACTGTCCTATTGTACTATCGGAAGAATTCATTGCATTAGATTATGATAATGTATGTGCAAAACCAATTATGACATCCCAAAACATTTTGGAGTTTGTTCAAAGTTTAAAAAATATCAATGACGCAGACTCCGACGATGAAAATGAATTGAATAATGCAGCTTCTCACTCTCTCTCTCTCTCTTCTCTCTCTCTCTGTTCCCACGTCATCCCGAATGAAAAACATCATGAAAAGAATGTGTTGTTATTTAGAAGCATATTCCAATAATGAAATGATTAGCAAAGTGGACAATATCGAATAATTTGACGCTAAAAAACAATACAAAGAAACAGATCAGATTATTTTCTAAAAACTCAATAAATGTTTGTTTTACAAAATATTTGAAAATTTTGTTTTAAGGCTGTCTTCGGTAAAAGTACGAGAGCTCCAAATAAACGCGAAGCATATTTTCAAAAAGAAAAATGAACCAATTTCCATGAAAATTTGCAATATTATAACTCGTACCTCTGTTAACAATATAGTGTTTTTAAAAACTTCAAAATATTCCATGAATACTTTTTTTGTTTTAATACGTGAAGGCAAAGCCCCTTTAACATTATGGTATAGGATAAAAAATGCGAAACACATTTTATACCAGAAAAAATGAATCAACTCGGCTAAAAATGGGAAGTATGGTAAAAAATTCTGCACTCTAAAAATGATAGTGAAAGCCATAATGTCATATTAATTTTTCTTTTCTTTTATATCTGAAAAAATGTTCGAAATTCGGGTCCTATTCATTAACATTAACTGATAACAGCCTTACATTTCTCAAGTTCTTGTGAATGTTTTTGATTGTTTGCTTTGTATTAAATATATGCACATATCTATGTAAATAAAATAAATTATAATAAACTTAATTGTGTTGCTATATGGGTTTTTTTGCAATATTACTTAACACAAAATTCTTTTTACTCGAAAAAAAAATTTAGTTCCCTCAGTTTCATGCTAAACGATTTTCACTGTATATTAATTTCATAATGTAATATAAAGTAAATACAGAACTAATTAAAAATGTTACAAGAGAATTGGCAATAATTTAAAAATGCAATTGATTATTCATTGACGTTGCACGTTGGAGCTACACTGTGAGGGTTATTGGCGACAGGCCACGTAATCTTAAGCCATTGTCCAATGATGAACACGCCCCCCCCTCTTCACGCACTAACTTGATAACTTTTTGCTTCAAGAGATTTAATGTGAATAAACTTCTATACACACAGCAAGTTTTTAGTGCTGGGTTAGCCAACCCAAGGCCCAGCTTGAATAATTGTGCGGGCAGCGAGATTCGTTACAACTTTACGAAACACGATTATTTTGCACAATATTTTTGTTTTTAGAGGAGTTTTAGTGTTTTGTAACAAATATATCTCATAACTGTTTCCGTTTTATTAATTTGCTTCTTTTTATACATACTTAGAAGAGAGCAGTATTGCATTGCATGATCCCCCACCGCAGCATCACAGTTGATTCCTATAACTTGATCGCGCAGCTTATTCCTACAGATAGGCATATTTTATTGTTACATTATTATTATTCAATTATCTATGTTTTTATATATGAGAAATAATGAAAACAATAATAGTAATTCATTCCGTTTTAAATTTTCAGTCCAATAAATATTTATAATAGTTCCAAATCCAGTGGTGTACTCAAGGGGGGTTGGTTTACGCGTCCGGGCCATCCCCTTACCCTTGATTTTTTTCTCGATTCATTAAAATCCTATGTATACAGTACGTAAAATTAAATTAAGTATTTGTTATTAATAATTCATTTTGTTGATTAATGCTAATTATTTCTTCAATGATTTCTCCTTTTTTGTTTTCGATAATCGACAAAATCAAAAGAATATAGTTCGTGGCATATTGGTGACTGGTGGGGAGAATGGTGGACCCCACCCCCATAACCCTTGAAAAAAGTCCTGTGCGCTCCACTGTCTAAATCTATTTTATAGAAGTATATTTTTATATGCGGTCAGTGGGATCGTAATTTTTTTTCGAAGTGGCAGTAGCGTTGATCCCAGGGACTCAATCCTCGACTCGATAGGTACTAGGTCCACTATGCCCACTCGATTACATAAGACACACACACCTCGAAGAATTTCTGTTCTTTTACGTTTCACACGTCACTCTAGTAAATAAACATATATATTTTAAAAACTTAAGAAAATTATTCGTGAAATTTTACGTGGAAAAATCCCATGATAGGTATAATTATTAAAAAAGGGCACCCCTTTCGAAAATTACACAATTTTTATCTGAACAGAGCGAGTCTGGTACTTTTGTTAATGGCTCCAACCTATGAGATCAATTAATTAGTTATCATTTGCATGTAATTATATATAATAAGCAATTTTTATAAGCAAGCCATTTTATTTTGTAATCAACCCTAAGAAGTACTGTCGGAAAAATACTTAAATTTCATTTCACTTCTAAGTTTTATTAAAAATCTGGAATTAATAACTTAATTACATTTAAAAATGGAAGCATAATTTTAAAGATAAGAAATGACATGTAAGACGCATAAAAGAAAGACAAACAAGTATACATTGAATGATAACACTGATTTGTTAGAACTAATCTAAATAAATTACATGTTACTGGGGGCTTACTTGATTTGTCACTGACCATTTGTACCCAAGGTTGTGGGTTCGACCCCGGCCCAAGTCCGTGGATTTATATGATTCACAAAATCGACAGTGGAAATGTCGTATGATTATACAGCATGCAAAAGATCCCTTGAGTTTCCTTTTGGCTTGAATGCGCTCGACAAAATTAAATTCCTAAATACAAATTTTGCATCGACAGAGCTCGGGTGCCTCCCTCTGAGGAAGAAACTGGGCGTCAAAATTACATGTGGTAATTGATATCGCCTAAATGGTGTCTGACTAAAAAGTGATACCAGCTCCTGGGGAATGTATTGGGTCTGCAAAGGTAGAAATACCAATACGCAGCTACATTACAGAAAAAAAACCCATTCAAAATATTTGATGCTCAAACATTGATTACATACTTTTTAACACTCTTTTACTAAATGTATGCATATTTATAAAGAAAGAAATAAATAAAAGCTATTCTTGTCATATGACTTTTGCTTATTTCAGCATAGTTTGTGTACAATGTATTAAAGATCTGTAAATGAAAAAACAACTAGTTTTTAAAGTATTATCTATTTATATATATGTGGGTAAATAAATTAAAGTAAAATAGCCTATTTTACATTAATTTATTTACCCACATATATATATAATAGATTATATATATATATATATATACATATATATATACATATATATATATACATATATATATATAATATATATATATATATATATATATATATATATATATATATACATATATATATACATATATATATATACATATATATATACATATATATATATATATATATATATATATATATATATATATATATATATATATATATATATATATATATATATGGACAATTGCTAAGGACGGATAACATTATCATCCATAGCAACCACAAAATGAAAGGAAGCAAAATGTGGAAAATTAGAATAAGTGCGGGATATTAGTAAGAAGAAGTATGAGTATATGGAAATTTTTTCCCACGTCTGTTCATCACGTGATAGCGTTCATAAGAGCATTAAAGGTTTCGACGCGTGTGGACAGTTGTTGTTTCAAGTCAAAGTTTTACAGGAAAGATTTAATAGACGAACTTAAAATTTTTGGCATGTCTTCCCGACATCACATAGATGATTTTATGCGTGGCCGAATTATTGGAAACATCGAAGAAGGGCGAAAAATAACAGATGTTGCCAGGGAGTTCGACATCGCTCACAGCGTTGTTTCACGGCTGTGGAAGTCATTTAAAACTACTGGAATGTGTAGTAGACGGCACGGGGAGGTCGTGTTAAAAGTACGACGCCTGCAGAAGACAGATATATCGTCCTATCAGCAAAAGGAACAGGCGCACCACAGCTCAGCAGGTGGCAAATCAGTTTCTTGCTGCCTCAGAAAAGCAGATCTCCCGAAAAACTGTTGCCAGACGTTTGAGGGGAGGAGGACTATACGCACGCAGACCTGTTGTGTGTGTGTCCCATTGACCAAACAGCACCGTACTGCCCGTTTGCAATGGTCTCGTGAGCATCACAATTGGACTGAACAGGACTTGGCATGCGTACTATTCTCAGATGAGAGTAGGTTCAGTCTGTCATCGGATTGTAGACGCCAACTGATCTGGCGCGAGAGTGGTACTGCTTATCGTCCAGAAAATATCCAGGAAAAGGACCGATATCCGACATGCAGTATCATGGTGTGGGCCGGCATCATGATCAATGGCCGCACGCGCCTACATGTGGTTGCGAATGGGACTATGACGGGCCAACGATACATTGATGAAGTTCTACTTCCTCCTGTTCGTCTTTTCCGTGGTGCTGTCGGTGATAAATTTGTTTTTATGGACGACAACCCAACATGTCATCGAACACTCGCTGTTCAGGATTGTCTAGACAGCGAGGGTATTCAACGTCTCGTATGGCCAGCGCGTTCTCCAGATCTAATCCCCATTGAAAATGTGTGGGATGCTTTGGGGAGGAAAGTTGCTGGTCGAAACTATCCTCCGACAAACGATAACACTCTCATCCGTGTACTCACAGAGGAATGGGATAAATTGCCTCAACAGCTGCTGGATAATGTTGTGCAAAGTATGATACGACGTTTTGGAATGTTGCTTCACACTCCACGGTGGACATATCCCGTACTGATACCTTTCTTTAAGGTGCCTGCTGACTTTTAGATACATTGTTCCTTTTCTCCGTACGCAGATCAAATGAACATTTTTTTTTCTTTCAGATGTTTCACAGCTTTTGTACTTTCCAGAACAATAAATATTCTTTATTCTAATGTCTGAACAGTGTGGCAACTATATTTTATCCTACTAGGCCTCATGTCTCGCTTAATGTTATGCTACATAGCAATTGGTGATCCGTTCTTAGCAATTGTCCAGCAGTGTATATGTAACACATAACAAAAAGTAATGTTATAATTTTTGTTATGTTATTTTTAATAACATTTAAAAAAACATTTTATAACATTACACACCTTTACAAATATTTATCGAATGTAGAAATTTTAAAGAAATAGATAATAATTTTTTATATGCATGTATGATAAAAGATTTTCTTATTAAAATCGAAAGTGCCACAACATTTTTTTAACTAAGAACTAATTTTACTGAAATGTGAAAGAATTTTGAAATGGGAAAGTATTTTGTACGTATGTGTTTTGTAATTTGCAGTTTGATAAATAAATGTTGCAATTGTTACATACTATTTGAAATACACAGAAGCCAAAATGTGTTTTAAAATATGTACTAACAATAGCAAAAGAGAAATAAATAACAGGAATAGAAATTTAAATCAAAGAAACCTAATTACAAAAATGCTTTGAAGTTTGAAGAACATCCTTTTATAAATGCATAGTAATTAAGAACAGAAAACAGGAGGAAATGCCAGATAAATCGTCCACTTAAACTTTCCGACATGTTTCATCATAAAAATATAATTAACTTCAAAGTATCAGAGATAGAAACAAGGAAAAATAATTTAAATTAAGTTTATACCTTTATAATGATATTCATCGATTGTGAATTTAAAATACCACAATCGTTTGTAGTTTCTTAGGAGTAACAGTGAGCTTTTTAAATGTTATATATATACAATCATATTATATTAAAATATTAAACACACTAGTCATTTTGAATTAATTACACACATACATATATATAAAAGTTTTTCATGGTGTTGTAATAAATTTATGCGCACTATCGCAATAATGCCAGCGTTCAAGATAACTCGCCAAGTTGGCAACCCTATTTTGCATGTGTCATACGCGTTGTATTGAAGAATACAGTAGTATCGAATACGGCTGCGATAGACATAGAAGCTCTCGCTGGAAAACATCGCAATGATTAACTGGACTGGAACTGTTGCGTGAGAAGAATGCGTTATTTCATGCGAAGACTTTTTACAATCAACGGAACTAAATACAAAACTTTTCTAGAAAGTGAAGAGCTGCGGGTTTATCAAAATCTGAGGACTTTATGAATGAAGTGATGTACGATGCAGCTTCAGTCATGAATTCAACTCAACAGGAGCGAAAAGAACGAATTTTGCGATAAAATAGAACAACAGAATAATGTAGCGTAATACAAATAAATTACAGTTTTACAATTTGAGCAATGAGTATTAACATGTGAATAATTTGTACAACGGGGATTAGTCCAGGTTATAAATAAATCAACTAAATGTAAAACCATGTATTTTTTATGTACTTCTTATTGAAAGCATCAGACGCAACCATTTTCATTGAAATTCCAAACGAGCATTCTTAAAAAAGCAAATTCATTCAAACAATTTATTTTGGAAGAAAGCAAATAAGGCAACAAAATCCAATCTAGCGAAAAGAATATACGAGACCATTCTAAAAATGTATTCCTCCCTAAATACCCCTATCCGGTTCTTATTGAAAGACAGGACAAACATTGATTAGAAAAGAATCTTTCTTTGAAAGCAAGTGATTTTGTGATTCAGTTTTTTTTCTGCTGAAAAGACAGAGGCTGTAGTAAAAACGGAACAAAGGGGCAGAAGAGCTTCCGCAAACAGGGCGAAACAATGCGAGATCGAAATGACCTATCTGATCGATATTTAAGACATGACTGTGCCTTTCTTACCCTAATTGTGAAGGGTGACGTCGCAATTATTGGGACGGAACATAAGGACCCTTCACTCCCCCAATGCATGATTCAGCTCTTTTCACTTCTTTTCTTGAGAGTTTATCCCAAAGTAAAGGCTGGGAGTGTCTTAATCCCTGACGATGTGAATTTCTATCGTCTGGCAAGCTAATTGGAATGTCTGTCCCGTTTTGGAAGCCAGTTTTGTGACTCTAAATAGTACTATGAGCTATTAAAATAAGTATATGGTGTTTCTCATGAGATTGCTATTGAATACAAATGCCCGATATTTACACAGAGAATTTTCTGTATATTTCCTATGTTTCTGATTAAATAATTGGCAACATTTGTGAAGAGTATAATCGACATATTGTTAGTGTAATATGAAATCAAGGAATCAGATAAGTCTTATAATGCTTTCATTATATTTAATGGAAAATAATGCAACACATTTAATTTTGCTTTTAAAAGTTTTAAGATGTCAGAAATATTACGTATATTACTAATGTACTCTAAATCGCATTCACTAAAATGTTTGTATTTTTTAATGTGGTCTCAGCCATGAATTTGGGATCTTCAAATTGAACTGCATGTTACTTATGTAAAAGATCCATGGGAAGAATTATGGGAGTTAGCGCATATTAAATAGAACTAGAACTCAGTGTTTACTGTGACGTGGGATTTACAGGAAAAATAAATCATCAGTTAAATCTTTGTTCTATATCTCCCTCGATAACTAGATTCAATAATTATTTTCCATCATCTAGTTGCAATTTACACTAAACATTACAATAATTTAAGACAATATCCAAAGATTTCCAATCTCAGACAAGTGTTTCAAGTCCATCAACAAGGAGGCTTAGCCCTCCATGCTTTCTTGACGAATATAGAGTGAATCTACACTTCTATTTCTTTGAAAATACTTCTACAGAAACAGAAATGGGAACATATAATAATTCTACACTACTTTCACTACCTCTTATATTTGCATGAGGGATCAGTAATGTAACTCGTTATGCTTTTAAGCAAGGTTTGAAAGCCGCGAAAAAGATGCTTACGAGTGGATTTGATAAAATGCACAGACACACGAGTGATATTCATAGAAATAACTATCACTTTTTAAAGATAATATTAACCTCTTTAAATTTTATTTTAACAGGAGGGACTATAAAGCTAAACAAAAGTCTTTTACTTAGTCCATTATTTCAATTTTTTGTGGTATTTCAGCATGATTAATAGTATTATAATCATCTGAGAAATCTTAAATGTCTAATATATCCTAGATGTTTTTAAAACGTATAAAATAGCTTACATGAATTATATAAATCCACTATTAAACACAGAAAATTAATGTTTACATTGGATTTATATACCAGGTGTACACATATCATATGAGACGATTACTGACAGATGTCGCCACGCAGATATGCAAACAATACGAAACCGTGACACGGGATTTTTTTATAGTTTGACCTTTGATACTCATGTTTAGTTTACATTTGGACGAGTTTCAGCGTGCATTGTATTTTTTTTACTGGGTTGAAAATGTCAAATTTTATGTCTTCCCAACACGATTTGCGGACAGCATTAATTTTTTGTTACCATCTGAAGAAAAATGCTGCCGAATCGCATCAAATTCTTGTAGAAGCATACGGTGGCAATGCTCTGAGCCGTGCACAGTGCTACAGGAGGTTTGAAAAGGTAATGGTAGTGGTTAAAATGGTAGACCTCTAGTATATATAAATAAATCATTGACTTTTGTTGGTGAAAATATAAAGAAAAAGGTAATATACTTCAGAATTTTTTTAAATTCATAATAAAAGTCTATCAACGATTTCTTTAAAGTTATTTAAGAACTTTGCTATTTTATATGAGATCAATGTTTTAATTTCCATTTTTTCAAATATTTAATATTTTTAACATTGTGTATTTTTCTATGCAATTATAATCGTTTTTCTATTCTCGTGCGTATATTTACTAGTTTCTATCTGATTTCTGTGCATTTGTGTTGCAGTTTTATCTTAATAATTAAAAAAATATACGAATAACTTAGGCTCACTTTTCACAGTACACTCTATCATAAATCAAATTATTTCATCAAATTTAATAGTTTTCACGTAGGAAAAGTTGTAAACTTAATTACTTTATTAAAGAATTAATTTGATAAATTTGTTCCTAATTTACGAATCCTACTGCAATACGCTATAAATCTGCCTAATTTTTTCCAAATATATTATTTATTAAATAAACAGGAATTTGAAGATGTATTAGTTTAACTACTCAAATATATGTAATATTTACCTATTTGACTAAAGGTTAAATGATTTCTTTCATAATATTCAGTAGGTTTTTAAAAACTTTAATCATATATCCATGAAATACCGTATAATCATATTATTCAGGGGCATTTTATTTGAATATAGTAAACGTATTTTACAAACAATTTCTCCTTTGTTACATTAATATTTTTTTAAATACGTTGCATATACATCCATACAGTTTTATAGCATTTTTTTTTCTAGAAATTAATGACGGTTAAAATAAGCATCTTGTTTTTTTAATAATATGAGAGAAATCTTTAACAAAGCGATACATATATTTTTCTTCAATTTCTACTATTAATTCACTATCCTGATATCTTGTTCAAATTTTCAATCGTTAATAAAATACATTTTAAAGCGCACGATTCAGCTGAAATGTTATATATTCACCATTATTTTGGGTGACAATACGGTTTTTCAATAAAAATTAATTGATTAAAACTAATTATTATAATAATTACTGATACAGTCACGTTAGCATCATTTTTGGCGACTTGTGTCAAAATTTTGAAAGGTTTATTCTCACATTTTAAAGCGCTCGTTAGAACTAAAGTTTTCTTTTTACGATTGTTTGGGGTGGCAATACGATAATTTAATTATAATTAATTAAAATTAATTGACTGGAGCTAATTATTTTAAAAATTACATGTACAGTCACGTTGGCTTCATTTTTGCGACTTGGGTCAAAACTTTTGGGTCAAAGATTTTTTTCTCATGTTTTAAAGCATTCAGTTGAACTGAAATTTCATATACACGATTGTTTTGGATGACAATATGATACTTTAATGATGATTAATAAAAATTAATTGCCACTCAATATTGTGATTATGTCACACGCATATATATATATTTATAGTAACTGTAATTATTTGATCAAAAGTAACTAAAATAAAATTTTTCTTTGTTGATCTAAGTAGGAATCGACTTAAAATATTTGTTTACATTACCTCTCTGTTCCTTCTTATATTATGAAAACACTTTATAATTTATGACGGGGCTTTATAGTGCTTTCTAACTAAAAACCTTCTTGGGAAATCTTTGGGGCCAGAATGACAATTCTTTCCAACCATCTCAAGAAGGGAACGTGATTATGCAGATTAGGAATGTGTATATATTGGAGCTTTAGTATTCGAGTGGAGTTTCTATGATGAAGTCTAATAGTTCTAGCGAAGTTCTAACAGAAGAAAGTTCTAGAAAGTGCTAGGGGAGTTCAGTGAGTGTTAAGTGAGTTCTAAGAAAAGTTCTAAGAAGGAGAGTTCGAAGCCAGAAGATGGTCCATTTGCCGGAGCAAGTTGAATCAAGGATTATATTGACGATATAAGGACTGTAGCTGTTCGCCGTCAAATAGCGGTAAGATAGATTATATTAAACCTTAATCCTAGGGTGGATTCTAGTAAGTTAGGGAATCATCTATAAACATAGATTCGGTGGTTTATTGCGCTATTTGTTAGAATTATTAGTTTACGTCTCATCCCTCCTGATCATAAGCCTCTTAGACTTGTGTTGCTTTGCTGAATATAAATTGAAATAACAATAAACTAATTTTAGTATGGAATTTCTGAATGGTAAATCTTAGCCCATGGGCTATCACAAATTATTACAGCTACAGTTTTTTTATATTCAGAAACTAAATTAATAAAATTTAACCATTAATTTTTTTCCCAAGAAATGGGTTTAGAAATATTTCTACTTAATTTAATATTAAAGAATGTTTCATATAGTTGCAAAAATAAACAGTTAAGATAAAAAAACACTTCTTTAGTTTTTCTAGTTGAAAATAAAGGCTGTTGAACATCAAATATCTCTGGTCATCCATAACGTTCTACCCACACTCCCCCATCAATATTTATTCATAGAATTCCGCGAAAGAGACCAGTCATCATTTTTGGAAGTGCGATGTGTTGGTCACTTTCTTAAAGGAGATAAAAATATGCTTCTGCTTCTTTTATTATTTAGAATTGAATGATACAAAAAAATGTAGCTGAAGATTCTGTGTATTTTATTCAGTAGCAAGAACTAGGTGACGCGATAGGGAAGAAAATACGCATTCCTTTTTGGCAACGGTGCTGAGTAGGAAATATTATTCACAGAAAGACGGGAGGAATTCAATAAAGACGCCTTCTAGGTCTATTTTGCTCAGAACCTTATGGAAAAATAGGATGGTCAGAAGAATTTGTGAACCATTTTATCACACCGTGAGCTCGGTTTTCACTACTTTTATTACACAATAGATAAGTTCTCCTTCTTTGTGTTTTGAGAGATATGAAGCATTTGTATAAAAAGAGATAAATATTTTTGCATTGTTATATAAGCAGTTTTTTTTTGTTTTGGGATTTTTTTATTAATATTTGAATAATAAATGCAACAAAATTCTGAAATGTAATAGATTCCATTTATATTTAATTTCAATGAGTCATATAAGAAACACAAATATTTTATTTACAAAACTCTTATTGGCCCAGCTCTGACATATGCATCTGAGACTCGGACAGTAAAAAACTGGAAGAAAACCGAATAGCATCCTTCGAAGGAAAAATACTTCGAAGCATACTTGGAGATGTAAACGAAAACAATAGCTCTAGGAGAAGATACAATTTTAAATTACATAGAATTTATGAAGTACCTGTCATCATTAAATACATAAAAATAAATAGAAGGAATTGGATGGCCCATATAATTCAAATGCCAGGTGATAATTTTGTCAAAAAGTTACTGCAGTTCAAAGTCACTGGGATTAGGAAGCGTGGGAGACCAAGGCTGAGGTGGACAGACTCATTGGAATCAGACTTTGGGGTTATAAACGAAAAAACGTGGAGAACGAAGACGAATTAGTGGTCACTGCGGAGGAAATTTCAAAGGAAGGCACTGGCCCACGTGGAGTGCCAGATATGATGATGATGAATTACTTCATAATTCCCTTCGAAGTGCTAGAGTAAAAAGAAATTAGACGAATGCAGTAAAAAAGGACATTTGAAAGAATACACAAACAATTCAATAGTTATTTACATATTTTATTGTTCTTCTATGTGTAAAACCTTGGTTACACGGCGTACATCAAGACAATAGTCCAGTTCCTACCCTACTCTATTCAACATGGTGCTATCAATGTTATTGACACGTGGAACATCAATGTTCAACGCCGATACGCGTAACATCAATGTTCCCAAGTGATGTCAATGTTATTGACATCACGCGGGAAAGAGGTTGCGAAAATTCGGTCTTATTTAAAAGACCAAATTTTCGAACAACATGGAAAGTATCACCCGTGCTGTCAATAACGTTGATAGTACCAAGTACTATTCAGTAGAGTGTGGAAGGAACTGAACAATTGGCTTCATGTATGCCGTGTAACCAAGGGATCACAAATAGAACACCTGTAAGTTATTGAAATAAAATTTGAATTTCTTCGATATTCTTTCAAATGTTCTTTTTTGCTGCATTCGTCTCAGTTATTTTACCAAAGTACCTGTAAACCTTGGAGCGATTTTAAAATAACCATGTATTTAATTAACTAGAATTATACCTGTAATGAATTGGTTGCTAATGAGGATTTTTAAATGAATATATTGCTTCAGAAATTGTTTTTGCCCCTTTAATTGTTGTATCCCATTTTTAGAGCATGTACTGTTTAAACAATGAAAATTTAGAAATATATTCCTTTTAACTCATTAAATGCTGAGTATCTTAAAAATGTCAATTTCTTCCATATGGGTTTTGGATTGATATAGGTTCCTCAGGAATAACGATTACCATTCACTCGTGCAAAGAAGTACATAATAAAATACATTATCCGATAGGCGAACTTCATGTGACGTTATAGTCACATGGCAACTACAAACACGTGTTTCCAGTATATGCCTGTTTTCAAATTTTGATTTTTAGATTCTTTTAAGAAATATACATTTCTAAGCAATAATAATGCATGCAGGTAAGTAAATGTACTTAATATATATATATATATATATATATATATATATATATATATATATATATATATATATGTTTGTGTTTGTAATTAGAGTATTGTTTTAAGTTTTGTAAAACTTTTTGAAAATTTTTAAATGTTTATACATTTTTACCAATTATCTAATCTGAAATTTCATTTAAATTTTACAGATAGAACAACAAGTACAAGTCTAATGTCAGTTTCTGAATTCAATGGAGAGCACGTGATTGTTTTTATCATGTGATCGTCATGAATTTAGAATGCATATAACTGTGGGATTTATAAATATTTTAATCTATATGTATAAGGAATCCAATGAAACAATGCATACACGCTATGTGCCACACAAATATAAGTACAAGCTAGTGTTTTGTGTGGTGGTGTGATATCTATATAAACCAGTAATAGCCTCCATGCGATGACGATCGTTTTGGCATGCTGGCTAAGATACTCGCTTTATGATCGAAGGTGCCCATTTCTAATCTTCCTTCATTTTTCAAATGAATTTACTTATCTCCAACGGCCAATTATTATTCTCATATTAGATAGGTCCAATACAGAAGAATGAGTTGCTGGCACAATTTAATGTTCTTCTTTGCCAAAAGTGTGTAGAATTTTAACGCAAACGTATTTGAATTTTTTGATTCGTATAGAGGCTGAATTATATATAATTTTTAAAATAACTAAACAAATAAAAATAAAAAAAATTTCAAACAGACCAAAACATTCTGTTGATTCTAGCATATAACATTCAGTTTTACTGAAATTGTCATATTGAATTTGCCTTTTTCTCGAATATAGTTTAAGAAAGAGTAGCCCATGTATTATTACTATCATCGAATATTTATATTTTGTATATCACATTACATGATACAACTATTTAGAAATGTCACATAAATTTCAAGGGATTCGTTCCTTTTATTTAAAATGTATAGTTTCAACTTAGAATACACTTATCCAAAACTATGAAAAAAATAAGGACTTCCTTTTTCTTGAAACATTAAATGATGTCAGTGTAACGAAAGCGAAATAAGCCACAACTAACTGTACCACTTGTGTACGAGTTGCCAGATCTCCGTACTTGTTTCACAAGACTATTTAGCTTAGTTAGAGTGAAGAAGTGAACACTGAGAAGGGTCTTGAGTTAAATATATGAGTATTTTAACGACTCTACAAGCCAATTACCATGCTAACTAAAATTTACGTCGTCTACCAGCATCGCCAATTGGTGTCTCGTGTGAAATAATCTGGCGACAACTCATCGTGAGAGAGACTGGTCGATAAAGGTAAAAGATCAAAGTGCATTTCAAGTTTCATTTTTCTACTTCCCTACATTTCTTGAGGTGTTACTTATAAAATTTTATGTCTTAAATCTAGATAGTTCTTTTAATAGTAATTTTCGTTTCGTGTAACATGTTCTTCTAATCCCTAAAAATGTGCAAATTTGTGTTATTCTAAAGAACAAACTATTAACAAAATACAATTATGTTCCCAAAAGTGGAAGGATTAACTTCCGTTTTTCAGTTTTATTTTTCCGAAAAGTTTTATTGCGTTTTATTAATCTACTTAGTCACATGTATGTAGTGTAAAAATTAGAAGTGAATTACATTTCCCAATTAACGGCATTCTTTGAAAATGATTGAGAATTTCCCTACCTTCTTTTCTACTTCTACATTTAAATGTTCTCTGCTTTGTCTTTATCTACTCTTGTAATTTTTATTAACAAAATAGTAAAAAATATTAAAAATAATTTAAAAAATTACAAATATAGGCTATATCACAAGATGAAATAGTCTACAATTTCGTACAAAAAAGAGAACTAAACTGTTTCTGCTCCAATTTAAAAATTTCATGACGAGCGAAAGATGAAAAAAAAATATGTATGCATATATGTGTGATATTTCAAGTCAACACCAAGCTTTTTTAAAAAACGGTTTTGTTCAGCGATTAATTTACATGTCTGCCGCTGACAGAAAACGACTCCAAAAGTGAAATCCTAGTAGCTTTACCACTTATATCCAGATGTGTTAAGAACTCCTTAGCTTATGAGTTATACTTGAAAGTTAATGGTGACATATGGGCTATAAAATAATGGGTGTTTGATTTAATACTTGAAGATGTAATGGAAAGTAAAACTTAAGGTTTATATAGGAAATGTAATTTTAAATCTAATTTAATTATCCTTACACACACACACACACACACACACACACACACACACACACACACACACACACACACACACACACACACACACACACACACACACACACACACACACATATATATATATATACACACACACATATATATATATATATATATGTGTGTGTGTGTGTGTGAATGCTTACACATTAGTCAAATACATTCATTATTAGTCAAGTTATTCATAATTCCTCCAAGGTTTCAGAGATCTGTAGTAAAAGACGAATACGGTATTAAAGAACATGTTCTACATGGTGGCATATAGAACGCTATATTGCAAACATTGGTGCGATTGTCCAGTTTTTGCCTCACTCTAGCCAACATGGTACTAACTACATTATTGGCATCACGTGTTATCCTGTCATTTAGTTCTGCTTCGTCCAATGGAAAATGGAATACGAAAACTCGGATCTTATGCATAAGACCAAGTGTTTGAATTACACGTATAACAAAGAAAGAATAACACGTGTTGTGACAAACATTGATAGTAACATGCTGTATAGAATTGCACGAATTGAAGTGTTTCATTGCCCTTGCCTTGTTACAAAGATTTCACACATAAAACACCTGTAAAGTATGTAAATAAAACTTAAATATATTCCGTATTCTTCCATGTGTTTTTTATTGCCGTTATTAACTGGTTATGGGATTCACATGAAGGAGGACAGCACTGCATCAGGAGTTTCCTGGCTAAGCCTAAGAGTACTTCCTGTATAGCTACTCAAATTCAGATGATTTGACTACATTGAAAGAGATAGCTTAAGGATCAAGAATTCAAGGACTTTTACTAACAAAATATTAGCTTATAGATGAAGCTTCTTGAGAATTTCAGGATATATTCAGAGCTGTCGATCTACAGAGGCAGAGAAGTTATTCTACAATTTTTAAAAGAAAATTCTGAAATATTTGTTTTGTGTTCTTAAGCATTCTGATTTGTGTACATTAAAATGATTCAAGCGGTTTCCTTTATTTTATTTCAGATATCTTTTTACGTTTGCATCCTTTTGTAGATTCTTGAAATATTTAGAAGGAATTAACCGAGATGTGTTTAATTATATTTGCTAAGGATTAACAATTAGAATCAGTCCAGACTATTTTACTAAAACATTGCTGCTGGAAACATAAAACCTTAATAAACCGTAAGTTGAAAAAATCCAATAAGTAAATCGCATGAAAAGATTCATTATCGGCATTCGTTTCGTATTTATGGAAATAGAAAAGCTCAAGATAGTACATTTGTGTATATAATTACTCGATCTTTATCAAACACCAATGTAAGATAAGCAACAAAAATGCTCTTAAGAATCGTCCAAAGCATTGTGTTGCTTATTTAAATTTTTTATATGTTCGTGACACTAAAATTGTTGCTATAAATCTCAATTTTCAAACATTTATAGACCATTCTGAAGAAAGAAAAGACAAAAAAGAAATATAAATTTTGCCTAATTGCGACAGCAGCTCATTTCCTGTATTATTCTATCCAATATGAAGATAATATTTCATTAAATGCAGATGTGGGCTAAAATTGGATCCAACCGAAAAGGGTTAACAATTTAGCAATTAAATTAACATATTTAAAATTTAAGCCTGATTTTTGATTAGAAATTATCACGTAGCTCAAGTCTTCCTCAAAATTGTTAACTCACGTGATATCATATACAGAGTGTTTTTTTTCCAGGTATAGAAGTTTAAGTTGGCATTACTTTCCAAGATGGCGACCGATTTAACAGCTGTCAAGTGATTTATTCTCAGTTTGGTTTGGCAATTCATCATGAATAGACTCACGCCTGAACAACGCTTTCAAATTGTGCAATTTTATTTCGAAAATAATGGTCGATTTTCATAAGCGAATTTTGTTTAGCGATGAAGCGCACTTCTGGTTGAATGGCTACGTCAACAAATAAAACTGCCGCATTTGGAGTGAAGCTAATCCACAAGTGTATGTCGAAACACCGTTACATCCAGAAAAACTGACTATTTGGTGCGCTTTATGGGCTGGGGGAATCCTTCTTCAAAAACGATGAAGGCCACAACGTTACAGTCAATGGTGATCGGTATAGAGCCATGATTACTAACTTTTTCATTCCTGAATTGAACAATCATGATGTCCAGGAGCTGTGGTTGCTACAAGACGGCGCAACATGTCACACAGCTCGTGCCACAATCGATTTATTGAAAGACACGTTTGGTGACCGCCTAATTTCACGTTTTGGACCTGTGAATTGGCCTCCAAGATCTTGTGATTTAACACCGCTAGACTATTTTCTGTGGGCTATGTAAAGTCATTGGTCTATGCGGATAAGCCACAAACGCTTGACCATTTGGAAGACATCATTCGCCGTGTTATTGCCGATATACGGCCACAAATATTGGAAAAAGTCATCGAAAATTGGACGTCTAGATTGGACTACATCCGAGCCAGCCGTGGCAGTCCTATGCCAGAAATCATATTTAAAATGTAATGCCACAAGATTATCTTTCGAATAAAAAAAATTCATGTCATCGTTGTTTTATTGCAATTTAAAGTTCTATACCTCTCAAAAACACCCTTTACTTGAAAACAGTTTATATAATAAATTATATTTAAGGAACGTTAAAAATATTTCATACATATACATTACATAATTAGTAAACGAAATAAATATGTGCTCTGAATTACGATTTTTAGCTTTTATATTTGAAATATTTTACTGTGATTGACATAGTGCTGGTGGCACATTTTTGGAAATATTTGTTCAAATTAAAATGGTGTGTGTATATATATTTATTTCTAGGTGTATTCAATCTGAATGCATATCTTTAAAACATTTATCCTGCTCGGATCATTTGTATCCAGAAGAAGTACCATGTGTTTTGCCATAAACTTTTTGACAGTTTGCATTTGTAATATTCTCATACTTTAAACATTCCAAGGATAAACTGACATAGACAAAGTCATCTTTCTTACATTTTATATGAAACACAGTTTCGAATAAAAGTCTTTCCACGTAAATATGTCCTTTTCCATCGATATAACATTATATTAATAGCTTACCTCACAATTAATACTTAAAACTCAATCTGCTTGCAAGCATTGCGAAATAGTTTTTTAAAAGTATTGATTGAGATAATTTATTCATATACATTTTGTATTTATAGAATAATTTATTCATACTAAATATAGCTGCAAAATTTGGTTCGTTTCTCAGTAAGTGAATGCTTTGGGTGGTGATTCACAAAATACGTAAGAGGGGAAAGTAACTTATTGTTGGTTGTTCCTAATTTTAGAGATTTACAAATGCAAATCACATGCAGAACAACAGGAAACAGTTACGATTAGAAATATTTCACCCGCGACTGGTAGTAGCATTTGATGATTTATCGCCAACTTCCAACCAACTTAACAGTATCGAAATATAAGACATAGTTCAGGGCTTCTTAAGGTATCCGACTACTTGCGACAACTTTTTTTGAAAAAAAGGAAATATGGAGATCTTTTTGTGATTTTTATATTTATATAGTATATTTTAAGGAAAAAATCCTAAAATTGGTAAAAGAAAAAAAAAATTATTATTATTAAAATGGGAAAAAACTAGTAAAAATGTACGAAAAATTACATAAACGGGGCCCGCTCTCTACAAAGATTTTATGAACAAATTCTCAATTTTTTAAATTTGATGTGTTACTTTGTTATTCCTGTTTGAAGTGATCTTCACGATAAGAAATATTTTAATTTTTACAAAAACTAGAGCACTTTATCTAAGTCATTATACGAAATTGCTTAAAAAAACATTGACTATATTCACATAAAGAGCTGCAAATTTTGAAATAAAACAGTTATTGATAAATCTGAAGATCAAAACACTTCTACTGTTATGCAGAACATAAGCAAAAAATTTCAGCTAATTATTTTTAAAACTTTTTGAGCAATCGCGGTCCCCGTTTGAATTTTTCGAAAAAAACACGTTTCGCGTAAAACGCATTTCAAAGTTTGACATCTTGTGTAAAGTTATGGCATTTGCTTTTACTAAAACGCTTGTAGTTTTTGTTCTAGTGGAGGGAAAATAAAGTACTTGGTATTGTTATTAAGTTAATAAAATGGTCTATAAAATAAAATCATAAAAATGTTTGCCGATTTTTGAAAAAAATCATGGTTTTAGAGTAGTCGGATACCTTAAGCTTTCAATATATGCGACCTAATTTTCAACGTGCCCTCCACCAAACAATTACAATATATTGAAATATTATAATATACTTTGATGCTAAAGCTAAATACAACTTTAATTATTAACCGTTCACATTATCAAGATAAGTATTAAATTTTGTATATGACAAGCCCATGGGATCAAAAGTAGTAATCATTAAACTTGTTCTTAACTTCGTATTGATGAATTAATGATCAAATACGTTGTGCAGGACTGATACATTTGAAAGTATATTATATCAGTCTGAAGGTACATGTTATATTTTATTCTGTCCGAATGTATGTTTTGCTTCCTCTCTGTGAACTAATATTCTTTTTAAAAAATATATTATTTTAGACTTTTTGATTTGCTCGAGCCCAGCTGGTAAGATTATCACCCCCTAGGCAGGCGCGTCCGACAGTTTGAGAAACGTTGATCTAGATACTTACATATTATTTCAAAAATCACCAATGTTCAAGATAACTCGGCAAGTTGGCAACTCTAATTTTTTATGTGTCGTATGCGTTGAATTGGCAATCATATGCTTCGTTTTATATAATGTCAATAATAGGTTGCAATAATATGTAAATAACGGCGTCTAAATTTTAATATCTGACTTTATTTTCTAGAATTCATTTTCTAAATAGTTCATAAAAATTAATATAATCTTAAAAAATTGATGCCTTTTATTTTGCATTTTCTCCTTGTTTCTTATTTTTAAATACTGATTTTCACAGTTATAAAAATTATATTGGTACTCAGATATATCGTCGACCAATTCTGTCAAATCAAAACCCGTCACAAAATGCCGCCTTTTGCAGCCAATAGCGGAAACTATTATTTTGCACATTCGAACACAGTAATAATAAGTACTGCAGCATTTGTAGCCTCAGTTTGAATTAGTGATGTATTTTCATTTGATGAAATTAGTACTGGTAGACTGTATAATATGTAAGTACCTAATATTTTTATATGCAGGGTGATACCGAATTCATGGTACAAACTTTAAGGGTAGGTACAGGACATTGTAACAATTATTTATTGTATATGAACGTATGAGCGCAAGTGACGCGGTGAGGCGCAAACAGGGGGAATAAAAGAAAAGATAAATGGAGTTATCGGTTGCGTTGCCGTTAGGGGCTGCAGATGTCGTTCAACATAATGCCCCTCAGTTGAGAAAATCACCATTCACAATTGTGCTAACGTCTACGATGGGAGACTTAACGTATGCCGAAAATGCACACATGCATTATGTGTACGACAGTGCAAATGGTAATGGCAGAGCTCAGCTAAGAATGCATCACACGCAGTTTTCTGATCGACGAATGCCGGATCACATAATTTTTCAATGGTTACATCGTCAACTTCTTGAAACACGTTCGTTTCACGTCACTAGACATGATGCTGGTCGACGGAGACATGTATGCAGTCCAACTCTGGAAGAAAGAATCTTGAACGTGGGGTCTGATAGACCAGAGTCAAGTACAAGAGCTTTTGCTCATTACGTAAGTGTGAGTCATCAGCCCTTTTGTAATGTTAAACGAAAGTCACTTACACCTGTTCCATTTTCAGCGAGTACAAGCTTTAAACCAGACAGACTATCTTCTCCGGCTGCCAGTGGGTGATACGGTTATATGCGATACAGTTATACTTCATAGTTCATGTGCTGAGCAGTTAAAAAGAGTTGTTATAAACATTACACTTGTCAGCGACTTTTTCAATAAATACTTTGTCTTTCATTTTGTCTCTTATTTTTTTCCGTTTGTGTCTCACCGCGTCACTTGCGACCTGATTCCTATATAATAAATGATTGTTACAATCTTCTGTGCATCTATCCTTAAAATTTGTATCATTAATTCAGGACCACCCTGTATATATTCGTGAAGAAATAATTTTAATATAGAGTTGTTTCAATGTTCCTAAATAATACACTTCATAAAGACGTCCTAAATTTAAAGTAAAATTGTTTCAGTTTTGAAGAAAATGATAAAAGGATATGGCTCAGAAAATAAAATGGAGAAATAACAATATCATCCTGCAAGCCAGTATAAATTCCCAATTTCCATTAAAACTACCATTTTGGCAAAATGCTCTATAGATCAAAGTGAAAAAAAGGAGAATCAAACTTCGGACTTCTGATTCATTAACTTGAATCATATTCAATCTGCTTTGACTCTGAATAAAAAAGTGGTCAGAAAAAAGATAAAATGCAATGAACATCTTTCTGATTTATTTCGAAGGCTTTCAGAAACCCATAATTTCGTAATATTTCAAGTAATAAGTAGAGTAAGATGAAGATTTTAATAGCTAATGTTTTTTTATGTACTAATGTAGATAAAAAAACGTTCTCTTTATATAAAATATAAAAAAGTATCATATTTTCATATTTATACTCTCTTAAATATTTCAGGTAAAGGAGTTTCTTAACAGACCTTGTCTGATTAAAATATTTCGAAGCAGCACACAAACACAGAATATATATATAAATATATACATATGTTCTGAGTTGTTTATTTAGAACTAATTTGTTTTCATTACGCTACATATTTTTTGTATGATTTTGAAATCACGCCAATTAGGTTGTTAGTAGCCTACCTATTATATCAGGGATGAGTCGGTTGAAATTTCCGTAACTACAGGCTTGAGGTTTTTGATTTGGAGCAGATCTCAGAGAATGTCAGGATGTTACCTGACACTGGAACTTCAGTGTCACCTACCTTGGCCAAATGGTCAGCCATTTAATTGTCATAGAGTCCAAAGGGGAACGGAATCCATTGGAAACAGATCTGGTACTTCTCTGTTGTGAAAGCTCTGTAAGAATTTTGAGCATCGAAACAGCACTTTTTTCGCCAACTGTAGTTCAGGTAATACTAAATACTGGATGGCAACAGAGGTATTAGAAAAGATCCATATGAGTGGAAGATGTTACCGTTTAAATGGCATTAAGAGCCACATTAATGGCAAATAGCTCAGATCTAAAAAATAGCAAAAATCTGGGTTCCTCATCCCGATTTTTTTGGTGAGAAATTCAATGCTTTTACAAGAGATGCTACCACAAAAGTTATGTTCATTTTTGCTACCACCAGTATAAATTTGAATGGTAGTTTCTGGAATTTGGGTAACTTTTTATAGCAGTAGTCGACGAAGATAATTAGGAGTTTAATCAGATTTAAAATTGACACTAGGCAAGACCTCTAAAGGGTTAAAGATTGTACAGAAGGAATGTCCGCAACGTCGTGATGCAATACGATCATCAAATTGATTTAATTGTCAAGTTATTTGTGAACGTGCTTAGCAGAATAAAAATTTAAAAATTATGTAGCTCTTTACGATGCATAATGTTTAAACTCATGTGACATCACAGATAAAAATAAACTCTTGTTTCCATCCAATCAGTTCAAAAGTTCATGAAACGTCCAAACACATGATAAATACAACTATGTATTTCTAGCCAATAAATTCATGTCCTTTATAGTTACCAACTTTTGCTTTTTACAGAAACTTTTATTTAAAAAGTACTTACCTGTTGACTACCACAAAGATCGCACAGGAATGAGATTACCGACTTTGTCCAATCGATCTCAGGATTTCAAGAATGTGATGAAGATATAGAAACCTGCATTGCAATCGATGCAGAAGACTCAGTGGATCTCAAATGCTAAATGATGACGAGTTTGTAACTTCCACGCAAGCAGAATCCGACACTGTCGACGATGAAACGGATGAAGTCGAGGACAACCACACCGAAAGAAGCAAGCGCCCATCAAATACTGGCGCGTTTTCTGCGTTAGAGACTACTATGGCGTGTTACGAACAACAAGCAGAGTGCTGTCCTACTCAACTACTGCTGCTCAAAAGAATCAGATACCTTGCAGCGAAAGAACGAAGGTGTACAATGGTACAGCGAAAAATAAGTAATTATTTTCAAAAAAAGGTAAAATTGCAACATTTTGCACCTATTTTCTTTTTCTTCAAGCAGGTTTCCCGCGTGTGATGGTTTTTAATATTCACATAGTGTCCGGTTTCATATACTGCATGGATCGCATTCTGTGTTCGGTTATCCGAACGGTGTACGGTCCCAACTGATTCGTATAAACGATGTTCTACTGTAATTATCAAATTTTAAATTGCATATAAATCAACAAACCTAATATTAGTTTTGAATTCAGTGGATAACACGTAATTACTTTTTTCAAGTAATCGGTATGCATTTAACTCATGGCTATATTTTATTTTTCTGTTGCTGTGTTTTTACAAATGCCACCTGATGGGCATGTGCCAGATCGAGGCCAAAATTCATCATGGCAAAGGGCTAGATTGTATGACTGTCGTTAATTCAAATCTGGGTTCACTGAATTTATTCCAACGTTTTTCAGCTCAATTGTTTTGACATTATCAGTTTTTAATTAATCTTTCGAGTCTCCCCTCCTATTTTTTATTTATTCATTTCGATTTTTGATCCCACTTTAGTAAAACCATTTTAAATTAGAGAGAATGAGACAGTTTCAAGAATTAACAACTATAATAAATGGATTTTTGAAATCGTTTTCTTTTTTTATAACGAACTCGTATAGTTTATTATATTTCAGGGAATTTTTATCAGTTTTCAAAATGAATGCTTCATTAACTTTACTGATTCCGGTATTTTGTAAACAAAATTATTTTACATATTTTTGGGAAGACAAATAGTTTTTATTAGAATTTATTGCTTTCTTTGTTCAATGTAAGTAATGAATATGGCTCTTTACAAAAATCGTTGCTTAATCGTCACTCTATTTACTATACGTATACGTCTTTTAAAAATGAAATGTCACTAAATGAATTCTAGAACAAATTTAATATGCATTAATGATTATTTTCATTACATCATTTTGAATTTTTTTCGTTTGCAGAATATTATTTCTGCTATGGATTCTTTCCTGGCATTAATTATTTTGCTCTCAAAGGCTATTGTAACTTACAAAAAGTATAGTGAAGCGGAGAATCAACAAAGGATTTTTTTCAAAGAGATCGTTGTGTACCTTTTCTTAGAAAGCGTGCCTTTTTTTCTTCTTACTCTTAAACATCAATTATTCCTTTGAAGGTTACTTAAAATGAAGGTATTTAAAAATTAAATATTTCTATGAATAATTTATGGTTAATTTACATAGGCATTTTTCTGAATGCTTGCTAAAATATATACCTATGTATGCATTTCTGAAAAGAAAAATGTTAGACACTCTTCTAAAAATATTTTAGATGTCTGAAATTAATGAGGTTATATAGATTTTGTGTATAGTGTCGTACTAGTGCCGCAATGATACATATATACATGCACACATGCATAAAGAGGGAGCGAGAATAAATTCTTTGATAAAAACTTAATGCCGTAAAATATTTTGAAAAACTTTTTAAGAGAAAAAAACGTGATCGTTCTAAATATTTAATTTATTTATTACAAATAACATATATAAGTTAAAAATTGTTGAAGAAATAAATTTGTTATGTATAGTTTTGGATTATTATTCATCATTTTTAGGACAATATTCATCATTTTTACGACCACTAGGGCCGTGGGCAGCCTAGTGGTTAGAGCATCGGAATCCCAACCGGAAGACCTGGGTTCGATGCCCGATGCCACCAAACACCCTCCGAGTACACACGGAGTACGTGCTCGTTAAATCAGTGGGTCCGTAGACTTGTGGGCTTAATCACGAGTGCAGGGACTGGAGAATATTTCCCTCCCCTTCAGTTTACATGCAGAAATTGTGGAGGTGGAGGTAGAGGTCGTGTCGCCATCTATCGTCCCTTCGGGGAACTTCGCTGAGCTAAAATCGTACTGTCACCTGTATGGTGCTCAAGGCTAACGACAGGCGTACCTCTTGCCCATGCCACGATTAATTTCGTGGGCCTCGATCTGACTAGGTCAGACAGGTGGCATCAGAAAACAAGAACAACAACGACAATATTTGAAAGAAAAATTGGTCCTTTCTTTTTTTTACATATTCTAAGAACGATGAGTGCATTACAATGTTTACTTAACAAATCTTATGCTTTTTCTTGCATGCTTATTTAACATGATACTTTGGAGAACGTACCTACTATGTGCAAAATAACTAGGTGTGCATACACATAAATGTATTTGAAATAATGCTAAACTTTGTAATTTTATCCCTGTACTTAAAAGTTAGCTATTTTATTACTGTCACAGGTTATTCTACTTTGTCCTGTATTGAACTTAAGTTAGAATTACACTGATTTAGCATTTCCTTAATTATATATAAACAAAAGACAATATAAATTATACAAATATATATTACTGCCCCTTTTTTTCGAATATTTTGATAAATATATCTAATATTTCATATACCCTATTAATACAATGTAAAAACATAAAATATATAGTGTACGGATTACAATATATATATATATATATATATATATATATATATATATATATATATATATATGCTAGTGTGCTTTTCTGTTTTTTGCAGAATGGTTATTTTTAGCTATGCATTTGAATGCTAATTATATCACTCTTAATTGGAAACCGTCACATAACATTGTCACATAATAATGAAAATTTGTTCTAGAAAAGCTATGCGAAATACCAAAACATTTCTTAAATCTTAAATAAAGGGATTTCGGACTATTGGTATTTAAAAAATGAATCTCAAACTCTATAAAAAAACGAGCAAAATACATTGATCAGTAAAATTAACATTTGAATACTTCACTGCGTGTTGATTATCCTCTTTAAAATTGGATTTATTGGTAAATGTGTGTGTGTGAATTCTATTCCCCAAATATTCAATATTTAATAGGATGGACTCGTTTACTTCTAGAACAACCTACAAACGGATCATAAGACTTATCTTTCATAATGTACTGGATGCATTTTCTTCATTTCTTAGATTCAATTTTCTTGGATATGGGTTTGCTTACGAAAGAAATATGCACATATAGGTCTGCAGTTAGAAACCCGAAACAAAGAATTCCCGGTTGGTTTAGCAGAATTATTCGTTTCATTGGGTAGCATTAGTTTTCCTTACAGTATCTCGTCATTCAATTTCGGAAACTCAGTCGTGTTTGTTTCTTGTACGACAGAAGAAGCATTCTAATGATGCCAAGAAACCTCTGGTAATCGATAGAGTGTGACAATGGTAATCTGAAAACACAAAATCGTTCTATCTGCTCGTAAGATGTTTGCATGCACTCAAATCTGTTCTTATAGGAACAGCAAAACGCATAAAAAATATCATGTAACTTCATCTATAGCTATAAAACATATTGATTGCAATTCGTTTAAGAAAACATTTTTTATGTGGTCCCTATTTACCGCATAAAAAAAGTTTCCCATAGAAAATATGTAAATAAAACTTCACGATGCCCCTATAATTTTCCAAACAAGAAAAATTTAAAGTTTTGGTTAAATTAGCCCAAGCAAAAGGCATAAAATGTTGTATCCAATTAGAAACGATAATTTCACTTTAACCAATTTAAATTAAGGTCAAGGTATATTCACGTTAATCTCCGGTCAGTTATCGACTAAGAAGATGAGATGGTGCAATATGTACATAGGTAATAAAATAAGTGCAGCAATATTAACATATTTTGGATAATGTGATGATATGAGTATAATATCGAGTGCTTGGTTTCATTTTATAGTACTACGGCCATGAGACATTTTGTGCCAAACATACATAATATTGGGTGAGCAACCTATCGGATACTTTTTAATTTAAATGTTGTGTTGACAACTCTTTTCTATCACTATCTTTTTAAATTATTTTTTTTTTAGTTTTTCATTTATATTGTGCGTATTTGATGGACTTTTTATACACGGCATAAAAAATTTAAAAAGATAAACCCTACAAAAAAAGGGATGTATAATAACAGGTTTGAGTGAAGTATTATTTATTACTTTTCGGGAAATATTCTTTGCACTATAATAATCGGAAACGTATGAGCTTTTAGATTTTTCTGTTCCAAATTTTATTTAGAGATTACTTGATATTTCCATCTTTTACTATCCATTTGAGAAGTTTATATTTAGTAAGGACAGTAAAGTATACAATATGTCATCTCATAAAAATCAATATGAAATTTGGTTTTCTTTTCAGTCGAAATGAAACTGATAAAAAAATGGTACCTTATAATAAATAAAAGAAAATTGAAAAAGTAGAATGATTTAATTTAACTACCTAAACTCAAGAAGAAACTATTGTAACTTCCTGAGAGCTTTAATGTTTCCGTGAAATATTTACACTGCTGTTTAATTTCTATTCTAGGATTCAAATTATATGCTAACTTAGTTATGTAAAATCAATGATAAATGAACTTTGTAGCTCAACGTAGACCTCTCTTTGCAGTTCGGAACGAATCTACTTAGTGATTGTATTTTAACTATAGAAGGATTAATCTATGATCTTCGATATTACCAGATGGAATAACTTGAATCTGATTACAATCAACACGTAGCATTTCTACATTTTGCGTTATTATTACGGTACTGAAATGTACACGTATCTATCTCGAGACACAGTTATTTCTTATAACTTTCTCTTTGAAATGTTAAGGATTAGGTTAAAGTTTTTAAAAATCTTCTAGGACTCATAAAATATGTATCGGGGAAGTGGTATCAAATTCTTGCTTCTATAGCGTTCACAGAACATCATAATGTATTCAATAAATGGTTTCTATTCCTGTGAACGAACTATTTTTTGACGTATAAATTATATCTATATTTTAACTTTTTTGTTGAAATATTAAGTTAATTTTTAATTTTTGGAGTTAACTTTTTATCGTATGGCAGGGAAAAATTTTCATCACGCGTTACCAGTTACGGTTACGCGAGGAACGTAAGGTAGAAATCTATGAAGTTCCGAATTTCCCCACGTTTTTTAAATACAGTTTGAAATAATAATGATAATAATAAATTTTTAAAATTATATATAATATTACTTTAAAATATAACTTATAACCATAAAATTCAATACATATAACGGCAACAACTTCAATTCTTCTAAAATCGTAGATGGTTACATTTGATGATTTACCTAAAGTATATCAAAGTATACTGCATATAATTTATAATCGATGATTTCACAGGCTAGTTCATATGGCGAATATATTCTCTCTCGTTTCCTTTCAAAATAATCAAATTTCAAGTTTAGGTAGTCCATTAAAATGATCACGACAGAAAGCATATAGAAAACATGATGTATTTCTCAATGTGTGGTTGTACTGTCAGAAAATCCATATGAAAAATCTTGTGATGGAGTACGATATCAAAAATAATACAACGTATTTATATCGCCAACCATTCAAAAACTCTGCTAGTACCCAGATTCATATTTTCTTTATATTTAAAATTATTGACATTATAATGAGCAATTATAAAATATTATATGTTTGTTTATCGAAATATAATCCTTCCAGTGATCATCTCTTAGCATATATTTTACGCTGCAGACTCTAAAGGAAATTGAAAAGTGCAAAATACTTCAAGCTTCAAAATTTTTTCTTTGAGCGCAGCTGCATTAAGACTGTGACATCTTCGATGGGAGTGAACCCCCATCTTCCAAGTCACAATAGGTTTTATGGTTTTACCAGCTGGTCAAGGACAAGGGCCTCACCCATCGATTGTCCCTGAATGTTTTACGATCAACCAGCTGTGGAATGACCGGTGCACGTGGTCATGGGGCCATTGTTTATTGTCTGAACTCAGGGAGTGGAGTTAGAAGACGGGTCGGCATAATAGACTTAAGAGTTCTGCGCCCCATTGACAATAGGCGAAGTCTATCTTAAAAATAACCATGTTGTCTTTTCTAGTGTTGTATGAAAGGGAATACTAGAAACAGGTGGCGTGATGGGCCAGTGTGTCCAGCTGTGGACAAGGAACTATGGCGCCTTGGACCAGACAGCTCGGGTGTGTTTTGGCGTGTTATGCGCCAATAGGAAGAAGGAGGGGGTCAAGAGAGACTTTGGTCCTGCGAATAAGAAGGAGCGAGGGGCGTGTTGTGAACACACCCCTGTTGTTTAAAAAGGGTTGTTTTTGAGGACACGAGGAAAAAAGACCGGAAAAAAAACCTAGAGAGAGAGAGTAAGAGAGAAGAGACCCGGGGAGAGAGAGAAAGAGAAAAAGACCGGAGAAAAGAAAAAAATCCCCGAGAGAGAGTGAAAAAAGGCGATGAACGCCGGTGGCGTTGAGCATGAGTATATGAACTGACCACACCGGCTTGGCATTTAATCTGGATTTATATTACTTCATTTACAAATTGTTAGCAAATAAAGTTTGCTTTTATTTGTATATTAAGCTGTAAAGATTTGTTTATCGATGGATAGCTACTCACGACGTTACAGCTAATATAAATATATGAAATTGGTGGCAGCGGTGTTGATCCGGCATTTAAGTAAACAGATGCCCGAATCCTTTATTTTAATTGAAGAAAAAAAATGCCAGCCGTGTGCGATTGTGATGAAGCGAGTTTAATGACCCCTAATTCCTGGATTTCCCAGCTGTGAGAAGTGCTGGATGCAAGTGTCTCCCGTTCCTGCTTGTGAAGAGTGCCCGCGAAGTGCCTGCCTTCCGTTTTTTTCCCGGAGAAGGATAAGGAAGAGGTTTCCAGTGTTTTCACCTGCAATGTAAAGGTCAGTCTTTTTCTTTGAGTATCGTATCGGGGCAGCAAAACATTATTTTTAGTTAATGTAAAATTTTGTAAGGAAAATAATACTAGATAAAGTTAAAAGTATAGACTGAGAGACTACAGAAATTATTAAGTTTGTTTACAGTGTATTGATTTGCTATGTTTGTATGTATGTTTGTTTATTGAGTTAGGTCGTAGTATACAGTAGTATATTTGCTTCGTTAGCACAGTTTTTGCGTAGTGTATTGTCACGTTACTCTGAGTATTTTTATTATTTTGTGAAGTATAATTAAAGTCTAGGTTTAGTGTACGGTTAGTTACGTTTGGTAGTTGTATAAGTTTGTGGAGTACAACTGAGTATAGTGTATAGTGTAGTGTTGATTTTTATGTTGGATATTTGATTTGTTTTAGAGACAATTGAGATTTGTTTTTGTGTGTATTAGTGCATTATGGCGTTTCTCTTAAGAGAAAGAAAAGACGTATTGTTAGAGGTTGCGAAGGAATTAAGGGTAGAAATTGATATTACTTTATCCAAGATAGAATTTAAGAAGATAATTTGTCAGAGTGAAGACTATAACGAAGAATCGGTTAAAAGTTTGTTGGAGGGTATCTTGGCGGAAAAACAGGAGGCTAGGGAATTGAAGGAAAGGCAGGAGGCTAGGGAATTGAAGGAAAGGCAGGAGGCTAGGGAATTGAAGGAAAGGCAGGAGGCTAGGGAATATGAGTTGGAGCGGTTAAGATTGTCTAACGCCACTGAGACGGTTAGTGTATCGTCTGCCGATTTAGAAGGGCAAGGGGTAAATAGACGTGTTAATTTAAAAGACTTGGTGCCTAAATTTGATGCAAAAATGCAGACATTAATTTATTTTTTGAAATATTTGAAAGGCAGGCGATAAAAGAAAAAGTGGCTGAGGATAGATGGGTCTCCCAACTCATTCCTTTACTTCCCATAGAAATTGCGGAGATAGTAGCGAAAGAACCTTTAGAGAAAAGCGACGATTACCCGCACATAAAAAATCTACTCTTGGCCCGGTTCCAACTCACACCGATAGCCCTTAGAGATAGATTTGAGTCGCATCAACGCAGACCTGGGGCCATGTGGGCGGATTTAGTATTCGAACTAAGGTCCTACCTGGACAACTGGCTAGCGGGGATGAAAGTGGGTGATTTCGCCGCATTAAAAGAGCTACTAGTGACAGAACAAATAAAAAAAAAAGAGCACCAAGTGAATTAGTAGACCATTTTCTAGATTCGTGGGATGGTTTCAAGGAGGCTAAAAGTTTAGCTGAGAAATTGGACCATTTTGAGGCGATTAGAAGAGTGCATAAAAAACAGGTCCGACGAAAACCTGGGAGCGTAGAACCTTTGATAAACAGCCTCTCGAAAGTAAAAATAAATCTGCGCATTTTAGTGGTAAGGGTAAAAATATCGGGCCCTTGAACAGGGATCCTTATAAGCATGAGGTAAGCAAGGGGAGTTCTCAAATTAGGAGGGAGTGCCCCAGGGCGGGGATAATCAATTTGAGAAGAGGAAGCCCATAATATGCTACTACTGCAATGAGACAGGGCACATAAAGCCAGTGTGCCCTAGATTAAGGAAAAATAATTTCGAAACGGTTGCTAATTTAACTTTAAATACCGGGAATTACGACCCATTTAAAAAATTCAAAATGAACATGGAAATAAATGGCATTGATCGCGTATGTCTAAGAGATTCGGGGTCATCCATAGACGTCTGTTCGCAGAGCTGGATTAATGAAGATGACCTCCTAGATGAATACGTTTGGTTGAAAAGCCCGTTAGATGAGATTTGCCACTGTTTGCCTCTGGCTAAAATTAAAATCAAAACAAAGAAAGGAGAGTTTTATACCAAGGCTGCAATAAAACAGGATAGTAGTGACAATGATCTATATTTATTGGGAAACCGAACAGCTGAACTGCTGGAGTCAGACGAACAGGGGGTGCACTTGGGTAACGCAGTGGTGACTAGAAGTAAACAAAAAAAGATTTCCCCGAGAAAGAAAAAGAGGTGAACGAAGCGGAGTTTTAACTTACGGATTCCCCCCCCCCGTCCGAGGGAGGGGAAGACGATAGCTTTATCATTCCCGCTTTTGAAGGAGAAGGGGGAAAGAGTTTGGCGAAAGTGAATGGTGTTGAATTTAAAGAGGAACAAAGAAAATGCCCCGATCAAAAACCATTATGGGATAAGGCCCTAACAGGAATAGACAAAGAATTTAGGGTCATCAGGGGGAAATTAGTTAGAGTCGCGAAAACTAAGCGAGGGGAGGAGGTCAGACAGCTATGCGTACCCATAAAGTTTAGACTCGACATTAACAAACTTAGCCATGACGAAATAGGGGGCATCTGGGGGTGACGAAAACCAAAGATAGAATTCTAAGGCATTTTTTTTGGCCGAACGTGTACAGAGACGTGGAGGAGTTCGTCAAAACTTGCGATTCGTGTCAACGAGTAGGGAAACCGAGAGATAAGGCGAAAACACCCCTGAAATTAGTGCCGATTATTTCGGAGGTATTCTCTAAAATCAATATAGGTGCTGTGAGACCTCTCCCTGTCTCAACAAAGCAAAACAGATATCTGATTACGTCAATTTGTGTAGCCTCTAAGTACCCGGAAGCTATACCGGTGGAGAGTATTACTTCCCCGAACGTAATAGACGCCCTCTTGAGTATCTTTTCTAGGATAGGATTCCCACCTCGAAATACAATCCGACCTGGGGACTTCTTTCACTAGTGAATTGACCACCACCTTTTTCAATAAGTTCGGCATCAAAGTGACGAGGTCATCAGTCAGCCACCCCCAAAGCAATGCAGTGGAGCGAGTGCATAGAACCATCAAGCGCGTAATTAAGGCTTTGTGCGTGGAATCGGGAGAAGATTGGGAGGGGGTTCTTCCTTTGGCATTATTCTCTCTCAGAACGGTTGCGCACGAGAGTACAGGTTTCAGTCCCACCGAGTTGGTCATGGGAAAGAATTTGAGAACACCCCAAACGTTAGTTTACGACAGTGCTTCTCAAACTGTGGGGCGCGCCCCCCTGGGGGGGCGCGAGCATCTTGAAAATATAAAAGGCTTAAAAAAATATTTTTTGGAATGAAGTAAGACAAAATGCTTTCTGACAAAATAAAAAATACACATTTACACTGATATAAATTATATATATCATCTGGTTTTCCACTTTCAAAAGATTCCACTTCAAACGCTCATTAGCTATCTTTGATCCCAAAACCAAATAAAAAAAGATATTGTGTTTGCTTTGCTGTAATCCCGCGATGAGAGATTTTTTTATTACGTTTCTTGTAACCCATCGAATAGTACTTTTGATTATCATCTCTTTGACCTTCAAACTTACTGGTATGCTTAACTCCGTCTACTTTTCTTTTGGGAAAGTTGTAAATAATATTTTTCTGTTGCTTTTCCCCCCGTGTAAATGAGTTTTATGATGTATGGATAAGCATATTGAGCACTTTGAAGGATTAATTGGCTAAGATGTATTTTTATGAGTAATCTTAAATTGCATTATAAAAAACGTTTCACACAATTATTTTTTTATAACTGACATCGATGTTTTTGTATCGAATACATTTTTTTCACGGGAGCGGTCGCATGAGGCGCTGAATCACTCCAAATTCTGGTAAAACGGTTTATTCGTTAATAGTTTCTTGACAGTAACCTCCGATATGACAGTCTTAATGGAAACTAAAATGAATTTGTCACATTTATGCCTCTTTTTTGAGAGTGGCAAACGGTTTTTTACAATCAAGGTACTTGTTTTGATCGAGTTCCCTTCATGACCACTTTTGTTCAGAAATATTTTCTATGAATATGCTATACTTTCCCCTACGATTAACTTTGTGGTTTTAATTGCTGTGTTGTACAACTTATTATGGTTTATAAATGTAAATGAGCAGAATATAAAAAATGAGCATCTGTGATCTCTATTGAAGGAAGATGAAATTGATCAAGCAATTGAAGAACCTGATGAAATAATGCATATTAATCGTGATAGCGAATGTAAATATGACAAAAGTGATAGGCATGGAACGTTTGAGTTGAATTGTAATTTTCAAATGCTGCCTAAAGAACTCTATCAAGAAAATTAAGATATCAAGAAAACTAAGAAGCCATAAATGTAACAATTCGCCTTGTCAAAAAGACAAAAGCAAGAAAAGGTTACACATGCTATTTGTAGATCATCAAAGAATAGCAAAATTACAATAACGTGAGCAAAATATGACAGTTTTGATTGGAAATAACGTTCTTGTATTTTTAGTGAAAAGTGCCTGTGATTTATGTTCTTTATTAAGATCACGCACATTTGGAACGGTTTCTTTAGTTTTATTGGATTTTTTCTCAAATCATCAAAGAAAAATTAAAAAGTCCTTTAAAGTAGGTAAGTATATTTTCTCTTAGTTAAATTATTCACTGCAATTTTGTGATTTTTATCGAGCACAGAAAAAAATAATTATAAAAAAAAAGGATTGGGGTGACTTGGTGAAGTGATCGCGCGACCATTAACGTTAGTGTGAAGTAGGCGCCTGCTTCCGGGTTAAAACATTTTGAAGGTTTCTCACTTTAAATATTAAAAATAATACAATTATTCTTCATTGGAACTTTTCATTCGTTTTCCTTATTTAATATTAATTCTAAATGCTAATTCTGTGAGGCTTAAAATTACAGTTCGTTTTAAACTATTTATAATAGGAGCATTCATTTAAAAAATCATTTTATATTTTTGTATGCATTGTTGTGCACTTGGTTTTACTCTTCTTACAATTAAGCTATTATATCAAGAATAATGTATTATTTTTTAAAAAAATAATCGCAGAACGGGTACTTCAGGCAGTGTACTTATAAATGTATCAGTACTGCACAATGTATTTTATAACTAATTTATTAATACTAATTTAAGAGCAAGTTTAATTATTATTAGTGACTTCCATGGACTTGTCTTGCAGAGCAAAGGTTTTCAAATGAAGGATTAATATTAGAAATTGACACTCTGAGTTCTTTTTCTATATTTAGCTGAGATCTATATTTTGTCTTCAAAGCAGCCACCGCAGAAAATCCGGTTTCACAAAGGTACGATGTTGAAAACGGTAAAAGTATACGAAATGCTTTGGTTTTCAGTTCAGAAAATTCTTCATCTACTTCTGCCCAAAATTAAAAGAGAGTTTTATTACAAAATTGTCTTTTAATTTCGACACTAGATGTGAAATCTATAAAATTTTCTTCTTCGATAGTGGAGAGCCCTTCTGGGGTATTTTGAAATGGATCTCTCACCCATTCGTAACTTGCTATCAAGTTGTCCTCAGCAAAAAAAATATTTTTTTTAATTTTTTGCTAACATAGCTAAATGATATTCAATAGTTTTATAAACAACTTCCACATGTTGTTCTTCAGTTTTGTAAGTTTTTACACATTTATCCGCATTTTCAAACATTTCTAGGTTTTTTTGCTTTAAATTTCGGCTCCATAATTCTAATTTTCTACAAAAAGCATTAATTATATCGACTAAGTAGCTCAACTTCATCAGAAATAAACCATCTCGAAATTTCTCAGCTTCCGGTAGGTTTTCCTCTTCTAGAAAAATGGTAATATCATTTCTTAATTCATAAACACGTTGTAAAAATTTCTCGCGTGATAACCATCTTGCTTCACAATAAAATAGCAACGATGAATGCACTGCGCCCATGTATTTGCAAAGTCCAGAAAAGATTCTTGATTTTAGGGGGATCTCATTTTTATGTAATTTACTACAGTCACAACTGCCATTAGCACAATATTCAGGCCAGGACTAATTTCTTTGGAAGGCAGAGCTTCTCTGTGGATCATACAATGTGTCCAGATGCACAGTGGAGATTTTTGTTTCACATGTGCTTGTATACTTTTAAATCTTCCTGACATTGTACGAGCACCATCGGTGCATATTCCGACACAATTTTTCCACTCTATATTTGCCTCGTTTATAAAATTATTCAAAATATCAAATAATGCTATTGCTGTTGCTTTAAGTTTTATTGGTTTACAAAAAAGTAGTTCTTCTACCGCTGACATACCATCCCAAAATCGAACATACGCAATGAAATGAGCATCTTTATTGCTATCTGTTGCCTCGTCAAGCTGAATTGAAAACAATTTATCACGCAACTTACCGAAAAGCTGTTGCTCTACATCTTCAGCGATATCATCAATTCGACGGGAAACAGTATCATTTGATAGGGGTATGGACTGCAACTCTTTGGCAAAATTGTCTCCAAACATAGTTTCTACAATCTCAATTGCTGCAGGCAAAAATAAGCTCTTCGGCAATAGTGTGAGGCTTTTTACATCTGGCTATTTTATATGATACTTTGTAAGAAGTAAGTAAAGCTTTTTCATTCACTGACAAAGTTTTTTTTAAAAATGTTTTTTGTTTTCCAAATGATTTTAATTTTGATTCAAAGAACTCTCGAGGTTTTTTAATGTACTCACCATGAAGCGTTTCGAAATGTCTTTTAAGTTTATTAGGTCTCATACTGTCTGCTGCCAATATTTTTGAGCAAATAACACACAGGGGCTTTTCTTCTCCATTTACTTCAGTAATGGTAAATCCAAAATTCAAGTATTCTTGAGAATATTTCCTTGATTTAATTTTCGGAACTATGCTTGTCTGTGCACTTGTTGATGCTTTAATATCGTCGAATGTTCGCTTACGACTTAAAAATTTATCCATGATTTTTTTTGTTCCAATTTTCTGCAGTAATACTTAATAGTGTGAATTACAACTAACGCGCAAATTATAAAATGTACATTCAAGTTAGATTTGGTAGCTATAGAAGCATCGAATGGACCAAGACTGATTGGAATTGTACGAGGTACAGCATTATTACATGTTTTGCGCAGACGTCCGATAGTTTGGTTAGACTCACGCAGACGCTCGCGAGAATGCCAGATGTGATGTATATGAGAGAGCGCAACATAAAGTAGACTATTTTTCAATTTCTACTATAAGTTCACTCTCATATATATCTTGTTCAAATTTTCAATCGTTGATAAAATACTTTCTATTCATTCATTCAAGTTCAAATACATTTTTAAAACTTGTAGTGGGTGGCACTTCATGTTAATACAGTTCTTTCAAATTTTAATTCATTAATTAAATTAAAAAAATGAATAAATAGTAACAAACAAAAATTATAGTCCGAAAGCATTTATAGAAAGGAAAACTTTTCGTGCTGTCCCCTGTAACGCAATGGATAGCGCGCTGGGCTTCTAATCTGAAGGACGGTAGTTCGAATTCCATCCGAGATGGCCTAATTTCTAAGAATGTTTGTGATTTCTTCTTTTACTTTACTATTTTCTTACACTAATTAAATTTAATTAATGAATAAATAGTAACGAAAAAAAAGAATATTCCAATACCCCATATATAGAAAAGAAAAGGAAAAATTGCAAGGAAAATCGCTTTCTCTTTGTCGCTTAACATTGTGATTCTGTCATATGTATTACATATTTGTATTAATTGAAACTATTTAATAGAAAGTAACTAAAATAAGTTTTTCTTTGTTGGCCTAAGTAGGAATTGACTTAAAATTTATTTTTATATTACTTGTTCTAATGACATTTGTACTTTTAGAAATGCATGATGGACGAAATAAATTTTTAATTAAATGTCATTTTGCAATCTGTCGAAATTTAAAAAATGAGAAAGGAAAAATAACATAACATTATAATTATTACTTAAAAGTAATTTGCTTAAAATATATATTATATAAAAGTAACGAATACAAAATTTAATACTCAAAGTGCATTATTATTGCATTCAATACATTATTATTGGGGGGCAATGAAAATTATGATTGAAAATTGGGTCGCCAGTAGTGAAAGTTTGAGAAGCACTGTCTTACTTAATTTATTTATTTTGCAAAAAAAGTAGTATACAAACTGTAATACTTATGCTATTAATTTCTATGGTTTATAATTAAGATCGCGTATAGTAGCTTTAGCGTCAAAGTGCATTATTATTACATTCAGTACATTATGAATGTATAAGGGGGGCGCGATAAAAATTGTGATTGAAAAGGGGGCGCCAGTATTGAAAGTTTGAGAAGCACTGGTTTACGAGGAATGGATGGAGGAGGGAAACACGAGTCAATCGGTAGTGGAATATATATTGCAGTTAAATAATAGACTCAAACGTTGCCAAGATATTGCGATCACTAGGATGAAAGAATGCCAACTTAAAAGGAAAACGTGGTACGATCGCGATGTCGTGGAACGGAAATTTGTGGAAGGGGATCTGGTAATGGTGTTAGTTACCTCTAAACAAAATAGACTTGAGGTAAGTTGGATAGGGCCGGGAAAGGTACTTAGTAGAATTTCGGATACAAATTATGTGATAGATCTACCAGGAAGAAGGGACCGTAGTACTATCTATCACGTAAACTTACTAAAACCGTATCATCGGAGACCCGAGCTGGTAAGCCTGGTTGTAGAAGAGGTCTCGGATGACATAGAGGGAGATGCGGAAATTCCTTATCCTGATAAACAATGCACGAAGTTTGACTATCACGAAATATTGAGGGAAAGTCAACTGCAACTTAAACTATCCCCCTCTCAGATCGACGAATTAAAACAAGTCATTACTAAAAATAAGGACGTGTTTTCCCCAGACCCTGGGACGACTCACTTGATGCGAATGGATATTGAATTTTGATCTCGGACAAGCCCATTAAAACAAAACCTTATCGGATGTCTCCGAGACAAATTAACATATTGCGAGAAGAAATTAAACGTTTGTTGGAACTGGGTGTAATAGAGATAGGACAGTCCGATTACACTTCGCCCCTTATTTTAGTAGAAAGCCCAAATAAAGACCCTCGTCCTTGTGTTGATTATCGTCGATTGAACGAGATAACTCGAGCTGAATTTTTCCCTTTGCCAAATATGGAAGAGATAGTAGAAAAAGTGAGTGCGGCTCCCTATGTATCGGTGATTTATTTGTCGAAAGGTTACTTTCAGATTCCGCTCACGCCGAGAGCTCAGAGATACGCAGCTTTCGTTACTCCATTTGACACCTATATCCCCAAGAAAATGATGTTCGGGTTAGTATGTGCGCCCTATTATTTTTGCAAATTGATGGCCCAAGTTTTAGAGGGGTTGGAGCAGTTTGCATTGCCGTACATAGACGATATAGCCATTTTTTCTCAAGGGAAGAAAGATCACGTAAAGCCTATCGACATAGTTTTAGGAAGATTGAGAAAGGCGGGGCTTAAAGTGAAACCCTCTAAATGTAAGTTTGCTCAAGAGGAAGTCTTATTTCTAGGGCATCGAATTGGTTCAGGGAGTAGGTCTCCGAGTGATTTGAAGATAAAAGCTATAGCAGATTTCCCGCGGCCCACCACTAAAACACACGTACGATCCTTTCTCGGTCTAGTGGGGTACTACTCTCATTATATCCCAAATTACAGCACAATAGCTTCACCCTTGACCGACGCACTGAAAGGGAAAATTAAGAAAGAGAAGATCACTTGGGATGAGAAATGTGGGAAAGCGTTCGAGGAGCTAAAAGCCAAGCTCGTCACCCAACCCATATTGTTTGCCCCAGATTTTGCCACGGAATTCATCCTGCAAACAGACGCGAGTGAGGTGGGTGCTGGGGTTGTTTTATTGCAAAGAATAGAAGGGGAAGAACACCCCATCGTTTTCCTAAGCAAAAAATTTTCTAAGGCGGAGCGAAACTACAGCACGGTGGAAAGGGAATTAGCTGCGATAATTTTTGGTCTAAAGCGATTAAAGCATTATTTAGACGGGCAAAAATTTATTATAGAAACCTACCACAACCCCTTAAGGTACCTAAACAAGATGGGGAGTACTAATCCTAGGTTACAAAGATGGGCGTTGAGTTTACAGCCGTTTAATTTTGAAATCAAACACAAACCTGGGAGGCTCCATGGAAACGCGGACGGCCTAAGTAGATTGGAATAAGTAGTTTGTAGATTTTGCTATTAATTATTATGTATATTTAAATTACTGTTTTATTTATATGTGTGTATGTGTATCTGTGTACATTGTGGAAGAAAATAGATGTTAGTGAAAATCTCTGATGTCTCTTAGTCAACCGTAGGCCAACAGATGTTTACTTCTGTAGTCAGGCGCGATTAAGTGTAGATGGTTATTAAGAGATTGGCATTTGACGCCTTTTGTTTAAAATTATAATTTAAAGGTGAAATGTAACTTAGAGAAAAAAGAATCCCAGATTCGGATTTTAAGATCTAATTGTGTGAAGTGTACATTTTTTTGAAATTTGATTCATGTATTATGTTATTTTTTGATTGTTCTTAATACCGGGATTGCTGCCCTGATCAATCTCATTGATGGGACGATCTTTATGTGTGTGAATTCTAAGAACTGAATCCCACTAGGACCAGAGCAGTCACATGAAATGGACTTTTTTTAGGGGGGAGGAGTTGTGACATCTTCGATGGGAGTGAACCCCCATCTTCCAAGTCACAATAGGTTTTATGGTTTTACCAGCTGGTCAAGGACAAGTGCCTCCCCCATCGATTGTCCCTGAATGTTTTACGATCAACCAGCTGTGGAATGACCGGTGCACGTGGCCATGGGGCCATTGTTTATTGTCTGAACTCAGGGAGTGGAGTTAGAAGACGGGTCGGCATAATAGACTTAAGAGTTCGGCGCCCCATTGACAATAGGCGAAGCCTATCTTAAAAATAACCATGTTGTCTTTTTCTAGTGTTGTATGAAAGGGAATACTAGAAACAGGTGGCGTGATGGGCCAGTGTGTCCAGCTGTGGACAAGGAACTATGGCGCCTTGGACCAGACAGCTCGGGTGTGTTTTGGCGTGTTTTGCGCCAATAGGAAGAAGGAGGGGGTCAAGAGAGACTTTGGTCCTGCGAATAAGAAGGAGCGAGGGGCGTGTTGTGAACACACCCCTGTTGTTTAAAAAGGGTTGTTTTTGAGGACACGAGGAAAAAAAGACCGGAAAAAACCTAGAGGGAGAGAGTAAGAGAGAAGAGACCCGGAGAGAGAGAGAAAGAGAAAAAGACCGTAGAAAAGAAAAAAATCCCCGAGAGAGAGTGAAAAAAGGCGATGAACGCCGGTGGCGTTGAGCATGAGTATATGAACTGACCACACCGGCTTGGCATTTAATCTGGATTTATATTACTTCATTTACAAATTGTTAGCAAATAAAGTTTGCTTTTATTTGTATATTAAGCTGTAAAGATTTGTTTATCGATGCATAGCTACTCACGACGTTACAAGACTAATTGGAGGCGTCATACGTTAGGCCTAACAGATTCTTCGAACAATGTACGCCAAGAACATCAAATACAATCCCGCCAAAATTAACTCATCATTGATATCAGGTATTAAAAAGAAATCATTATAGTCTTTCGTGTGGCTTCCGGAGTAGAATAGTCCCAATGTAAACTCATGCGTGTCGTAAAGGCGACTAAAATGAGCAGAAGTCCAACCTCTCAGGGCTCTGGCAACCCTCAATTATGACAAGTGCACCTCTGCACTTTGTCATACACGACAACAACAATACATATAAGCCAAAGTTACTACCGCGTGTTCACACTGATACACGTGCATCTTTTTTTTTAATTTGAGAAATTAATTTTTTCATTACCGATATAATTCAATTTTAATAAGAAATATTTTAATACGTACGTATGATTAAAATTTTATTTTTTCGTTTACTTTTCATTATCAATCAACGATAAAAACAAGTTCGTTGTAATTTAAATACGTTATTTTAAAAAAAATATATCTAAATTAATTTTAAAATTTATTTTTGGTTTTATCGTCAATATAACAATAATTCAAAAAGTAATTATCTTCGAGATAAAATTTTATCGTCGAAATAAAAAAAGGTTTTTCTTTATGTCAATTATGTCTATATATAGTAGAATTGAATAGAAGTCAGAAGTAGAATAATTAATTTAGAACTTATAACTAGCTACTGCGTATATTTACAATAAAATACGTCATATTATGCTATATAATTAAACATGTATATATATATTTAATTAATTTTATTTCTACAAGAAATATTTCTAAAAATATATTCTTTGATATATCACCTTTTATTTTAAAATGCTCTTAGAAATTGTCACCATGCGAAATGGAGAAATGATTGAAAATAAAAAAAAACAATAACTTAATGATTCTTTTTGTGGAAGCGGATTACTCTTCTTATCACGTCATTTTGTATTCTATTTTTTTTTTTCAGTTACAGAACATTATTTCTCTTCCAAATTTCTTCCTCAAAGTAATTATTTTCAACTCTAAGCCTCTTGAAAAGAAAAGGAAGAGGAGAATTAGCAAAAGAATTTTTTAAGCAGAAAAAGCATTATCTTAATATTATTTTTTTATTTCCACATTTAAACATCTTCATCGATTATTCTCTTCGATACAATTTTGGGTGAAGTGAGGATTAACAATATATATTGTATACTAGCCGTTAATCCCTCTCTTCACTTCATTATATTCTATAACTATGTAATATCGTTTAAGTTTATCTAAGTAGTTCCGTATTTAAGCTTTTATTCTACTAAAAAATATTCTTCCTGATTTCAGCACTTGAATTTTAGAGCACAGGATTTCAATTCCGGAAACGGAAGAATATTTACTTTTTTGCGCTTCTATAACCCTTACTTAGCAGTTGATTTCTGCAATCATTATTTTTAGCAGATCTCCATTCAACAAAAGAATCATGCTTGCCAAATTTCAAGTATGTATGTATAATAGCTCAAACACGGGTTTTTTTTATCTATAACGTTGCTGTAATCAAACAACCCATAGTGAGATGATTTAAGGAAACCCCGTTCTTAGCGGATCTCTACTCATCAGAGAAGAAAACAGTTCCCCCTATTTTCAGTTAGTAAATATAATCGTTCAAAAACGAAGGTACTTTTTTAAATCTATAAAACTCCAGCAAATTCCTTTGGAAGTAGATTTTTTTAAAAAAAAAAAAACTCTTTCGTAGCGGATCTCTAATCAGCAGAAGGAACATGTTTACTTAATATTTTTATATCTGTAACACCCTTGTCACCTTCGTAAAACCCCCAATTGGAATTAACTTTCCCAAAACCCGTTCTTATCAAATTTCTACTGAACAAAACAAACATACAAATCTTACGGTTTAAAATGGAAATTCTTGTCTACAGTATCCGCGGGACCTTTCTTGGAGATAGATGTTTGCAAAATCTGTTAGCGCAGTGGTTCTCAAACTGTGGGGCGCGCGCCCCTAGGAGGCCGTGACAACTCTATAAGTGGGGGGCGAGCATATTGAAAAGACGAAAGCAAAAGATTATTTTAAAAAAAAAAATTATTAATTTACTGAAAGCAAACAAACAAAATACATTCTGGCATCATAAAAAAAATGAAATACGCATTTACACTAATATAATACACTTATAAACGCATCAGTCCTGTACAATGTCTTTGATAATTAATGATAAGTTAAGAAATCTTTGATAAGTTAAGAACAAGTTCAATAATTACCAGTAACCTCATGAGCTTGTCATATGTAAAATGTTGCATAAAAATGGACACTTATCTGCTGATTAAAACTAAAGATTTGCTCAACAATACCACCATTTTCCACGCAGGAGCTCGTATGTGAAGTGTTGAGGGGGGAGGGGGAGGAGAGAAAAGGAAGAAAAATAAACAAATCCTCTGATATAAGTTAATCCTTCGCAAACACTGTCAAGGTCCTTTTATTGCATTCTAAGGTCTTTCGAATAATTTTATGGATAGCAGTACACACAGAAAAGATCGTACTTCAGAAAACGTATGTATACGTCCAGAATAATTAACGCTTTGGCTGAGCGAGACGTTTATATACACCAGTGGCATTTATAAGGTTAAAGTCGTATTGTAGCATTTCGTCAAAGTATAGTATTTTTGAATTCAATGCATTGTTATTGAATGTAATGGAAGGGGACGCAATGAAAATTATGATTGAATATTGGGTCGCAAAAATTAAAAGTTTGAGAAACATTGTCTTAGCGGATCTCTACTAAAAATAAATATATAAATAAATAAAATGAACGGAGATATCGTGATGAGGGAGTCAGACGCGTTTTTCCTTTATATATAAACATTTAATTTTTTTGTAAATAAACTTCAAATACCTGCTGAGATTAATCACGTTTCTACAAATGTACTATACTGTTCCAATTAAATGGGACAAATGGGAAGAAAGGGATTTTTTCATAAACCTTAGCTATATGTAATTAAATACCTCAGAAAAATATGTATACTATTACGAAGTAAGTCTTCATTTAGCAGAAATAACCTTTTCAAACCGCCTTGGCATTGACTTCACTAGAGAAGAACACATGATCTTGATTTCATCTCATCTTGGAAACTCATTAGTATAGCCCTTTTTTATCATTTGCTGTGTTGTCATGCGATTCATGTTAGCGAAACGATTCTTGAGAATATGCCATCAGTTTTGAATAGGATTTAAGTCTGGGGTATTTTCAAGCCAATCGAGCACTTTTATTTTATTTTACTCATAAAAGTAAGGACTAATTTCGAATTGTGACAAGGGACCAAGTCATGTTGGAATGTTCCATCAAATGTTTCCATTAATGAAACAATCCTACCACATAATACTTGCATATATTTAACAGAATTCTTCATATATTTAAGAGGAACTAAGCTTCCAGGGCCATTTGATGTGAAAAAACCCCAAACATCTGTTTGGAAGGGTGTTTTACAATCTGTTGGATATGATCCGATAACAAAGTTTCAACTTCACTTCGTCTAACTACACTTGATTTGTATTCCTGCATAAATAAATGTTTCATCACTCAAATTCATTTTCTCCCAGTCTTTAACAGTCCATGATTGGTTTTTTTGGCCCATGCTAAGCGTTTTTTTATCATTTTCTTTTTCCTCAGTTTTGTTGCTTTAAGGCCACCTTCCATAAGCTTTTTCCGTGCAGTTTAGGTACTCATTTCAACTCTAGTCCCTTCAAAGGCCTATACTTGTCTTTCTTGGATTTATTTTGCTACTTCTTAGTAAAAATTTATCAATTCTTGGAGTAGTTTTCCACTTGTGCCCACATTTTTCTTTTCTTTTTTCCGAAATAGTGATCCAGAATTTGAAATGTTCTTAAAACATTTAATTAGACGCCACCAACTACCATAGTTATATTTCTCACATTTATAGAAATGTGTGCATTAAGAGCTATTAATTTTAGAACGGTTCCTCAGAGTAATATCCATCTTTGAACAAGTAAAAGTAACACTTCTTATACTGAAAGCAAAATTAAAATTACCAGTTATCACACTGAAAAGCGCACAGATGAGATGCTGATTCATTACAATGAATAAATTATAGTCAATGTCGATATGCCACTACCTAAAGGCAGATATAACGGATTTTAGGTCGTTCAGGACATCACTAGTAATCAAAAACCAACCCAAACAAGAAAAATATGTTTGTCCCAATTAATTCGAACAGTATAGTGTTTACATTTTTTTATGAAAGACAATATCATAATAAGATTATATTTACTCCGAAAATCCTAAATGATCCAATCAAAAATTTGATTTGTGGTTGTCACTGATGCCACTTGATCGGCAAAGACCAGATCGAGGCCCACGAAATTCACCATGGCAAAGGGCTAAGTGACGCCTGTTGTTAGACGTAGCTTTGAGCACCATTCAGATGACAGTACGATTTGTCTCGTTTCCATCCCAATTATGAGGGAGGACACCTGGGGGTCCTCTCCGATTTACAAACATCCACGTCTTCTCGTGGATTCAAACCTAGTCCCTACGGCACTGCAGTCAGCGTCGCTAACCACTGTACCGGTTGGGCGACAAAATTTGGTTTTCTCAAAATATATAACACTTACGCTTTGTCTGTAACTTTAATTAAATTAAGATGAGCAATTATTACCTATTTTTATCTTAGTTGTAAGGCACAAAATATTCCAAATAGTATTGATAGTTGAAACATTTTAATTTTGAGCTGAACTTGTTCATAAACTTAGAATTATTCTTTTCTTTGCTTTCAATTGAAACGAGTCTTGCTTAACCCTTTAGCGGGCAGTGGCTAATAGGTCTATATATAGCCACAGATTAAAATTTTTTTCTCTAAGCGGGTGTTGGATATTTAGTCGATCCATATGCGTTAATTGAAGCTAAAACGCATAAAAATAAGTAAAGATGCCGACGCGATACATTTTTTGCATTTCATGTCCTCTGATGGGTAGTCAAAAACAGTTTTTCTCGGTGTAAATCTACAAATTGTATTTTTATTACTATAAATAAAATTTCTGACATGTGAAAAAAAATTTCGACAGGTCTTAAGTGTACTTTTCTCTCATCTGAATGAATTAAGCAAACGTTCAATTAAAAAAAATATTTTATTTAGGTTTTTGGAAAGCTTTTTTTTATATATATGGATAGAAGCTCTATTCAGTGCCTACATAGAACAGAAAAATGACATTGAAATTTTCGCTCTTCCTCTTCGAGAGAGAGCACTTAGAATCACGTGAGGATGTCGGGGGTGGGAAATATAAATAAAACTTTGTTTACAGTATGTGGTACGAGTTTCTCTTGGGTTCGAAAATCTTTCATTATAGCTTTTCTGTGCGTACCAGTGTGCCTTCAAGCAATTGGTCCTACTTGCTTTGAAGAGTTCTACAGTGAATAGCTTATCAAATTTGTGAAATAACAAATTTAAATCCTCAAAAATATTACTTTATTTCTAACTTTTTATAGTAAAATTAAATAATGTATAAGATGTAGATATATACCAATTTCAATGTATATATTAGTAAGTATTCTGTGTTGGAAAATTATATTCTGTTATAATTTTATTACTCTTATACTTTGTATTTAATTGTTATTGAAATAGCTATTAGCATAAATGTTAATTTTTCATAAAAATTTATTGTGATATGATTCATAATTTCTGTCCTGGAAAGTAATTTAAATGCCTTAAGTGCACAGTATAACAAATGGCCACTACCCAGGAAGAAAACCCTCGATTGGATATTTTTTGTAACTAAATAATGTTTATAGAGGATGTGAACATTAAATTTATCAAGTGCTTTATCACAGAAAAATGTATTTTAGCTGTGTGCCTGTTAAATGGTTAAGCAACTTTGAATTTAAAAAGATTTTGACATTTCACACCAGTTCGACATTTGGAATTTTTTTTGACATTTTGCACCAAACAATTACTCCATTATGTTATTTTTACATCAGAATATCATGACGGTAATGTAAAACGTAGAATGTAGTAGAAAAATGTGGGGTTCCAAAGTACTCTAGGTGTCTAATTCGCTTTTAAAAATCCTCTTCATTGAAATTCTGTTAATTTTAAAAATATAAGCGTAAGAAACCATTTCTACACACAATTTCGGAGCAAGATCATCACTATTTTTTAAAGATCTCTTTCTCTCTCTCTCTCTCTCTACCTATCTATATCTCGCACATCCTCTTTAAGAAAATGGATTTAACAAGTTTAATTTAATTTTATTATATTGAAGACTAATATCTCTTAGAGAAAAGATAAATAAAAATTAAGCAAACATTTTTAACTTCTTCCAAATATTATTTTATTAATCATTTGGGGTATTAGATTTTTAATAGAATAACTCTGGATTTGTTGAGATCTCAGTGTTTTTTTATTGTAGAGAGAGCATCATTATATATTACTTAATTTCATATGTTCCTTTTTAAAAAAGCTTTTTAAAATTTAAGCTGAGTGCTTCCTTTATCAGTCACAGTAGAAAACAATTGCTTGCCGTAGATCGAAAAAAAATTCAAATGAGAAAAATGTGTCGAGTATAATATTAAACTACTTCCAACAAAAGGTTAAACGTTGAAAAATAAATTTGGAAAAAGAAGAAAACTTGTGTAAAATAAGTCAGAATAATAAATTCTCCAAGCAACTTAGATTGAAAATTTCATCGTATTCATGAATACTTTTTTTTTGAATGGATAGACCTGAAGCTTCGAAAAATGCTTCAATGTTTTTATTTTCCCGATAATAAATATTTTTATTCCTAGATCCAATGTAGAAGAGAAACAAAAGAGTTTCATCTTACATAAAATAAGATACATCTTTCGAAAGGAAAAACAGTTCTTTGGATTCTATTCCCTTGGCTATAGCTCGGTCCACGAAAAGAGCATGGATCTACAGTTGAATATCTGGAGCGAAGAAATTCCCGGGTGGCTTAGCGGAATTATGCCTTTCATTGGGTATAGCATTAGTTTTTCTCGCAGCAACTTCACCATTTGTCTTGAAAGAAGCGCATTCAGAATTATTTTTTTGATATTTTAAGAAATCAGGAGAATTTTAATGCTGAAAGTAAATCCCTTAAGCTAGCACAAATGAAAATGTTTGAAAAAGTTAATCAAAGGAAATAAATTCTATGAATGCCTTATTAAGGTGAACTTATATTAATTATGATAAAAAATTTCGAAAATATATTTTTTTTACTTGAACGCATAGGGAGCTAGTTTTAAGTTATAATATTTATGTACAATGCTAGTTCTTAAGTGCTCTTTTTCCCTACCTCAAACATTTTTTTCTTTTATTTTACATAAATTAATCGTTACTTAACCAACCACTTCGCTGGTTATTTCATCCTGTTATATCACTATTCAAGGCGTGACACACACACAAACGAGACTAAATGTGTAAATTGAAAAAGAGTGGAGTTGGCAACACATGTTTTGGTGACGTCATCCCACACACCTCCTCTATCCATGTGGCCAGTTCCGCCATAATTTATCACGTCAGTTGGGAGTATTGCGTTATTGAGTGAACACGTGCAACTGCATTGCGCCTGAAAAATGTCGAATCAACATCAAGTTGCTTGTGAAACTTAAGAAATCACCCCCGAAAACACTTAAAATATTAACCGATGCTTATGAAGATGAGACTTTATCTCGTACACATGTGTTTGAATGGTATAATAGGTTTTCAGGGGAAATGATTAGTAATTTAGGGGATGATCCTGCTGGATGCCCAAGGTTAGCGATGACAGACCAAAACATATCCAAACTTTGTGATATGAGTGAGTTCTCACTCCTCTCAATAGTCAGACTGTTAATCAGCACTACTACATTGAAGTACTAAAGCAGCTTCGTGAAAATATTAGGAGGAAAAAAGGCCAGAAATGGGAAGTGATGGATTGCTATTGCACTATGACAATGCAGCCGCTATCTGTCAAGCAGTTTCTGACCAGCAAAGACACTAATGTGATGTGGCATCCTCCTTATTTACCTGATTTAGCCCCACTCGACTGTTTTTTTTTTAATTTCGTACAGTTAAATCTTGTTGAAAGAGAAACCATTTTACCTCAGTTGAAGAGGTTCAGACAAAAATGGAAAATCTCCCAAATAGACATCCGAAAACCTCATTACAGAACTGTTACCAGCAATGAAGTGCGTGAATGTTGAAGGAAACTACTTTGAAGGTGATACTGTCACGGATCTGTAATTACAATGATTTATTGAACCAGTTTCGGGTTTTTTTTTGTGACACACCTCGTAAATACTGTTCAGAAATTATTGATACCTAAATCTGAACATAATGCGTTCCATAGTATTAAATAATATTCTTATAGCCCACACCTCTAGAATTAAAAAGGACAATTTTAATTTCTAAAACAGAAGTTTATTACTTTTTAGTCTTCCGCATACCCCCTTACCCATTTCCGTAAAATCCATTTTTAGCAGATCTTTACCCAACAAAATAAACATATTTGCTAAATTTCAAGTTTGTTGCTCTACAAACAAGCATTTTAATCCATAACACAAACGCAAAACCCATTCTTACTGAATTTTCACTCAATAAAATTAACGTGTCAGCCAAATTTAAGATCCATAAATATCATAGTTCAAACACGGGACTTTTTTATCTATATACTCCGTCACTTCCCTCCGCCCTGCAAATCAATTTTCATAAAAACAACTTTCAATGAATTTCATTTCAAAAGAAGTAACCTGGTTGCCAAGTTTGTATTCTTAAATTCATGATAGCATTGGATGGGGATTCTTTTCCGTGATGATTTCTAAATGCACGTTGCACCAAAATAACTGAAAAAACTCTTGCATACTCTAATGCATCAAAAACTCTTCTCTGTTATTGTCGTCATATTTGCATTTTAATCAACATTGATCTTGAATGTACTATCGATCATTGTAAGAAAAAATTGGTGTATTTCACTTTACATTCATACATCACTTATTGTAATTAAGCGATACTTAACCTGCGGCCCACCGAGCCTTTTTAAGTGGCCCAGTGATGGCTCATTGTTCTGAGTAATTCACTTATTTAAAAACATTGTATTAAAAATTTGGTGGGAAATTCTTTGTCAAAAAATCTAATGTATCAATTTTGCTCTTTGTTGTCGGTGGCGTACGGGTAAGAATTGATATCATTTTCTATTTGGAATGGTTACGGTTAGTGACAACAGACAAAAAAATACACTGGTGTGCAAAAATTAAGGACGAGACGGTTTTTTCAATATAACTTTGTACAAAAGCTTTCCAAATCAACATATTTAATACCGTAAGATCCCCAAATACGTAAGGACATGTGTAATGTAAGCAACACTTACTAAAAGAGAAATCAGAGGGATAAAAAGAAGCTTTATTGAAAAAGTAGCATAGAGCGCAATGCGACTGAAGGCCGAAACATCCCTGTGATGGGTGTCCAGCAAGAAAAATCCGGTCTTTAGTAGGGGATATGATCTCTCCGAACTACTAGGCAGGTTTCACAGCGTCTGCTCATGCTGAGAATGAGGGTGTCAATGAGTTGTTGAGGCATTGCTGTCCATTCGTCTTGCAGCGCCAATCGAAGCTCCCGAATCGTTACTGGTGGTAAGGTACGAGCTGTCAAGCGTCTGCCTAGAAAGTCCCATTCATGCTCGATGAGATTGAGATCCGGAGATCGTGCCAGCCAATCCATACGTTCAATATCCTCACTCTCTAAGAGCTGTTCGGCAGCTACTGTGCGATGACATGGTGCATTGTCGTCCATGAAAAGGAACTGCAGACCCATAGCGCCTCTAAAAAGACGCACATATGGAAGAAGAATCTCGTTACAATAACGGGTCCCGTTGACTGAACCTGCGTCGAAGATGCGAAGGTCTGTACAACTACCAAGCATGATGCCTCCCCAAACGAGAACACCGCGACCTCCATACCTGTCCCTTTCAATGATGTTCGAGGGATGATTGCGGCTTCCCCGCTCTCTCCAGATGAGTATGCGATGAGAATCGCTACTCAAACTGAATCATGCTCATCTGTAAAGAGTACTCGTCCCCATTCATGGTCTCTCCAATTCCGGTAATCCCGGCACCACAGAAAACGCCTTCTCCGATGGGCAGGCGTTAAAGGTACACACCGTACTGGGCGTCGTGCAAACAGACCGCCACCGTGCAGTCTTCTGGCCACGGTAAAACGCGATATCGGTCGTCCAGTCGCCTGTGTCGTGTGTCTAGCGATTTCTCCGCTGTCTGCCGCCTGTTTCTTCTGGCCTGTAAAACAATGTACCGGTCATCTGCAGGTGTGGTTCCTCGTGGATGACCACTACTGAACCCCCGGATAGCTGTTCCTGTAGTTAGAAATTGTCTCCAAAGTCGTGAAACGGTGCTGTGAGCAATTCCGAACTCTGCAGCCACACTTGTCACACTGCGGCCTTCCTCCAACTTCCCAATGATTCGACCTCGGGATGTCGTCTAACAGATTGATTATTCGCCATTTCTCGCTGAGGCAGCAACTCGGTGTGACTTTAACTGCTGTACGGCGTGCAATCTCTTTGCCAGAAATACTGATCTTACACCGACAACATGCTTTATACTACTCAGACACTCCCCCATTACGTCTACCTGCATATCTGCGCATGTGCTACCGTACATCACCTTACTTAATCTCCTGATTGGTCTTTCTGTCCGCTCTGCCTCTTCGTTCAGCTGATATGCTATTGTTTAAACTTCGTCCTTAATTTTTGCACACCAGTGTAGTGTAGAAACCATTTTATGGGTGGAACTAATTTTTAACTATCTTTCATATCTTTCAAGCGAAAAATATTCGAAGAAAATACATCGTTTAAATATGGTTGGAGGTTGACTATTTTGTAATGAAAAACAAACATCGGTCATTAATTGTTTGATTTGTCACGAAAGTGCTGTATTTAAAAAATACCAATTAGCATGAATCATTCAATGATACTTCTCCTCGAAGATATCTCTCAAGAGGTGATAAGTAGGCTTTCTTAAATAATGGTGGCAACAGCAATAAAGTGTTTTGCCGGTGGTAATATCACAGCGGTAACAAAGACATACTATGAAGTTTGTTATATTATTGGTCATCATATGAAACCGTTTACTAGTGTAGAGAATGTGAAGGAGTGTTTCTTAAAGGCTTCTAATTTAGTGTTTGTGACAAAAATGAAAAATAAAAATAATAAATAAAAAAAGCAAATCATGAGTTATAATATTTTAATCAATTTTCCACATTTTAAATTTCCAATGTTATCTTGGTCTTAAAGCATTTCTTCCCCCATCTCATTTATCCCTCATTTTGCGGCCATTGTGAAGCAACTAACATATGCTTGCGACCCTCGCAAAATAGCTGACATATTTATGAGACCCAGCAGAAAAAAAAGTTTGAGTACCCCTGTTTTAATCTATACAGTTGTTTCGAAAATATGATTTTTTTAAAAACTGATCCCTCATTTGTACTCACTCTGTATTTCAGATAATTACATAAACTCTGGTAATTATTAATCATATAATTTATTTATAAGAATAATTTTCACGAATCTATTGTATTGATCTATAATAAGAGAATATCTAGAAACTCACAAAAACATCTGCAAGCAGAGGAACCCTTTTTATACTCCGTATTTTAACTTTAAAGCTGTCACAAGATCCCAGCAAAAACTTCTTGGCACGAAATGTTGTTTACAGATCCTCCATCTTATGAAAAAATCATGAAAGAGGGAGATGAAAACGATTGACTTCGTAAACTTTTGGTGTGTGGTGGCGAGGTAAATCCTCCGACGTCATATAAATCAGAGGGTAGTGGATGGCCATTCCTTTGTTGAAGACACTTTTCCAATATTCGCTTTCCAAAGTTTACGTGCTTCCATTTCGTTCACAATATTTTTTTTTCGCCCCTGAAAGTTTTCGTTATCATTTTAGGAACTCGTGACTTTTAATGCCTCATCAGATTATTTTATTTTAGGGCAGGAAATTGAGATGATTGTTTATTGTATTTTATTGACTAAATTTGTTGATTTTCTTATAAGAAGCAACATTAATTATTTGATTATTTATAATAATTTGTATCTATTATAAAAATTGTAAAAATATAAACAATAAAGTATGCAAATAAGATAAAGATAATGACAAAGCAATACTAAAAATAAAAGCAACATAATATCCGCTAACTGAATTTACTGCTTAAGAGTCTATGATCTAGTATAAATTTTGTCCAGCATCCACATAGTCGGTAGAACAAAAACATCTTTTCACTTTTATTGTGTTCTCAAGGAGATTTCAATTAACCTCTAGGCAAATCAATTTGATTGATTGATTTGAAAACCTCGCTTTAGGAAGAAACCATGATATATATAGTTTAGGTTTGCTATTTAAAGTGATTTTAAGTGGGCTCGTAGAGAATGTTGTGTGTGATTGTAAGTGAGGATGTCGAGACTGTAATTGTAAATGTGGATGTTAAGACTGTACTGTAAGTTAAAATGTTGAGCATGCAATTCTAAGTGAGGATGTTGAAATAGTAACTATTAATGAGGCTGCTGATATTGCAATTATAAGGAGAGGTGTTACGGTTGCAAGTGTAAAAATTGAACGTTTACTTGTTATTGGGATAGGAGATTTGGATTAATGCATGTGTACCTGAGAGTGACCGTTATTTAGAATGTTAGATCGGGAATACTCTTAGTTGTGTGTGTTATTGAAGTTTTCACATGTAGTTACAGGAAACATTATTATTGTGTTTAGGATTCTATATTATTAAGTACTGGTCACACTACAGTATTGGATAGTATACTAATATATTTTAGTTTGGATAGAAGCGGTTGAGATTTTAAATATATCTTGATTTTTCTCTCCACCACACTACTAAGTACTATGGTTCGTTTCACACTATGATTTATATATATATTACCAAAAGAAAGTTTAATGTAAGATATCGCTGCAATTATATAAAAAATTATGTACTTTGAAGTATAGTATTGGATTCAGCATGGATTAAATTATAATTTTTTTTGAAAAAATTCTAGAAAACATTTTTTTTGCTGCATAAATACCAAGTGTCATTTGATGCAATGGAACATTTGATTGAATTTTCTCCAAAAATTTTACTCTTTCACTAGGAAAGGAAAAAAAGCATTTCTACGGGAAAAGAGGTTATACATCATTCTTTCGATTAGATTAGTGTTTAAGATATATGTTATTTAAAAATAATATTTTTAAAGGTGTTCACTTTGAAGAATTAGAAGCATGTCCTCGAAATTTTATCTGTTTGCAGAGGAATACTCAAATTTATCAGACTTTTAAAAACATATTGTGTAAAAGTGATGTTTCTAGTTAAGATTATTATTTAGATTCATATACTTTTTCCTCGGCTCTCTTAAAAATGTAAATAGACTGTTGAAATAAGCATCACTGGTTTAAAAATGTAAATTCCCTTCTTTTGTTTGAATCTAACAAATTAAAAAAGAGAATATTATAAATTTGTAGCAATTCATAAATGTTTCATTTTCTAAATTTTGAAAATTACACAGAAATAATACTTATAACAGTGTAGAGAATTTAATTTAAAAATAGAACAGTAACAATGCACCCAAAAAAAGTATTTTTACTATGCAATGGAATTCAAAATAAAAATAAATTATGAAGATAATAATTTACTTTTAAAGATCGTTTGGCATTTGATTTTCTCCTTATTTAAAGAAAGGATTAAATGCAAAGACATATTTCCCTAAGCTAATTTTGTTTTGTTTTCTTAGAACAAAATTCCCATAAAGCACTTTTTACTTCCAAAATATTACTAATCAGCATCCACAAACGACCTGTAATAAAAAAGTGGTACTTAATATCTGAAGATTTATGCCCTTCTTTTAAATTTTCATTTAATTTTTTTAGGTGCCCCTTAGAAAACAAAACTAATTTTATTTTTAATAATTGTACAACTCTTTATGTTTGCCGTAATTATAACAGATAAAACGTATTTATGGATTGTTTTATGAATCATAAATAGCTTATAATGTTTTTACTTTTATGTGCATCCTCGCCAGGGTTTAAAAATTATATATTGATTATCGGAGGACATATTTTCAATTTATCGCAGCCCATAAATTTAAAGCGAGCAGAATCCATATATTTGATCAGAAATTGAAATATATTTGTAATGGAATATAATGTAAGAGACATGAAATTTGTTTTTGCAAAAATGTCACTGATATACTTAAGAATATGTGCATAATCAAAAATGTTATTTTTTAATTTATTAATTTAATCCTGTACACCTTATGTTTTTACACAGATTCAACAAAGTTAGTTTAAGATCTTGGAAATCCTGAATTGATTTGTTTGAGATTAAGTTTGAATCAGTTTCTTTTAATTCTTTCCACGTAAGTCTTGGCAAAAGCAAACACATAAGAAGAAAAAACAATTTCGAGTTATTGAATAATTTAAATTTTTTTTAATAACAGTATATTTCGGTGTTCCATATTCTTTCAAACTGCACTTTGTAACTTTTGGATATATTCGGCGTATGACGTAAACCCTTTCTTTGTAAAGAATCGTTAAATGTACATGAGAAATTGTGTTATCTTTTGAAGTTATTAAGTTCGTTATTAATGACCTTAGTTGGTTCTTTTTGTTTTTGTTTCAATGTCTGTTCTTAGTGGCTATTTCTCATGGTTTTCTAATTCACTTACAGAGTTCTTAGTATTCTACTACCCAAAAACTTATGATTACGTTGGCATACTTTTAGAAAATTTCCAGCTCTCGCGAATTAAATCAGCTTTTAATAGATGAACTTAACTTTCTACATCGTCATTACCGACTTCTTTATTATCCTAAACAGTCATAAATTTGATCAAATTGTCCTCATTGAATGGACACCAATCTCCATTTTTTTAAATGAGTGTTTGAAACCGAGTTACCAAATTGTAAAATCGTAAAATTCACATTTACTCAATGTAGGAATACAACTGATAAGGTTCAAGAATACAAATGTATGGAAATATGTACTACCATCTTGTACGATTACCAGAAAGCACTGTTGTTGGCGTCTGGCGTTTTGCTTCACAACAATTTTGAATTGAAAATTATTTTTCTTTTATTGCTTGAAAACATTTTCGTCGTCATAGTAACGTGTGTGAAAATTAGAGAAACTTTTTTTTCAATTTGACTTATATACGGGTTTTAAATTTTGAATAATTTTTGAAGAAAAAAATCCCTTTTTGGCCTTATACCAGTGTTTCTCAAACTGTGGGGCGCGATAACCTTACGAGGGGGGCGCGAGCATATCGAAAATATAAGATTTAAAAAATAATTAATTTACTGGAATGAATATAAACAAAATAGTTTCAGACATAATAAAAAATGCACTTTACTCTGATATAAGTTATATGCGATATTAAGTCATCAAAAAAAAACTTCTTCAATATTTAATTAGCTATCTTTGTTCCCATAACCAAATAAAAAATAGTTTATTTAATTTGCTGTAATCCCATGATGAGAGAGTTTTTATTACGTTTTCTTTTTTAAAACTAACATTCTACTCTTTCAGAGAAAAAACAGATCCCAGATCCAGAATAGAAAAAATTTAGGAACAGAAAAAATTCATCACTGTCATTATTTTTGAAATACTGCACATTATAGTTGTAATTTGTTTGACCTTCTAAGTTATTGGTACAGTTAGTTATGACCCCTCTCTTATGTGTTTATTTCTCATTTAAGGAAGTTGGAAGTAATGTATTTCTCGTTTGCGCTTTTTTCCATGCAAAACAGTTGTATGATATTTGGAAAACCACGGAGAGCACACACACTTCGATGGATTACTGTGCGAAGACTTATATCAAGATGAGTATTTTCAAATATATAAAGCATAACAATTGTTATTAGCAGTAACATACATATTATCATAATGAATACACTTTTTACCTGGAAGTGGTCGTGCGGGACACACAGATCACGAAATTGTTAATTCTGGCAAAACTATTGATTTGTTACGAAAGAAAAATTGAAAAGTCCTTGAAAGTAGGGGTAAGTAAACTTTCTCTTAATTAAATTATTCACTGGAATAACGATTTGTATCGTGTACAATAAAATAATTATAAAAAAAATAATTATAAATAATAATCCCACTCGACCGTATCGAGCGCACGCCTGCTCTCAGGTTAAAACATGTTGAAGTCTTTTTGCTTTAAATATTAAAAATAATACAATTATTCTTCACCGGAATTTTATATTATTGTTCATTATTTAACATCAAATAAAAATGCTAATTCTGTGAGGCTTAAAATTAAAATTCTCTTAAAACTAATTATAATTTGAGCAATCATTTAAAAAAACATTTTACATTTTTGTAAACATTGTCGCGCGCACTTGGCTTTACTCTCCTTACAATACAGCTATTATATCAAGAATGTTTTATTTTCTTATAAAGGAACTTCTAATTACTTAATTTTTTTTTTGCTTAAAAGAGTAGTATTTAAAAATTAATACTTATGTTATTAATTTGTATGGTTTATAATTAAGATCTCGTATTGTAGCTTTACTGTCAAAGTGCATTATTAATGTATAAGGAGGCGCGATAAAAATTGTGATTGAAAAGAGGGGCGCCAGTATTGAAAGTTTGAGAAGCACTGCCTTATACAAGGATCGGCGTTTTTTAGGGATATATGATGTTTCAATCGAATATTTGATTCCATTTCATTCTAATCAAATTGTTGTGGCTTTAAAGTCCCGGATGCAGTTTGGGGCACCGTGTCAACGCCCATTGTTATAAAAATATAATCACTATTATTATGGTTAAATTAATTTACTATCAATCAAGATTATAAACTGAGGGAGCAATTAATTTAGATATCTATCTTAAGTTCGTAAGACTAATAATCAAACACTTATCTGAATGCGATCCGATAGAAGAGCAACTGTCAGGTTTCTCCAGGGTTAACTATAATCATGCATTTGTAGGCTTCTGTCTTTCACCAAGGTTTCCAAAGGGCACATTGCCAATCCTACTTCAAAATCAGCGGGATTACTAACTACAACACTCACATTTCTAGGGTTTAAATAGCATTCAAATTAGCAGAAAATCAAGTTCTTTCTGCAGAAGAAGGTTTCAAACTCATAGTTAACCCTTTGATGGTTACGGAAATGAGCAGTTTTTGCCTACCTAATTCACGCAGTATTACGAGTGAACAGCAGTCGAAAGTGGTAGCTGTTATACCCCGCCCTTCTCCCAAAAATATCACCTTTCTCTGGCAATACCACAGATAGCTCACCTCACACGTTTTAAAAATTTCTTGAAGTACTTATAGTACATAAATAACAGTTTTTACATACTTTAAAAAATTATTAAATAGTAAATGATAAATGATTATAATCAATTATATAAATAATAATAGTTAAATATAAATATAAGACAAATATTAAATTGAAAGAACTAAATGAATACGTCTTCTGATACGTCTAGAAACGTCTTCTGAGCTTGATATACTATGACTGCCTTCAACAGACTCAAAACTTAATAAGCTTTCTGTATCACAATCATAATCATCATCATAATTGTCTAATTTTCGTTTTGAGCCACTTTACTATACAAACACACTAAAAAACGCGCTAAAATACGCATAAAAAGAACAAGAAAAAAAAAACCTCCCCTTCATTTTGAAAAGAAATTCATGGAACCCGTACGGCCATCTGTAGACAGTAAAACTAACTAAATTTCGCGAGTAGGATTCGTTTGTAACACAATCAATGCAGAATAACAATGGCGAACGAGCTCAGCTCGTCAGCGTGCATTGGGGAAAATTTCACTTCGCGCGTAGTGTGCTCGTTTCTAACCATTTCGGTCGAAATTTTGCTCCCTAGCGGAACTCGTTTGCACGCGTTATGAACCACGATTCGATTGCGAGTTGAACTCTTTCATAACAATCGAAGGGTTTAAGAAGTATTTCCTCCATGAAAATTAGTGAAAGGGCGTGAATAGGACCCGACACTAAGTAGCTAGCACCCATATGCATTTTACAGAGCTTGACATCTATCAACTCTATAGAAACAAGTATTATTCCTAGGAAACACAATAAGTGAGAATAACTACATTTCTTTCAATGCTTATTTATCTATGTATCTTCGTAGCTGAGAAGTGTAAATAATTTGATTCACCATTTCTCCAACAAGCATGTATACATATTTAAGCTGTGACGCTATTCAAACAAATTAAACTAAACTCCAGTAAGAAACGTATTATTTCGTGTTTCTGTTCCCCTTATTAAAATTTTGTAAAATAATTTATGGATTCTGGAATATATATAGAAGAGTATCTTTTATCTCGCTTTTCTGACTTTTATGTTATGTACACAAAATTACAATGTTTACCTATTTTAAGTATGTTTCATAACATTTAATAATTTTCAGCTTATTTGTTAAATATACACTGAAAGTTTCGCATGCATATAACTATATTTCGATAGTAATCAACAAAATTATTAGGAGTTTATTCAAGTAATAATATGTGATAGTTCTTTGTTTTTAGATATTTTAGTTAAACGTTGTTTCTTGTGCTTTTATGACGTATTAAATATGGTTTTATTTATATTAAAAAAGGCTTATATGTGTATGCAGTGATTTATTTTTGCTACATATTCTAAACAGTTAAAGGAAAGTACTCGTTTAAAATGTTGCTGAAATAAAATTTGTTTACATAGAAAAAGAAGAAAGAAAAATATTCGTATTGAAATCGTAAGTAGCAATGATATTTTGAAAAATGGAATGTCAACTGTTTTCTACATATTTTCATGTATGTGATAATCTAACACAGACTTCTACAAAACATTTAAATTAAAACGGGAGTATAAATGTTCAAAATGAATGTTTAAATGCCATTATATAAGATCAAAAATAGAATTTCCTTTAGAATATTTCAAAACAAACTATTAAATCATAAAAACATCCTATTTATCTTCAAGTTTCTTTATTTTTCATAGCGCAGAATCATAAGAACATTTTAGCTACAAATAAAAACTTTGAACAATACAAAATTATTTTTTTAAAAGTAACTGATAAATAAATGTATAATATCAAATAATTTAGATTTAATATGGAAAAAATGGAGAATTTTTAAATTATATATTTATTATTTGGAGGGGAGGTCAACACATACATTTTTAATATTTTTTCCTTTCTTTAAAAAACATTTTTTTCCATAATATATAATTAAAAGAGAACAATACTAAAGCTTTATAGGAGATGAGCTACGATAAAATAATTCATGCTTTAAAAGAACATTTAATATATGTTATGTCCCCCCCCCTTAAGATATACGAACATTTAAACATATTGTTTATTTTAAAAAGAATCGTAGTCTCTTTTATTTCCATTGAACGCGTATCATGTACAGTTATTTTAGTGTTGGTGTATTTACATTTCAATATTATATACAGCACATGTAGGTACAAATAAAATTTAAAAGAGCAAAAACTGTAATAAAATAATACGTTTATAAAAAAACATGCATGAAAAAATCTATAAGTTTTTGTTCAATAATAATCAACAAAGAAAAAATAAAGTATTAATAAAAATTACGATCATAAGAAGTCTCGGCTATACATAATGCATAAACATATTGCATAGAAGAGACTATAATGACATTTCATTGTGAAGTGGCTTTAACAGCTTTCGAGAATTATAATGAGATGTATTTTTATATATGTTAGATATTAGTAAGTGTATAATTTTCATATTTCCGATTTTATAACTAGATACATTTTTTTTGCTTATGATTTAACTGGGGATAGTATATTATGGATTAAGGGGATATTACAATAATGCGGTTAAATCCTTTACATATTAACAAACTAAATCCCGTAATGGAATTACAAAAAATAACCAAGTTACGGGCTTATGAAAGAGAATACTTTACACACACAAAAAATACTATTATATACTATATTATATAATAAACGCATATAATATCCTATGGGATTAAGGAAATAATATTATCTGGAAAAGGATCATTGGATACAATATATAGTAGAATAATGATCTATAATATGTTGTAGTATAATCGTGTTCATAATCTCTTACGGAAGAATACTACATGATATATTACTAAATAATGAGTTTTATTGTATAATGAAATAATTGTGATACTTTGAATTTTTATCCGTATTTTATATAATACACATTTACACAGTCAAACAAAACAAGAGTTTTACACCTAAAAAGTTAAAAGATTAAACTCTCTGGTGCATGGTTTCCGAAAATGTTAGGGAAACCGTTTTCCGTAAATTATGTTTAGTCCCAGGATCCGTTTATACGTGTATATATAGTATATAAATCGGCCTCCTTATTATCACTATTAAAAAGTTCTGAAAAATATCATCTTATACACTAACATTCATTCATTTAATTATACTAATGTATTTATAATGCATCTAAATTAAAAAAGAAAGCCACACATCGTTTATTGCATTCTTACTCATTATGTACTCATCAAACTAAGGTAATCTTAAGGTGACTGCCTACCTTCAGACTCAACTTTTTTATAAAAGCAAATTTTTGAAACAAATTGAGTGTTTTAAGGAAGAAAAATAAAAAAAAGTATGTAAATACATAAAAAATTTTTAATAAATATTGGACTTTTAGAAAAATTGATTGTATTCAAGGAAATTGTACCAAATTTTTACTAAAATGGGTAACACTGTATAAAAATTTCTAATACAATTATCATAATTTTCTTTATTCACAACATACATATTACGGTGCTCTTCAAAATGAACTAAAATCTAGGATAAGTATTAAAATACAAAAAATTACAGATAATTATATACAATAATATGAAAGTTTTGATATTTTTAAAGTTTTTTCTTTATAAAAACTACCCTAAATGAAAAAAAAAAATATTTAACCTACAACTAAACTTATGGCCCACTTGATGAAAAATAGTATAATAAATATTTCTACAAAATTTCAAAACGTTATTTGGATTGGTTCTTAAGATATAATTTATCTGGTAAAGAGTTTCTTTCGGAAACACAATTTTGAGAAAACTCATTTAAAGTTTATCTTACTGCTCTTCTGCAGAGAGTGAGTGTGTGTGATGTTTTTAAAATCACTATATTTCTATTTCGCGTAAAGGAAAAAAAACTGTTTTGGAAAGAAAAATGTTAAACTATAAAATTTTAAAATAAAAAAGATGCCATATGGCGACGAAAAACGACATTTTTGAGGTAGGCAGTCACCTTAAGTCATAAAATTTTATAGTATATTTTACTCTAGGTATAAAATTAACTCTACTTAACTATTTAAATAAAATCTATGCACTAGGTTTTAAAACCCATGTCTTTTCTCTTGATAAACATACTTGAGAAATAACTGTTATTCTTTTACCATTTTGTTGATTTTTTACAGCATTCTTCGGAGAATCCTTATCCCTATAAATTCCGGTTGTCCTCAAAACGTCACGGTACTTCTTTCCACGTTTGTGGTCATTTCGGATCAGCTGAATCAGGAATCTTGATCATTAAATGAGTATTTCCTGAGCTTCTTAGAGCTTCTTTGGGCTGCAGACTTCATTTTATTTACGCCAATTTTCTTCGTATTTACGATGGTTTCCTACTGTTAATACGGTGTTATCCCTTTATAAATGATCTGCTTTCAGAGTGTTTTAGGAGTAGGTGGATATTTACAGTCTGGGTTCTACTAAAATAAATATCATTTTCTTCTGCGTAGACCGAATGTTAATGTTTACTTTTAGTATAATACCGTTTAAGTATTTCTTTAGTTTTTTCGAGAGAGTTTATATTAACCCTTAACTTCGCTCTGTGTTAAATTACTGCAACATATGATTTATTTTAATTTAACAGACTCAATATATTTTTTAATTACCTGCAAATCACTTATCTGAGAAAGAAAAGATTACTACAATGAAATACATGCTAATTTTGTCACTAGATGTAAGTAAATTTTTTCCAGAAATCACACCAATTATAAAAATCTCTGATGCCTTAAGAACTGTGTTTTTGCTATAAAAAGAATCCTTTATATTTTATGCTTCCTCTTGTTTATTGACGAAGTAAATTACCTGGTAAGAAATTTAAACATTTTATGATGAATAATAAAATCCTCATGTAAAAAAAAGTTTTGTAATTTACAGCGCTATTGCGCATTGTTGCACTTTTGCAACAAACAAAAAATTACTGAAATTCAATTTAAAACTGCTTAATTTTTTTTCTATTTATTACTTGAGAACTAGCTAATATAATTTTTTCATAGAAATTTTAAAAAATGAGAAGTTAAGGGTTAACGTCACTCTACAAAGCAACACAAGGATTTCGTATCTCGCACTTTTGAACAATGCTCAAGTGACGATGGTGACATTTGAGCTGGCATCTCTTCTTCAAACATCCCCTCAACGACAACGGAAAAATTTGAGCTTCGACAGATTGAACGAGCATCTGCGCTGCTCTACAGGGAGAGACTCTAGGGATTGAATTCATGGTATGCTGATCACGAGACCGTGACCATGACCACGCGACTTCTAAGAATTTTAGAGAAATGTAAACCGTAGCATAATGAATGTAAAAGATAAGATTGATACGTTAAAAAGCCTTAAAACGTATTAATAAGCAATAATTACATGATTCTAATTGTTCAATATGATAATAGTCGGTTGTTTATGTTTGCAGTGTGCAGATCAAATGAAAATCAAGTAAGTAAAATAACAATTGTATCCGTTGATATTATAAACTCAGAAAGAATACGTAAAAGTCTTCAACCTTTATAATGTTCAATGGCCCCATCAATAAAATAATGCAGTCTGGAAATTTAAATGGTAAATGGAGATTTGTTTCATAAGGATAAAACTGATTCTAAAGGAAGGGATGGTATTACAGGTTTGTATATATATATATATATATATATATATAGTCTTGAAAAATGTTTAATGGAAGCTAAATTAAAATCATTTGCGTATAAAAGTTGACCCTTTCTTAGAAGTTTTCAGAAAATGGCTTATTTTATGTTTAGTCAGATTTTTTTTTCATTTTAAATTTGCTTAAGATACTGTGAAATTTTTGAAACATTGGTCATTTTAAGAAAATGTTATCTCAAATGGATATCAAGCACATCAATAAAATATTTTAAATATCAAGAATAACAGAAAAAATGTGGGTGTGTATCAGTGTGAACACACAGTAGAAGGACGCTCCTCAGTGCGGCAAAAAAACTGATGTTCCGGTCAGAGGGTTACGCTTGCACGCTGTGTATTACTTATATATTTAAAATAATTTCTTAAGCTTCAGACTCGAATATGTGTTAACAAAATGTTAGAAATGTAGCACAAATTAATTATCTTTTGTATATATAACACTGATTCTCTCTTTTTCAAAAATGCATTATAACTAAAACGAATTTTTGCTTAGTTCTTCCAAACCTTTCCACTGTTCATAGTCTTCTTTCTTATGCAGCACAACAAATCAAAGCAGCATAAAAGTGAAAATAGCTGCTCAAGCAAAAAAGAAGAAAGAAGACCATAAATTTCTAGGCTTGTCCATTCACAGTTCGCATCCAAAGCAATTTTCGATGATAAATCTTATTTCAACACGATGCCTTTATTTTACACTTTAGCTGTCTATTGATTTATCAATAACTACAGCAACGTACAACGACTGAATCAACCTCTTGATACACATTATGGTATCCATTTTTCATTTGTGTCCTGAAAAAAAAACGTAATTGTATGCCTTTAGCCTTTTATATAAAAAAAATGTAGTGCCTCAATTGTCTTCTGCAGACTGAATTTATCACTCATATTTAGAATATATTTATGTAAACTACACGTCATCTAATACTAAAATAATATCTATATAAGAATATGCTCGAAATATTGAAGTTTAAAAACCATCTTTTTTAATTCTATTCTTAAATTTTGGGTTCATTTATTTCAAAGAAAAATAAATATTTGCATTATAATTATTTATGTTCATACTGCGCATGCTCATTACAATGCAAATGTTTGAATCTTGTAAAAGCTAATTTATTGTGGATTTTACATGCTTAAATGTCCTTATTGCTAACATCACAGTCAAAAGTGTTACATATTAATATTACTGTTAATTATAACACTGTTATGTAACTAATGCTGTTAAATTTGACAAATATTGATACATTTAATAATAAAAGTTTTAAAACAATGAAAAATATTTTATTGAATAATATATGGAATATTCAAAATATATTGTACATATATTTTATCTTTCAAATAAGTAAATTGCTCACTTTTTTCTGTCAGGGAAATAGTTCCTAAATGAAAAAGATTTGATTGGTTCATAGCTAATTGGCTATAATTGGCTAATTCACTGAATAACAAATAAAAAGAATAAAAATGCAGACAATTTTTTTTCTTTTTATAAGAAACAATGTTATTGAAATATCTTAAACGCCTTGCATTAAATAATTCACTCCCCCACAATTGAAATTAAATAAAACAAGAAAATGCTTGTTCGTGTACTACAGGTGTCTATTAACTCAAATTAGTGTAATTATTGCAGCTCCTGAGTTAATTAAGACTGATTTGTCAAACTTTTGTAAATGAGGGAGAAAACGAACAATTAATGGAACTTTAAAACGATTACTCACGATTTAAAGTGCAATGGATTTCGGTTTCAGAGTTATTTCTGTCGATAAATGTGGCAGTAAAGTTAAGTGATCTGATGGGTCCTTATTGTAATGTTTTGAGTTGTTTTAGCTTTTATTTATTGATCAATGAGAAGATAGAAATGATCAATAATGCAATGTCAAAACGATGTACTTCTAATTAGGTTTGACATTTCTCTGCGTGGCTTTTAAATTGTCAAGTGAATAATTATTTTTAAAAAAATTTGTGACGTTTTGAATTTTCAATTAAAGGTAATTCAACTGTAAAATTTATCAATGGATTAACATTAATTAAAACATTGCTTTATTTTCGCTTTATTCAAAATGTGAATTTTGATAAATCTTCAATTTAGTATTTTTAAAGTAGGAATAAGTTGCTTTTCTATGTGTTTTTGTCGTGAGCCTTCGGTCACTTGTAGATATTGATGCTTAGAATTAAGAGATATTTTAATAAAACCAACACCTAGCTGTTGTTATTTCTAATGCCATTTGTCTGACGGTATCAGATAGAGGCACAAGAAATTCATCGCTGCAAATGGCTAGATTTACACCTGTCGTTAGCCGTAGTTTTGACCCCCATTCAAGTGACATTACAATTTGGCTCGATCATACCCCTGTTTTAAAGGAGAATACCCTGGGGTGGTCAGGGGCCTTCCAGCTCTCTTCCCCCTCCACAAACTTCAGGAGAGGACTTGTGACTCGACGGCTACTTAATATACCCCGCTGCCACACAAGCACTACACGTATAGAAACAACTATGCCTTCTGCGGGGTTCGAACGCAAGCTCAATGGCACTCGTATCAATTTACCGTCAATTTTAGATTAAACAAAGGGAGCGGTCAAAATACAAATTTAAATATCTATAACAATTATTTGGATTGCCAAATTGGTGGTCGATTCCGCAGCACTGGTGATATTTCTCCGTTGGAATCTCCGATCTACTTCCAGAAACGCCGATGGTTTAAATTATCTATTAACACTCGAACTTCAGTATCAGCTTGACGATTATCGACTCCTTCTCTCTTTTCACTTGACTTTAAATAGCAACTCACATTTACAGAAAAAAAACGGTTCCCCCATGCAAAACAATTTTATAATCAACAACAGCTAAGATGTTTCCTAAGGGGATTAGTAGGAATCACGGATAAGAACCATTATATGTTCTTAAATACTAAAATTTGAGTTAAGAATAAAAATATTCAAATAATCTTAAAACGCTATGAATTGTCACATTTAAATTGTAATAGCTTTGAATTGATTCTACTTGTAAAGTAAGTTTGGGATCCTTTACAATTTAAAATTCTCAATACTTGGCAAATTTAAACGTAACATTTTTAAAATTAAAAAAAAAGAAGATATTTATGTTAATATAATGTCATCAATAATAAATTGAAGTTTAGATACAGAAAAATGTAATTTAAATTTTAAAACTTGATTCAAACTTTAAGCATTTGTTTATGTGAAATGTTTATGGATATAAGCACATAATGGATTTAAGCAATACATATCAATAGACCATGATATACTGCTTATATCAAGGATATAAGCTATGATAATTCTAAAAAATAAAAAAAATAAATAAATGATGGATGAATAAAATATCCTACAATATTGAGAAAATTTAAATACTGAAATAAAAGAACAGTATATGAAGGACTATTAATTGAACAAAATAAAAACCTGGTATGTTTTCTAAAGTAGTCATTGACTCATGACAGTGATTCAGGATCCTAATCTTCCCTTTCACGAGAAAAATTATACATAGTATTGCAATAAAAACTGGAGAAAATAGGTTCATATATATATAGTTGATTTTTCTCATAATAAACAACGTTATTTAAAGAAAAAAAGAAAAAAAAAACAGAAATTTTGATTTGAACAGACACGTATGTAGATAAACGTAAACTTTACATAGCAGTTTAAAACTTAGATGTTTGCATCTCTAAGTTATTTTTGATCAGTAATTTTGCAATAAAAATTAAAATTATTCATTAATTTCACAATTAGTATGCCGATTTTATTTTATATATTTTGCAACTTCTCTAATCGGTATTAAATCTTCTATGTTGTAAAAGTTTGTTGAACTTGAGTCATTTTTTTATTATTGGATTGAAAATAACCTGACAATATAATCTGCTAATAAAAGATAATAATAAAATGTGACATATATAATGTGTTACTACAATACAGTGATATAGAAAATCAATCTGCTTTCGAAGGAGTTAAAAGAGTTTTGAATCTCTAGTTAATGAACATAATTTCGACACTAATCCTCCAGTCAAGCACTTATCGGATAATTTTCATCAAATATAAAAACGCGAAGTTAAAATTAAAAACAATTACGAATATAATAACACAGTAACAATTTGCAGTTAAATACTTTTCGTTAAGAGAGAGAAACCATTATAAACGAACAATTACAACAAACCGTATAGCAACCCCAAATTTTTATCTAAATCCTTTCACCTTCAAAATCTCCAGAGAAATTAGAAGCAAGACCTAGCCAATTAAGATGAAATACTTGGTTTGTAATAATTGTGCATCGTAAACTTAGACACGATCCTAACTCTAAAGACTCTCAGGAGAAATAATAATCGTACTTTAAGCAAGTATATATTGACCATATATATTGATTTTAATTTCTCAAGGGATACATTATTCTAATTTTGAACATACGTCGTACATTCGCAATATCATGTAATTTATCCCAATTAACTCCCTTTTATAACACCTTCATTACAGTGTATCATGTCCTTTTACAAGTGTCCTGTTGTAAAGTAACAATTTGTGTCTTATGTAGAGTAAATTCATCAAGTGCTTAAGGTATATTATGTTTATATGCATTATGTGTTATTCGTATTTCTATTATGTATATTTGTATTGTATTATGTATAAGTATTTATATTGTGCATTCTGTATTATTTGTATTTATATTAAGAAAAAGTATTTGCGTTATGTACTGTGCATTCTGTATTATTTGTATTTATATTAAGGAAAAGTATTTGCGTTATGTACTGTGCATTCTGTATTATTTGTATTTATATTAAGAAAAAGTAATTGCATTATGTATTGTGCATGCTGTATTATTTGTATTTATAGTAAGGAAAAGTATTTGCATTATGTTTTATGCAATATTTGTATTAAGGTATATTATGAATATATGTTTTATGCAATATTTGTGTGTATTAAGGTATATTATGTATATGTATAATGCAATATTTGTATTAAGGTATATTATGTATATGTATTTGCATTAAGGTATGTTATGAATATGTATTTGTATCAAGGTATTTAATGTATATGTATTTGTATTAAGGTATGTTATGAATATGTATTTGTATCAAGGTATTTTATGTATATGTATTTGTATTAAGTTATGTTATGAATATGTATTTGCATTAAGGTATATTAAGGTATATGTATTTGTATTAAGGTATATTACGTATATGTATTTGTGCATTAAGATATGTGACAAATCTATACGGAACTTTAACACTAACCTTCTGAGTCGTCTTTTTTAGGGAAATTTAATTCCCTACCTATTTCCAATCATCTCCAAAAGGAGGACAGGATTCCTTGTTATGCAGATTAGATAAAGTATTTAAGTCAAACGGAATAGTAAAGTTAGAGCAGTAGGAGAGAGAGATTGAAGCAGAAAGTGATAATAGTGAAGTTAAATTTATAATTGAAGATTTCTTGGTGGATAATTTAATCTCAGGAAGAGTTGAGATTCCGTGTGGTAAATATTAATTTATATTTGAAGTCTAAACTAAAGATTTATATTAGGAGCGAGATTAAAGTTAAATGTTCAATAAGAACATTATAGAATATAATTCTGGGATCTCTTATCGTGGTAATCTCTGCGTGATCGATATTCTAATTGTTAATTAATTGGATCATTAAATATTTAAGTTAATTTAAAGGAAATACCCTTGTTTAAACCTCATATAGCTATTTCTTTATATATTTGTTATTAAAAGTCTGTGATTCTATTTGGGAAAGATTACCAAATAAAGAAAGTTATTTATAAAAATGGCTACTGGTTCTTATCTGACTCCTACTTATTCTCGTTCTCAAAGTGAGGTCCAAGGGGAACTTCACAGATATATTATGAATATGTATTTGTATTGAGGTTACGTATTTATAAGGTATATTATTTTTTATTTCTAGTAGCAGCAGTTAATGAATACACCATTCGCGCGTTGGAGTGAAAAGGCTCCGCGAAATCACATAAGGCGTAACAACAACTTAGGAACAATAAAACAAGAATAGAAAAATAGAAGCATAAACACCATTAGAAAGTCAGTCAGATTGCAGTGCTTGTAACACCTCTCTGATCCTCCAGAATATATCGTACATCTTTCAAGAGATAGCAAGTTCCACGGTCCTCAGCATTCATTAGGGCATTCTCATTGCACAAGACACAATTTGGAGACGGAAATACCTTTAGTCTTTGTAGATGACCCACATACAGGCGAGTCCGGTTTACACCCTGAAGTAAGCAACCGCATGCCGTCTCGAGTAATCCGGGATATCATTCAGCGTCATCTCCCTCTAAGACTTTCACAAATTTGTTCATTTAAATAATTTCCAGAGATCTTTATCACTCTGTGTTTAATTACTTTGCTGATAGAAGCGTACAGGATTCCTCTTCGAAAGCACAATAAAATACCAGACCCTTTATCAGATAGAAAATCAGCCTTCTTATTTCCGTAAATATTACAGGAGTTGGAAACATATTGTAAAACAATATTCTTCATAAGGTATAATACGCAGCATTATGACAGTCTAAGCCACAAGGTATAATTAACTTGTATTTCTTATTGCATATATAAAATATAAAAAATCAAGTTTATAAATTTTAATATATTTATCAACCTTCTTCTAATTTTTTCCAAAAGGGTTGTTAGGAAATGACTCTTTAAATAAATAAAAATAGTTAAACTAAAATTGAGTAGCTAGTTGAATACAGTTTAAAAGGACGGATCAAATATTAATGAAGCTTTTTTAAAAAGATTTGTTTTTAAAAATTACTTATCTGAATCAAAATTATATTTATGGCATGCTTTGAATCAGAATCAGACATAATTTAAAAAAAGCAATTTATATATATATTCAATCATTTCTACATCTCTTCTGACGCTAAGAGCAGAGAGGAAAAAGTACTCCCCGGGGTGCTTTAAGTGGGTTAACACAGAAGCGGTAAGTATCGCGGATTTTAGGATTGTACTTGAAAGTTAATGCTGACATATAGGGCTGTTAAATCTAACCCTCTGGAATTCGACATGTTTATTGGCTAGGCCATATATTTGGAAGAAATAAATGGGTGATTAGTTTGATACTTGAAGATGAAATGAAACATATGAGTTAAGTGCTAGATAGGGAATTTAATTTTTAATCTAATTTAATTATCCTTACACATACACACACACACACACACACACACATATATATATATATATATATATATAAGGATAATTATATGTTAATATATATAATTAATAATATAATGATAATGTAATATAATATAATTAATTATAATTATATATATATATATATATAAGAACTATTTCTTTTTATCTTTTTTTAATATATTTTAAGTGTATTGGGAATTTTAAGTCGGACGTGTACGAAGGTAATTATATACACACATGAAAAATGTATACTTTCTACTTCTTTTAAAGAAAATCTTTCTTGATATAACCTTATGTTGAGATGTCCAAGCAAATTACAGTACAAAAATGCTAAGTCCAAGATATAGGATATATATTTGAGTGTAACGCAATGATGTTCACTTTGTGGATCTTGAATTACATCATTTATGAGGGCTTTTGCATTGTCTTGGAGAATGAAAACATTGAATTGTCTTCAACTTCTTTCAGAAATTCTCTCATTGTGGTATACTGCAACAATTGCAAGTATGTTATAAAAAGAAAGTTGATACCAAAGAATACACAGTGAATCTCAAAAACCGTAGTGAGAAATTTTTCAGTAATTAGTCTAGATTTATCTTTTAGTGGAGAAGTTTTATTTTTTGCGCGTGGCAAATTTTTTTCTTCGTATTACATAAAGCAGTTGTTTATTTACTTGTCATCACGTACAATGTGCACTATCTTATATAAATTACATGTGTGGGTCTTATAGATTTATTCTGCAGAAAAAAGGGTTTTTTTTTTACCTATTCTAAAATCTAGTAAAATTCATTATGGAAAGCTATAATAATACTTATTATAAATGAAACTATAATTAAAAGTTTATGAAAAACAAGATATATATAATTAATAAATAAATTTATATAAATAATAAAAATGACAGACATAATGATGAAAAATATTTAAGGTATCCGAATACTTGCGACAACTTTTTTTTGAAAAAACTGAGATATAGGGATTTTTTTTCTGATTTTTAGATTTATTTAGTATATTTTAAGGAAAAGTCCTAAAATTGAAAACAAAAAAAAATTTATTATTATTAAAACGGGAAAAAACTGGTAAAAATGTACAAAAAATTACATAAACGGAGCCCACTCTGTACAAAAATTTTATGAACAAATTCTCAATTTTTCAATTTTGATGTGTTTCTTTGTTATTCATGTTTGAAATGCCCTTCAGGATAAGAGATATTTTAATTTTTACAAAAACTAGAGAACTTGGTCTTAGTGATTATATGAAATTGCTTAAAAAACAGTCATTATATTCACATAAAGGACTGTAAATTTTAAAATAAAACAGTGTTTGATATATCTGAAGATCAAAACACTTCTACTATTATGCAAAACATACACAAAAAAATCCAGCAAATTATTTTCAAAACTTTTTGCTCAATCACTGTCCCCGTTTGAGTTTTTCGAAAAACACACATTTCGAGTAAAACGCATTTTAATGTTTGACACCCTGTGTTAAGTTATAGCATCTGATTTTACTAAAACACTTGTAGTTTTTTTCTAGTGAATGGAAAATAAAAAACTTGGTACTTCTATTAAGCTAATGAGATGGCCAATAAAATAAAGTCATAAACATAATTGTCAATTCTTGAAAAAAAAATCATGATTTTAGGGTAGTCGGATACCTTAAAGTAATAAATCGCTTCCTGCTTTCAATATTGTTGAATATCTCGTGAATGAGTGAGAATTAAATTAACTTCGAACCACACGAGAACTGTTGACGACAGACCTCGTAATTTTGAACCTCGTTCAAGTGATAAGGACGACACCTGAGTTGGCAGCTTCCTCTCCTAACTCCCACACCATGCAAACGGGAGGACGATGAACCTCAACAGATTTAATTTGAATTGGTGTTGAAGCGTATTTTGTAATTTAACAATGTGTTGAATGTAAGCTGTGTGTAATTTAACGGTGGGTGTTAAAAATCGGTAAAACAGATCAACTTTATATAAAGGATTACCTATATGTTATTACTGTATACAGTTATATATTTTTGAAAGCATTGCATATTATATTATTTGTTATTTATTAGAATATAGCCAATTATATATTGTAAAGATTTTTCTTTAATCTAGGTAAATAAAGTGGTCAAAGCAGCAGAGTGTTTACGATTAGGGCCTTCAGCTAAAGACATCGTCGGTGTGATGTAAGAGTTGGAAAAGTGGGTGCCACTCTACGTAGCACATTCGTCACACTTGACCGTTGGTCAAAATCGTGAGATTTTCCACCAATAATCCAACTTCTAAAATGTAACGCAATATATATATATATATATATATATATATATATATATATATATCATGTATTGGAGTAATTTTTAGAATGACACGAGAAATGCAACATGCAGCCGTTTATCATATTATATATGTTATCTTTAATGTTCAGCAAAGCAGTCTGTACTCCAAGCCATGACAAAACAAGTCTTATTTCAGAGTCCATCAGGAGCCAGTGCATTGTTCATTCACGTGGTTCTTCGTAAGTCCGCCGAAGTCGAAGTGAAAGTACTTATGCGGGAAGTGGGTTCACTTGTTCTGGTAGGAAGTTTACCCCAACTGACACTTGAAGGGTTGGGGATTCGTCACACACACACATATATATATATATATATATATATATATATGTGTGTGTGTGTGTGTGTGTGTGTGTGTAACATCGGATTAGAAAAGAAGATTCTTTCAAAAAGTCAAATACTAGACCAATATGTGCTACTGTCTTTTATTTGTAAAAACACAATAGCTTCTATTCACTATATGTCTGGTAAACTGTCATCTATTAATTTTAAGTATGCTAAACTTAGATACATATCCGAAAGTATGCCCCTTTTAACTTAAAAACATCATTCAAAAATGTATTATAATAGGAGGGATATTAAATTATTCAGTGGTTCATTCAAATTCATCTGAAAAGTGGGACACCATTTAAAATTTCTAAACAAGGCAACAATCTGTCTTCTTACACGAGGTAAATTTATTCAAGGGAAGGAATTCTTAATTAGACAGGTCTGGCAAAATGACATGAGCAGTGAAGGGAGGTGCGGCTGAGAATCGATCCGTGTTGAGGTGACTATTCCATATTGGAGTCAATGATCTTGATAATAATATAAGGATAATTGGAAGAAAGTAAAGAAGTAATGAGGTTTTTTTAATTATGCATAATCATTAAAAGTGAATTATTAAAATAAATATGAAGTGTGAAGTATATGTTAGAAAATAATTAAATTAGCTTTTTACATTAAAAATGCAGCATAGTAAGATTTCTACACAATTAAAAATTAACATCAGATTCAATATCTTTAAGCGGTATTCTTATGATTTTTTTTTATAAAATAACATTTATCAGTTGTAAATACTCTAATTAAGTTTTACCTGACTTTCAATTTTTTTTATGCTTTTCGACAAATTTAAATTTATTTAGAAACAAATGAAAACTTTTAAAAATAAATTTTCTCTTTATAAAAATTTTTATTAAATAAATATCAGATTAACATAAAATTAAATGGTATGCATTACAATTTTTTATTATATATATATATATATATATATATATATATATATATATATATATATATATATATATATATCAGTGTTGCAAACAGGAATTTTTTTCTAGGGGAAGGGGAGGTGCTCAGAGCCGAAAATCCACCATTCTCGTATCTGCTCCAATACGCCGCCAAATATATTATTTTGATTTTGTCGATTTTCAGGAGCAAAACACAGTAAAGAATTAATTAATGAATAAAAATTAGCCTTAATTAATAAAATTAATGAATAACAAATACTGAATTAAATTTTAAGTATTATATACCTAGGATTATAATGAATCGAAAAGAAAAATAAAGGGCTATGGGAGGGGGGTACCGAACCCTGGGATCCCCTTGTGTATGCCACTGATGAATATATATATATAGTCGAACCTCCATATTACGAGCCTCTATATTGCAAATTTTTCTATGTAGTGAACTTTTTCCTGGAACCAAGAATATTTCACGATTTTATTCGGGAAATAACTTCCCAATAGCGAAGTGTATTTCCCATCTAACGAACTTTTTCTCCTGTGATTCAATTTTTTTCTCCCTATTTTTGAAGTATTTCTGGACATTTCAAATTATTCTCTATTTTAACACACTTTATGGAGGTCATAAATCTTGAACTGGTTTTATTAAGTGCTTAACTCAACAACAGCTATAGAGTTCTGGATGTTTCATCCAAGAAGTGCAACCTTTAACCCCCATTGTCCAGTTCATGAGACATATCTACGATATCCCCTTCCACCCTCATTGGAATTGTCTCATGTCTCAATGCCCATTCAGCTGTAGTGTTGATCAGCTGTACTGGTAACTTTGCTTGTAGCAGCTCGAAAATGTCAAAACGTATGTGCTTGAGCATCATAAAAAAATGTTTTTAATTTTTCAGGAAGTGGATAAAAGCGTCAATAAATTTTTCTTACATTTTTTTTTCTTTTTTTGGTTTGTAAGATGATACAAAATAAATAGATATTAATAGATTTTACAAAATAAATAGATATTAATTTACAAAAAGGTATGAATATTTACTTTTTTAATATATAGTGCTCATGAATTTAAAACATTTGTGTTATGGGGTTTATAAACAAAATTGAAAGATGAACCTCTGTATAACGAACGTTTTTCGGGTTTTAGCGACTTCTGTATACAGACATCTGACTGTATATATACGTATACTAACGGTTAAGTCCCGTTTCGCTGAGTATTTCATGGAATTATATGACCAAATATATTTAATTTAAGTTTAATATCTTAGTCCTAGCATTAATCTTTTGATTCTACTTAAAAATATTATTATAGTAATTTCTTCTTGATTTTGAAAATACTTCAATTACTAAGTTGAAACATTAGCTATCTTTTACGAACCCGTAAATTCTTTCCCATTTTGGGAGTAGATTTTCTCAGATCCCGGTCTTAGTAGATCTCTATTTCACAAAAGAAACATGCTCGCCAAATGTACAGTATGCAAATCTAACACCTCGAAAATAGGAATTTATTTATCCAAAATACCCCCATAACCTTCCTTGTGAGTCGATTATTGCAAGACTCGTTTTTAGAAGATCTCAACTGAACAAAAGGAACATGCCTGCTAAATTTACAATTTGTAGTTGAAATAGTTCCGGAATTCTCATGATGAAGGAATGGGAGCCGCTTTTCTCCGATATATTTATATCATTAAAGTACATCAATAGTGAATCCGCATTTTCATATTCTGAACATTTATCTGTTTAAGGAAACTTCGCGTGGATAAAGCACTTCCGTCCCTTCGGTCTTTAAATACATCAACGAAAACAGCATCATTACACCTATTTATTTCGTGTTTATTTATCTATCTCGTTAAAATTCCTTTAGTGTGTATATAAAAGCAGTATAATTAACATTTAAGATGCTTTGGTGATTACATGGCAGGAAAAATTTAATTCTATTAACCAATTTAAAATAAAGAATCATCGTCACCGTAATAAGCATAAATAATATACTAAATGCAGAAACTTTCAATTTGAAGTATTATCGACTCTTCTACAATGAATATCTGATAAAAGCTTTTTGTTTGTTTTAAATTAACATATTCTAGAACAACACGAGGTCCATAGACAATAGATGCCGTATTTGTGTACCGTGATCGAGTGGAGTGGAGGATACTGAGCCTGTCTCTCGTTCCCTTAATTTCTGCGCTTCGATTAATTTTAAATGTGAGTCGCAGTGGAAGTGAATGCAAAACAGCCCTTATCGTTTTGCGTGACACAGCAGTGATTGTTGGAATCAGGGCTCTAATCCAGTGCTTCCCAACCTTTTTATCGCCACCAGTCAACGTTTGGTAATCTTACCGCGACCCAATGAGGGGAAGGAGCGTTGATTACTTACATTTTATATTACTTTGATTAAATAGTTTTAACTTAAATATATTCTGACCGGAACATCCATCTCTCAGACGGGGATAATTTGCTTTGATGCCTGTAGATAACGCTGCGGTGTGATTTTTGGGGTGGGCTATCTTGACATCTTCGGTTGGATTTAAATCAGTGAGAGGATCACGTGGTGGTATAAGGTGATTTTTGTCAACTCACAGTAAGCGCGATTTTCTTATCTATCACCGTCTTTCAGACGGATATTCCTAAAGTTTTTTTCGTTTTGGGTATTATTATTTTTAAATATTTTTACATGAATATAAATAATTTCTAATAAGTTTTTATAAAAATACTAGTCATAATTCTAGTGATAAAAATATATTAATATAGGAAGCCTCATAAAGACGTAAGTACTAAAAATTGCGTTTTCGTTTATACGTTTCCTGCTTTTCATTCAATTGTCTAATGTAGGTGTCATGGGAAAAAAGTTGTGCTTCCATTAACCCCACACATCTTATTTGAGCTATAATTTCATGAGCTATAAGGACATTTAAAACAGTCCTTAAGGTAATAAAGTTAAAAAAAAATTGCTTACCCGTCTGTGTCAGACGGATGCTTCTCAGAACGGCAAAAAAATTGATGTTCTGGTCAAAGGGTTAAATATGACTTCAGAATAAAATACAGTTACATCAAAAACATGAATATAAAGTAATTTAACATGGAATATATAGTGACTCCAACGGAAAGTTACACACACTCGTAAAAACAACAGCACATTAACACATTTAAATAAAAATATTTTAATGTTTTTCGGGGAACCCGATACCCTTTGAACCGTGGATTCACACCAGTCCTCGACAGGGGGTTGGGAACCACTGCCCTGATCCATGGCTCAGATCGAGCGTCTGTGCCATATCATAAAAAAATAATTAGATTGAGAAAATCTGGTACAAAGTAGATTGTTACACTGATCACTAGTTATAAAGAAAACCGAAGCAAAAAGATTTTACTTCTTAGCATTTTTTCTTAAAATAATTGTAGAGTATAAATCAGATTTTTAGCCGTTGCAAAAATTAATTTAAATGCGTGTCAATATTTATGAATAATATTCTTATCATTTCTCAAAACAAAGCAATCTCACACGCATGTCTTTATTATTAAAACTGGTATTTTTAATTCAAAAGTATTTTTTTAATTTTATCTGGTTAAGTTTTTTTAATTTTAAAAGTATTTAAAAATTGAATAGGGTCGATCGGGATGATAAAGAGGAAAATAGTTATTATCAACCTGAATTTACCTATGCAAGAGATATGGATGGATATTAAAAGAAACATGCATAAAAATTAATTTCTAAACTAAATATTGCTACAATGGGGTAAAACTTTCGAAAAAAAGGGTAAAAGATTTAATTATGGATAGATTATTTTAGAAAAAAAATAATTATATTTTTTACAATGTAAATAATCAAAAATGATAATTACTGATAGGTGAGTAGTGCAGAGTAAAATTGCAATGTTTTATAACACAGTTATCTTTCCCACCCAGCACTGTCAATCCCCGCAATCCGATCCAAGCTGTTTTCCCTTATCCACTGATCATGCAATGTAGATTTTTGGCAGTAAGTTTCTATTTTCCTCGAATCCAATGCTAAAGAGGCTGGCAAATATACCAGATGATGTAAGTATTTAGTAGCTGTAATCTCATCGCAAAAAGCATTAAAAAGTACTAAAATATCTGTTTTCTTAATAAAAATTATTTTGACTTTTTACTATAAAACAAGCAATATAAAAAAAATTAAGTCAATTCCTACTTAGATAAACAAAGAAAATTTTTATTTTAGCTACGTTTTATTAAATAGTTACAATTACTATAAATATGTATATACATAGGAAAGAATCACAACATTAAGTGGTAGTTAATTTTTATTAATTATCATTAAAGTATCATATTATCATTCAAATCATTCTTGTATATAAAATTTCAGTTCAACTGAATGCTTTAAAACGGGAGAAAAAACATTTTCAAGTTTTGACACAAGTCGCCAAAAAGGATGACAACGTGGCTGCATTCGTAATTCTTTATATAATTAGTTTTAATCAATTAATTTTCATTAACCATAATTAAATTACTGTATTGTCATCCAAAATAATCATGTATATAAACTTTTAGCTCAATGGAGAGCTTTAAGATGTATTTTATTAACGAATGAAAATTACACCAAGCTAAATAAATAAATAAATATATGGAGAGTGTGAGCTAATAGTAGGAATTGAAAAAAAGGTGTTAAAAAGTATGTATAAGTAGCAAGGCAATGTTATTCAGTTTCTTTAAATTCAGCAGCCATGTTTTGAGATTAAGTGGCACTAGGTATGTAAGTTACTAAGCTCCTATCTCAAAAAAGGGATGTACCTCCTCTCTCATTAAAATTTAGAATTGCTTAAATTGTGGTTACATAAAAATTTTAAAAAATTAAAATATATTGCTGTGAGAAAATAATTTATGGGCAGTGGCATAAAAGCCTGCTAGAAATAACAGCAAGTGGACCCCGTCCACTAGCCTTGGTGAGAGAGACCAAACTAGCAGTTTTTTCATGCGGACAAAACCTCCCGAAACTCTGAATGGAGAGGACCTGTTGAAAGTAAGGGTAGAGGTGTTAAAAATCTTGGGGGTGTGAGATGTCAGGATAATACGTAAAGGAGTCTGCAGGGATCAAATTTTAAGAACCACTGCCATAAAGCATCTTTTCCGCGTTTGTAGGTTTTGAAATTCTGAAAGAAATTTTTCATTTCAACTTAATGTAATGAGTGATAATGGAAGAAATGAAATTCCAATATATGCGATTCTAATGGAATGCATTCATATTTAGACAAAAGTTCTGTCAAGTTATTTATGATATATTTAAAAATTCTTTGAATGTATTATCAAGGAGTACAGCAAAGAAAGATTTAGTAAAATATTTTCACCGTGAGTTTTTTTTTTAAGCATTAAAAATAATCTTGTTATTTCAACAGTATTATTTATTTTTATGCCACACCGTATTGCTGTGAGTACGTTTGAATCATTCTCCTTATATGCAAAAACATTCATTCTTTTAATGATTAAAATAAAATTTAATAGTATTGTGTAATATATATATATATATATATATATATATATATATAAATATAAGTTTAGACCCTTTTGATGATATTATTCCACATACACTTAAATATTAAAGAAAGCTTTTAAGTAGCAATTCTAACATTTAAGACATCATTTTCAGTGCATAAAAAGTTACATTATACATAGATCGAGAAATGAAACACACTTTCATGTATTTCATTAAAATGGCTTTACAGATCATACATCTTAGAAAAAGATAAATATTTTACTTTCTTTCTCAAATAGAATGAAATATCGAACAAAAAACAAAATAAAACAAAAATCTAATCTTTTAGTCTTTGTTTCAACAAAGAGAGTAACACGAATAACACAAAAAGTAAAAAATGACAAGAAACAGTGTGGCGAGAGTGTTGAAGAGTTCTGAAATCCAATAAACCTTTTGTGTATCGGAGTATTCCATTGCGCTTATGAGAATTGTTGATATCTGGAATCATTTTGAGACCTCTTAAAATAGATCGTATGTCAACAGCAAAAAAAATTTGGCCCTTAAGCTCTCAAAGTTCCGAAATTATTTACAATATCGCATCCGTGTTCGAATTGTGACAAGAAAATAATTGCAGACAGGATTTGGTCCCACTGTTTTATTCCACACTTTCGATGGGACATTTCTTAAAATAAAGAATATATTGCGATGTTACAGGATTACGATACATCGTTCAGCCGTGTCTACTTTTCACGACGCCGACTTTTTTCGTCACCGCTCTCCTCTCTTCCGTTTCGACCTTTTTCTCCTCCGTCGTTGCCAGATCCTTTTCTCTATCTCGTCTCTTGTTCGACCTGTTGCCAGATGCAGGCAGTAGTTCCTTACACGCCCCACCTAAGAGTAAAATTTGCCCCTTGTGGCTGATTTTACCATTTCAGACACCAGGAACAGAAAATTCACAAACCGTGAAACAGAAAATTCACAAACAAAACACACAATAATTGCAACAGTCAAAAGTCTTGATGATTGTTCTAGTTCCTTTAAAACAAACACATGAAATAATATTAATAGTTCACCCAATTGAAATAAGTGACTATGTTCCCAGAAAGATCTAAACTGTAATGGGATTGCAAACAGATACATGGAAAACACATTATACAAAAAAACACTAAATATATACAATACAGTCCTTATCTTAATCTAGACAATGCATCTGCACTCCTATGTTGTATACCTGGCCTGTGAGTAATGGGGTGATTCCATCTCTGTAACGCCAGTGCCCAACGGGTTAGCTTGGGACTTTTTGGAGTGGTTTGATTTAGGTACTTAAGGGGATTATGATCAGAAATGATCTCCACCTTGGCACCATAAATCCATTTGTCGAATTTATTCAACCCGTATAACACTGCCCAGGCCTCTTTCTCGACGCTTGCCCAGTTCTTTTGCGTAGCATTGAATTTTTGACTAGCAAAAGCTATTGGCCTGTAAATTCCTTCGGTATCTTGCTGTAACAGACAGCAACCAACCCCATAATCTGATGCATCACAATGCACCTGGAAAGGTAAATTGGCATCAGGGGGTAGCAAGACTAGTTACTTCACAAAGTAATTCTTTTTGCTTAACAAAAGCTTCACAGGTTACCTTCGCACTGAGACTAGTCAATGGCACCGCCTCGCCCCACCTAGTGTGCTGATCAACCAGACATAAAATATATTTATGTCCCTTGGAGCTTGGCGGATCAATTGGATCTATCAGATCCATATTCACCACCTGAAATGGCAATTCAGGCCTTGCCACAGGTGCAATGGGTGGTCGGTCTTTAATCCTAACCGATCGAATGAGCTGACATTCTTTACATGACTCACAAAATTTCTTCACATCGGCCCTCAGACCCTCCCAAAAGAAAGAATACTTGATTCGTTCAATCGTCTTCTTGGGCCCCATGTGACTACTGAACACTGAAGTATGCGCTAGTTTCAACACCTCAGTTCTTCTGTACTTTGGAATTACCAGCTGCCCAATACTCTCCCCGAGAATTTTATCCCTACGAAATAGATATCCATCTACTTCATAGTAGTTTCCTTTGTCTTCCTTAGCATACTTCCAAACCAATGCTAACTCGGCACAACACTCCTGTTCGGAACGAAAACTATCAGCCACCATGATTCCTTTATCCATCTCAGCGGTCACCTCCTCATCCTTAGTACCCAATGTTCCCACTTCATTTCGACATGAAGTAATATTCCTTTGAGAATCCTCAATGTGCTCCTGTGCTTTCTCTGGCAGAATACCCAATGAAACCTCGGTTTCATCTACATTTCCTGAGTCAACCCTCAGGTCCTGAGAGCTTTTGAGCCAGTGAATTCTCTTCACTCTGGGCTCCTCCCAACATATCCAAAACATCTGGTGGAAGCAACACGTCTTCTACCAAAACTTCTGCCAAAGCACATAACACTTGCTGGTGCACCACATTAACCTGGCCACCGGTAGCAAGACCAATTGGAACATATACTAAAGGACATTTAACCGCTGGACCGAAAATACCTTTCAAATAAATCGTGGAAGCTCCTTCAACCGATATTCCAGGAACTAAGTCTTTCTTGATAACAGTAATCTCCGTACCAGAATCCACTAACGCATGGACTAATTTCCCATCTACACTGATAGATGTTTTCACTAATTTACTTAATTTGTCTTCAATAGCCCGCCTAGGAATGACTTTACCTAGCAAATCAACTCTAACAGTGACCGTTCCATCTTCTAATTCTGTCCCTTCCGTTGACACCTTATTCACATTAAGTCTTTTATTATCAACCCCTTTGTTTTTAGGACAATTCCGCTTAAAATGTTTATCTGATCCACAGGTGAAACAAGCGAATTTTTTTATTTCGGTTACTTTACCTTTATCAAAGTTTTTCCTAGAAGAAAATTTATCTGTCTTTTTCTCCCCAAATGGCTGTTTACGCCAACTACCATTAAAACTTCTCCTTTTACTACCATTCCATTTAGCTCTCTCAGGTTCATCGTAGGATTTCCCTTTGGAAGCATAAAATATATCACATTGTTTGCCCAAGTTCCTGGGTTTGTACCATTCTTCCCCTTGGAGCACACCAATATGGGTCGCCGTCTCAGAATCCAACATTTCAAACATTTTATCTGCTACGATCAGTTGATTAACTGACTCAAAATCATTCGCTTCTCTTAACTTACAGTAATATAACCACATCGATGTTAAACGGGTCGCGAACTGAGAGAAAGTTTCGTCAGAGTTACGTTTGGCCTTTCTAAAATTTTCTAAACATATTTTTGGTGATGGTTCATACTCCTTGAGTACAACCTGTTTTAAAGATTCGTAATCTTTTAATTCTTCTTCGCCTAGGTTAACTAATAAGTTTGACACTTTGTCTCCTAACATGCATAACAAAACCTTCGGTTTAACTCGTCGCTAACCATTTCACTAGCGAAAGCCTTTTCAAGACTAGAAAAGAAATATTCCCACCCGTCTGATTTATTGGGTACCTTTACAGTTAAGAGCCTAACCATTTTAACTATTTCATCTAAAGATTTTACACGTGAGGTTTGACCATTATTTTGATTAGCACTCTGATTAGCGATCCTAGATAATTCCATTTCCAAGCGTAATTTTTCAATTGATAATTGTTCTTGTTGTTCTAGTTTTTGCCGCTGTTCTGTCTCTAACCTTTCGGCTGTAATAACTTCCAATAACTCTTTTGCCTCTTCCTCCTTGTAATATTTACTAGAGATTATTAAATTCCTCAAAACAATTTTAGACATAGACGGATCAGGTGACTCATCTAAGTCCCGCGCTAATTGAATTAAGTCAATTTTCTTACTTCTAATGAGAAATGCCATTTTTAATCAAGCTAAACCTAATGCCAAATTACCTTCTGACAAATTTAACTACAAACACTTAAATGACCTAGTACTATATATTTAACAAGCAAGAAAAATTCTACTCGTTTTTTCTAAGAGTACTCAAATTCCAGAAACACAATACGAAATATGTTTACAATAAAACTTATATGAGACACAGTTATTTGTTACTAATCAGAACGCAGAACCTTTTTCAAAATAAAAAAAAACACAATTAAAACAACATACTTTAGCTACATTACCATAGAATTATTTCTCAAATCATAAATCTACTCTTAGTTTCTTTTTTTTTTTAATTAAAAGAAGAATCTTATGCAGGAAACAAAAAACCAATATATATATATACATCATAAATTACGAGTAAAGGAAATAACATCAGATTGCATTAAACTATCAACTAACTGACAAATTGCAACACTTTTGCTTAAAATGAAAAACTATCATATAATATTCAAAAAAAAACCATGCCATATATTCTGAGTCATAAATAACCTACAGAATCTCTTATTTACAACATTTTAACAGGAAGTCCGTCTACTTGAAATGCATATACACATTTTTTTTAATGGATATTTTTCACCCACTCAAACATACATTTTCGCAACCATTATTTCAAGATAAATTAATCTAATTCTTTTTCTTTTAATTCTGCAAACTGAATTGTTATGCAAAACACTTTCTATACCCAGAATTTAATTTTTGAGACAACTTCGAAACAGTAAAGTATGATGATAAAAAAAATTATACTTTAACACTAGAACTCTAAATACCATATTTTACAACATTTAAAATGATACCCTATCATTTCAGGTAAAATAAGTACACAATTTTCTTATTTCATCTACACAATAATCCAACAACATAGAATATTGCAATAAACCAATGAAATTTTCTTTTTCAGATATATCTGCTTTTTCTAATTTATTTTTAAAAAACAAATTAAATATGAATGCATCCCATTACTCTTTTTAAATATTCACACAATATTTTAACTTAAAGGAACAATAGCCACTTACCTCGACATGAAAGCTGTTTCTGTACTTGAACACTTTTCAGATCACGACTCCATTCATCAGAAACTGAAGAAAAATACGGCATCTGTTTATTCCATAGCCCAACTCGGCAGGTGATAGCAAATTTCTGTATGAAGATCATGATTTTTCACTTGAAACTGCTGCAGGGCATTTCCCGGGATGCACGTGGTCATCAACTTGAAGATACACTACAGGGTTCTATTTCCTTGTTAAAAATTTCCTTTCAAACCGAATGTCCACTAGAACCTTGTTCACAATTATGTAGTACGAACACCGATCAATTTGGAATATATTATTCATTTAACTTCTGCTCCATTGAATCCCACTTCTGACACCAGTGTAAACTCGTGAGTTCTTTTCCGACCGTGTTCGAATTGTGACAAGAAAATAATTGCAGACAGGATTTGGTCCCACTGTTTTATTCCACACTTTCGATGGGACATTTCTTAAAATAAAGAATATATTGCGATGTTACAGGATTACGATACATCGTTCAGCCGTGTCTACTTTTCACGACGCCGGCTTTTTTCGTCACCGCTCTCCTCTCTTCCGTTCCGACCTTTTTCTCCTCCGTCGTTGCCAGATCCTTTTCTCTATCTCGTCTCTTGTTCGACCTGTTGCCAGATGCAGGCAGTAGTTCCTTACACACCTCCTCTCTCATTAAAATTTAGAATTGCTTAAATTGTGGTTACATAAAAATTTTAAAAAATTAAAATATATTGCTGTGAGAAAATAATTTATGGGCAGTGGCATAAAAGCCTGCTAGAAATAACAGCATGTGGACCCCGTCCACTAGCCTTGGTGAGAGAGACCCAACTAGCAGTTTTTTCATGCGGACAAAACCTCCCGAAACTCTGAATGGAGAGGACCTGTTGAAAGTAAGGGTAGAGGTGTTAAAAATCTTGGGGGTGTGAGATGTCAGGATAATACGTAAAGGAGTCTGCAGGGATCAAATTTTAAGAACCACTGCCATAAAGCATCTTTTCCGCGTTTGTAGGTTTTGAAATTCTGAAAGAAATTTTTCATTTCAACTTAATGTAATGAGTGATAATGGAAGAAATGAAATTCCAATATATGCGATTCTAATGGAATGCATTCATATTTAGACAAAAGTTCTGTCAAGTTATTTATGATATATTTAAAAATTCTTTGAATGTATTATCAAGGAGTACAGCAAAGAAAGATTTAGTAAAATATTTTCACCGTGAGTTTTTTTCAAGCATTAAAAATAATCTTGTTATTTCAACAGTATTATTTATTTTTATGCCACACCGTATTGCTGTGAGTACGTTTGAATCATTCTCCTTATATGCAAAAACATTCATTCTTTTAATGATTAAAATAAAATTTAATAGTATTGTGTAATATATATATATATATATATATATATATATATATATATATATATATATATATAAATATAAGTTTAGACCCTTTTTGATGATATTATTCCACATACACTTAAATATTAAAGAAAGCTTTTAAGTAGCAATTCTAACATTTAAGACATCATTTTCAGTGCATAAAAAGTTACATTATACATAGATCGAGAAATGAAACACACTTTCATGTATTTCATTAAAATGGCTTTACAGATCATACATCTTAGAAAAAGATAAATATTTTACTTTCTTTCTCAAATAGAATGAAATATCGAACAAAAAACAAAATAAAACAAAAATCTAATCTTTTAGTCTTTGTTTCAACAAAGAGAGTAACACGAATAACACAAAAAGTAAAAAATGACAAGAAACAGTGTGGCGAGAGTGTTGAAGAGTTCTGAAATCCAATAAACCTTTTGTGTATCGGAGTATTCCATTGCGCTTATGAGAATTGTTGATATCTGGAATCATTTTGAGACCTCTTAAAATAGATCGTATGTCAACAGCAAAAAAAATTTGGCCCTTAAGCTCTCAAAGTTCCGAAATTATTTACAATATTGCCAGATGCGAAAACCATTTTTGTAACATTGCATTCAATTTATCAGTTATTTTTTTCCCTTAGAAAAATGGATAAAAGTACTGTTCTTTTGTTGAATGTATGCAAAGTTATAATTCAAAGTTTTTATTTATTTTCTGGAACTGACAGTTCACCAGAAAAAAGAACTCTGATTTAAGCTTCAAATAAAATTGTATTATAAACCAAAAAAACATAATTTATTGTTCAGAATGTAGTCTTTTTATATAAGGCTAGAAATTACTTTTTAAATATTAATCTACAAAAGAATACAAGATTAAAAATATATAAGAAAAGGAGTTCAACAATTTTATAAATAATTAGAGAAAGTAATATTGATGGTTTTTATTATTTTTAATCAATAGATCTATGTAATTATTTCTTTTAAAATATATGAAGTACTAAAATGCTAACGTGTTGATAACAAAACAGTTATAGTTCCAAAAACTGTATTGAAAATATTGATGAAAAAGGAGTTTTATATCCAACTCTAATATCACAAATTTATTAAAATAACCATAAAAACTCATGCAACACATGATTTGGTAGAGCGTAAAAATGTCTGCGAAAAAGTTTAAAAAAGTTGCAATATGCTTAGAACGACTTTATTTTATGTTATTTTCTTATTAGTTATTTAAATCTGTTTTATGTTTTCTTCTTTCCAATCATGAATAAATAAATTTATTTCTTTAATTAGATATGTTAATATTGTGTAAAGTTAATATATTTTCTTATAATTTTTTACTAATAAAATTTTGAGGTTATTCTCAGTTTTTTGAGGGGTTATTAACAAAAAAAAAGGCATGTACAAATGACTTGTTACACATGCTTAATAATTTCATTTGTTAGATATTCGTTAATGAAGCTATTATATTCTTATGTTTTTTGACAACTGAAAAATATTCATTACTTTCAATGTTAAGATTTCTATTTTGCTGACAGAAAGTAAACGTAAATTACTATCAAAAACTTAAAAAAATTAAAACTGAATTTAAAAGCTAAGTATTAAATGCCTTTCAAAATTCATAATTATATTTTCCATAAGCATTTTTTATTTTCAGTTCAAATTAAATTATTTGGTTTTATTTTAAATTTTATTCTTAATATATTTAATTATTTATCATTTAAATAATTTATGAAACCTACATGTTTCTTATTTAGAAATAGTTACAAAATAATCTGGAATCGTTGGAATTGACATTTTGTAGAAATATAAGCTTCGATTGCTTATAGATTTAGAATATTTTAAATTATTATTGATACTAATAAAAGTACACGAGGGCAAACTATATGGGGAAAATATAATTTTTCAGTCCTTTTCCCTGTTTATCAATTAAATTAAAGGTAAAATGTATTAAAAATACATTTAATTTTTTGATTTACGTCAATCGGTACTAAATAGAAAAACAACTTATTTTATATTTCTCTCTAACCTTAAAAAAATGTTATTTAATGCATATTGGTGAAATGCAGTTTGAATATGGCTTCCAGAAAAAAAAATATGGGTTTTTTTTCGCGCGTTGTAGTATTTTCTTTTGTCAAAAGTAACTGTTGAGTTTATACTTACGATCGAAATGACAGTTTCTTTTTCCTGAAACCGCAATCGTTTGCCTGAAGACTCGCCAAGAAATCAAAATGTTTCCTTCAAATTTTACTCACTTGCTTGTCAAGATTAAATTGGACGTGTTGGACTTTTCCTAGCTGTAGATTTGAAAACTTTATTTACTATTTGAATCTGATGAAAAGGTTTAGTTTTATTTCCCTTGAATTAATTTCATTGTAGAGATGTAAAGCAAGATCTATGGAAATTGGTACACACACACATTCTATTATGCAGTAGTATAAATACATAAGATTAAACAGCGAGGAAGCCTATATATTATGCTGAACATGGAATATAGAAAATCACATAAGTGTCTCTTTTTCTGTACATGAAATAAAATGCATAAGCAATAGTAAAATCTTAACTCATAAAGCCCTTAAGGTATCCGACAGGGTTGAAAGAATGATTTTTAGGTGTTTGATGTTACCGTCTTAAGAAAAAAAAAAAGAAATATAAATATTGAAGAAGCAGGAATATATATAATTTTTTTATAAAACTAAAGATACATAACAACTGAAGATACAGAAAGAGTCTTTGAACTAAAATGGAGACCTATTACGATTTCTAAAGCTGTCACTGAATTAGAACAGCGAATTAGGTTTAAGCTGCTATATGGTACCAACACTCCCCTACAGCAGAGATTTTCGACGTAATACAAAAGCAGAACCATGTTGAAAATATAGGCTTAATTCAAACACACGAGGCTGAAATACCAGACAGTAAAATAAAATAAAAGTATGAATAGAGAACAATAAGGTTTCTCTCACAGAGAAGAGTATTAAGAAAAAAATTATATAGGAAAAACTAGGATAAAAACTTACATGAAAAAATACCAACCAAAACGATATAATGAAGTCTAAGCATCCCTGTCAGAAAACGTGTGTGGGCTATATATATATATATATATAGTTTAAAAAAGTAAAGTAAAAATGCAAGTATAACAAAATGGTATAGGTCAAAAATAAGATAGCCTCATATGTACAATGGCAAACTCGTAGCCTTAGGAACTAATATTGCAAGGTTAAACATAGTTTTGCTACACAAGCTAACCTTCCACCTATATTACTCAGCTGTGGGGAAAAGAAATTGGAGTAAGTAAATTGGTAATAGTCCTTTAATATTAAGGTAAATGCATACATATATAGTATATAAGTATACTACGTTTTCCAAATATTTGCATAATTTTTTTTATCAAAATATTCCAAGCAAAAATAGATCGATCTTTCGCATACCTGTCTGAATGTATATAATAAACTATCTCCAGGAGACTCAAAGAAAATACACTTAAGTGTTTATAATGAATATTTTTCTCTCCAAATATTGTAATAATAAATTTATGTTAAGCCAATTGTTTATTTAACAAAAAAATAAGAATTAGTTAGCGTTTATTCATTTACAAATATTTAAATAAAAACACTCCAAAAAGGATAATTTTATATCTTTTTGAATAAATTTATATATCAAATTACTCAAATCCTTTTTGATAAAATTCTGAATGCAACTACATTTTCCAGAATTTATCGTAAAATCTCATTAGAATCCTATTAGTATTTCTGATATAGTAAATTCCATTTACAGAAAACATCTTCTTCCTGTAAGTAATCTTTAAGAGTTCATCGACATTTCATTGCAATCAGTTTCCAAAAGAAACTTGCTTTCATTCACCGATACGAGCAGTAAATCAATCGGAGTTTTTCTTGTTTTTATGAACAATGGACAGAGAGAAAACTTGACCAGACTTCATCGATTCAGCATAAAGTGCTCGCCGATGTAGTTTCAAGAATGTCAAATAAAACCTTCACAATTTTTCTTACCAAAAAGAGTGCTTTGAACCGATTCCATTTGACATCATTCAGGGTGAGAGTATTTCTATCAAAGAAATTTCAAATATTTATACGTACCGTGAAATACGTTTAACGCGAAAACGCTTAAGACGAAATATATCGGTTAACAGAAATAAATACACCAGTCCCAACAAACTACATGAATTTTCATTATTTTTTCTCTTAACATGAAAGGAAAATCGCTTAACACGAAAAGATTTTTCATCTGAAAATGAACAAAATATGGAAAACAACAGTCGGAATGGACTGTCCTATTGTATTATCGAAAGAATAAATTGCAGTAGATGATGATAATGTGTGTATAGTCCCTATTATGGCAGACAAAGACATTTTGGAGTTTGTTCAAAGCTCAAAAAATATCATTGATGCAGATTTCGACAATGAAAATGAAGTGAATAATTCAGCTCTTTTCCCACATCATCCGAAATGAGGAACGTCATGAAAAGTAGGTGAGTTATTTAGACGCCCATTCCAATGATGAAATGAATAACAAAATGGACTATATCGAACAATTTGTTGACAATTTGATGCTAAGAAAGCCAATGCAAAGAAAAATAATAGATTACTTTCTAAAAATGCAAAAAAATAATTTGTTTTTAAAAAATTGAAAATTTTGTATTAAATTTCATTATGTTATTTTGAATGGGTTTGTCTCATTGATTTTTATTAGATGTATACATACATCTAATAAATGATATGTAAATAAAATAAACTCTAATAAGTTTAATTTTGTTGATATATATGTCTGTTTTTTTGCAATATCCTTTAACACGATATTCTTTTAATATGAAAAAATATTTTCAGTGCCTTCAGCTTCGTGTTAAGCGATTTTCTCTGTATATTAAGAAAACAAACATTCTTAATTTACTTGATTGATATGATTTCTTTATTTTTTGCTATAGAATAAAATACAGTTTACGTCTTTTTCAGAATTAAAATATTTGTAATTCTATTTTTTCCGTTACCGTTAATATTCTACTTAATCAAAATTATTTTTCCATAAATAAACATTTAAATCAATTTAAGTGACAAAAAATTAATTTTAACACCTGTGGGGAGAAAGCTGCATAATTCGTTGAGCTATATTTCCGCAAATGAGTTAATTTTAAATATTTTCTGGAATTTTTAATGAATTCGAAAGATTATTTGACAATTACAGCTATTTTCATCTAAAAATATTCAATATTAAACAACATTGGAAGTTAAACTCTCATTTATTTTAAAACAGGCAACCCGAAATGGCTAAAGAGCTCTTAATTTAAGTATTAACACTGAGATTACACAAAATGATAAATAAGTGAAACTTGTGAAACAAGCAATGGAACTATCAAAATATCAGAAAATATTTCGTGAATTATCTGAGTTAGTATACTTAAATACGTATATTTTCTTTGACTTTTAATTTTTAAAAGAGAAATCGAGAGAATTGAAGAAAGAAAATAAAACGTTTTCCTTCTTTTTCCCATACATATAAGTTTCAATTTCTTCACTATATGGATTTAAATTTCACAGAATTTGTACTGAATTTTTTTAGAAATACTTATGTTGAATTTTATGCACCTATCGTAAACATCAAACAATATGTCCCTTAAATATCTTGAAATTATTATTGTAATGAAGAAACTTTTTAAATATGTTTTGTTTCAAGTATAGTGCGCTTTCCCATCAAAGCAAACACTTTTTAATACCAATATTTAGTAGGCTCTGAGCTCAAATCCAAACACATTGGTACCAAATAATAAGGATTGTCACTTTCTTTCTCTCCCTTATCTTTCTCTTCTTTCACTCACCCTCTCTTTTCCTCTTCCCTCACTCCCCTCTATTTCTCTCTCATATCCTTCTCTTTTTCTCTTTCGCCTTTTGTCATTGACTATAACCTAGCCTATAAAAATCTTGACATAATTTATTATCGAAATTAAGACGATTGCCATCCTCATAATTTAGTATAAAATAACTATTATTCAACTCCTACTATTAGCTCACACTCTCTATATATATTTATTTATCTTGGTGGAATTTTCAATCGGAAATAAAATACATTTTAAAGCGCTCAATTGAGCTGAAATTTTATGTACATGATTATTTTGGATGACAATACAATAATTTAATTATAATTAATATTAATTGGTTAAAATTAATTATTTAACGAATTACAAATACAGCCACGTTGGCATAACTTTTGGCGACTTAGCGACCCTTTTGGCGACGTGTGTTAAAAGGGTTTTTTTCTCACGTTTTAAAGCATTAAGCTGAACTGAGATTTTATGTACATGACTGTTTTGGATGACAATACGACAAAAAGGAATAAATAAGCAAATCCTTTGAAATAAGTAAATTCTTCACAAACTCTGTCGATGTCATTTTATTGCATTCCAAAGCCTTCGGAATAATTTATGGATAGCAGTTCACAGAAAAGATCGTACTTCGGAAAGACGTATATATACGTCTGGGGAATTAATGCACTGGCTAAACAAGACATTTATATAATCCTGTGGTTTTTAAGAGATTAAAGTCATATTGTACGTTTAGCGTCAAAGTATAGTATAATTGAATTCAATACATTGTTATTGTATACAGAAAGGGGGGGAGGCGATGAAAAGAGATTATGATTCAATATTGGGTCGCAAATATTGAAAGTTTGAGAAGCACTGCAATACGATACTTTAATGAAAATTAATAGAAATGAATTACCACTTAATGTTGTGATTCTGTCATATTTTTATATCTATTTATATTAACTGTAACTATTTAATAAAAAGTAGTTAAAATAATATTTTCTTTGTTGATCTAAGTAGGAATTGACTAAAAAAATTGTTTATTTTTTTATGTTACTTGTTCTCTTACTCTCTTTCTCATTGACTATAACCTAACCTATATAAAAATCTTGACATAGATTATTATTGAAATTAAAACTATTATCATCCTCATCATTTCATTTAAAATAACTATTATTTTTCTGTTAAATATATTTCCTAATCATTTTTCGTAATCTCCAGGTGAAAATGTGAACTGTGAGTAACCAAACGTTCACTACGCTGTTGCTCTCGAGGAAGATCCTAATAACCACAACAAGAGCATCTTTCAAAAATAAATATTCTCTCAGACTTTTAACTGCATCACATAATGATGAAAGTAATGATGTTCGGTTAACACATTAATAACTTTATAGGTGATATGATGCTGCGAAACAAATCGTGGGGAAGCAGCAGCTAAGCGGATGGGGTCGAATTCTTCGTACCCTGTGATGTTCCAGATTATTCATAAGTAATTAACGACGAAGGTTGTTGCTTTAACAACTTCATATTGGAATATAAAGGAGCTGCTGCATATTGAGTTAAATTAGGCCTCAATATCTTTGCTTATGGTGGGGAAATTTTCAGGGGAAAATCCCATCTCACATACACACACAAGCATGTCTAGTTATATCAGTGCTTCTCAAACTTTCATTAATGGCGACCCACTTTTCAATCATAATTTTTATCGCGCCCCCCTTATACAATAATAATGCATTGAATGCAATAATAATGCACTTTGACGCTGAAGGTATAATACGTGTTAATTATAAACCGTTCAAATTAATTAATTAAGTATATTAAATTTTGTATATGTTAACTTTAAGTAATATGTATTTTAAGTAAACTTCTTTGAAGTAATAGGATAATTCTTTTGTTATTTTTAACTTTTTAATTTTTAAATTGGAATAATTACAAATTGTGGTGGCTGCTTTGAAGATAAAATATAGATCTCAGCAAAATATAGAAAAAGAACCCAGAGTGTCAATTTCCAATCGTAAACCCTTTGAAAAACTTTGCTCTGCAAGACAAGCCCATGGATGTCACTAATACTTATTATACTTGCCCTTAAATACCTTGTGTAGCACTGATACATTAAGGTATAATGGTTGAAGTACCCGCACGAGTTAATTTTTAACATTATTCTTGATATAATAGCTGAATTGTAAGGAGAGTAAACCCAAATGGGCGACAATGTTTACAGAAATGTAAAATGATTTTTCTTAATGAATGCTCATATTATGATTAGTTTTAAGTGAACTGTAATTTTAAGCCTCGCATAATTAGCATTTAAAATTAATGTTAAAAAATGAAAAATATAAAATTCCGATGAAGAATAATTGTGTTATTTAAAACGTGTAGACTTCAAATTTACTTAACCCGGGAACGGGCGTTCACTCGATACTAACATTAATGGTCACGCGGGGTGACTGAGTCACCCAAATCCTTTTCTTTTATAATTATTTTTATTGCAAACGATACAAATCGTGACTCCTGTGAATAATTTATAGAAAAAGTATACTTACCAACTTTCAAGAACTTTTCAATTTTCCTTTGATAATTTTAGAAAAATTCCAATAGAACTGAACTAAAATGTTTCTAAGGTATGCGACTTTAATAAAGGACACAAATCAGACACTTTTCCCTAACATTACAGAAATGATATTTGCAAGCAAAACTGTCATATTTTGTTCAAATGTTTGTAGTTTTGCTGTCCTCTGACTCTGCACCCCGCGCGACCGCTCCTGGGTTCAATGTGTAATCTATGTAAAAATACGAATGTTAGTTCTAAAACGGAATCGTGTAAAACGTTTTTCATCATGCTTTATATGTTTCAGAATACTCATAAAAAAACTTGTTCAAATAATCCTTCAAAGGGCTTTCTGTGCTTTTCCAAATGTCATATAACTCTTTCGTATGAGAAAAAGCGCATCATTTACATCTTCCCTAAATGAAAAATAAAGACATAAAAAATGAACGAACTAACCATACCCGTAAGTTTGAAGGTCAGACAGATGAATTTTTTATCTTCCTAGAATGTTTCTCTGGGTCTGGGTGTTGTCTTTTCTCTGAAATAGTATTTTAGCTTTAAAAAGTATAAAAAATCTCTCATCGTGGGATTACTGCAAATTAAACAAAATGCCGTGTTTTTTATTTAGTTATAGGATCAGATAGTTAATGAATGTATCGAAGTGAAAGCTTTAATGTTAGATGTATTATCGCCAGATGATACATATAAATTATATTATTGTAATTGTGTATTGTTTATTATGTCTAAAAGTATTTTGTTTACTTCATTCCGGTAAATTAATTTTTAAACTTTTAATTTTCGATATGCTCGCGTTCCCCTTGTAGGGTTATCTCGCCATCCCCAGGGTGGCTCGTGCCACAGTTTGAGAAACGCTGAGTTATATAAAAAAATTGGGATTTAAGGTGTCCAACTACGTTCGGAACCGTGCTTTTCAAAAGCGTATAAATGGATAATCTTCATGATATTTAGTGTCACTTTCATTAAAATACATGTATAAAATTGTTTTAAAGACATTATGAGAAAACACACAAAAATATTTGATTACAATATTTTATCAAAAAAGTAACTTAGAATAACCTATTTTCAAAATCTTCTCCTTTTATACAAATTGCTTCTATAATTATAATATTTTGCTTATATCAAGTAATGACTTCTCCAAAGAGTCTGAACTAGGACTTTTGGAAAATTCACATTATTTTCAGATTTACCACTAATTGAAATAATTATCGGCGTTTTTTTCTAAAAATTTTTCTCCTCTGTTGTAGTAAAATATGAATAAATCCACTTCTAAAATAAATATTTCAAAAGTTCTAGTTCAGCCAGTGTACAGAGGTCTGAGCTATATACAGGCAAAATATTATTATAATAGAATCATTTTTCATTAAATGAAAATGTTTTAGAAATTAATCATTCTATGTTCATTTTTTGTCAAAATATTGTACTTAAATAATTTTTTATTGTAATAATATTCTTAAAACAATCATGTTTCCGAACGTAGTCGGATACTTTAAGAACTATTTATTATAAATTATAAAGGAATTTGTGGAAAGTAAATTTCTAGTTAACTCAGGTATTATTTGGCTCATCTAAATTATTATTGAAATTTTTTTTTAAAGTCCCGCGCTTATCGCCTACAAAATTGCGTTCAAATGTGTCATTAATTTAAAAAAAACTAACTCTTACCAATATCTAAATGAATTGAAAATAAGTTAAGAATAGTAACATTATTCTGAGTATTTTTAATTAAATTAGTAGTTGATAAAATTCTGCATAAAATTAGAATTATTTCATAGATAGGGGTACATGATTTTAAAATATTTAACTTTTGCAAGCGCTTTTGTGGTTTTTGAATTTTTGTCATTAAATAAAAATAGTAATGAGAGAGAGAGAGAAGCATTTATATAAAAAAAAACACTACAAAATATAAAGTTTATTTTTTAACTGTTTAGGTTTTCTACCATTTATTTTTGTTGCAATTTTTTCTGTAATTAATTTTTAAATTGAACAACATAAATTTTATCTTCACAAGATGATGGTGATAATTTTGGGGGGAATGAATATCTTTTCAAAACATTTTTGTTCAATATTGGATACAGAAGAAAAGTAAGCTTTTACGTAAAAATCCTTATAAAGAGGAAATGAGACTTTGCATTAGATTGGAAAACGTTTTACAAAAATATAGATTTAATAACAGTTTTGACGAAACCTTATCTTCCTATATATATCGAAGAAAATATTGCAGTTAATTATCTTATATAAAATTAATGAATACTCATCTAATCTTCATAAATTTAATTCGTTAGTGTAATTGAATTATGTTAAATTTTGAAGAGTTAAAAATCTATAAAATACCAATAAATATATTAAACTATTTTTAACATAGTTTATTTAGATGATATCATTTTAGACAATTAATTCCAGAGCTTTTATTTTAGTTATTTTCTCTTTTAATATTTTAATCATTTTAAGATATGGATAATTTAAGTTAAAGTAGAAAAATGGGTTTTTTTGGTTTTCATTAAAACAATCGGTGAAAAAAATAGATTTATAAAATATTATTTTTCAATTCTTACTATTAGCTTACTCTCTCCATATATATTTTTTTATAGAATCTTGTTCAAATTTTCAATCATTAATAAAATATCTTCTATTCGTCCAATCAAGTTCAAATAAATTTTTTAAAACTTGTAGTGGATGTTACTACACTTGATGTCATATAATACAGTTTTTTCTAATATTAATTAAATTAATTACTGGTTTTCGTCGCTAACTTGGATTTCTCTCCATTGTTGTATCGATGTAACTGGTAAAAATTGACAAAAGTTGGTGTTGGAAACCGGTTTTGCAGCCAAACTAGGTGTGTATTGTTTATAATAATGCAGACAAATCATGCTCTTTTATTTTTTTTTTTTTCAATTCCTTCTTTTAGTTCACTCTCTTCCTATATATATATATTTATATATTTATTTATCTATATACATATATATATATATATATATATATATATAGTCCAAATTTTCAATCATAACAAAATACTTTCTATTCATTTATCCAAAGTAGGAATTGACTTATTTTTTACATTATTTGTTATATTATAGCTAAAACAACAGAAAGTTTATTTATTTCTTTTATCTTATTGAAGTTGTAGATTGCAGTAATACAAAGGAAATTGGCGACAGAACATGTAATTTCTAGTCAAGTTCAAGTGATAAGGACAAGTTCTGAGTTGGTACCCCATTCTCCTATACTAGGCTCCGAGAGATTTCAAACCTCAATAATATTTTTTTTCTCTTTGGAATGATTATTTAATAAACTATTATATATAAAGAATCATAGTACAACACAATTATAGCAATTTTAATTTGTTAGATTATAAGTTTCCATATGTTGCTTCAAAAAAATCATATTGAGGATTTTATCTATATGTTACCGCTAAAGTAGAATAACTAGGTATTTCAAGAAATAACTAGACAAGTCAGTTAAAGTATATAAAATTATTGAATTCTGCTATTTAACTAGGTATTCTATAGAATAACGATTACTTGTCCGTTAAAGTATGAAATACGGCACTCTAAAGTCCTTTGAACCAATTCTAGCTGCTTTTAGTCAGTTTTGAACCTCTTACAGTTGCTTTGCAATGATGTGTGTGAATGTATCCTTCATTCCGTTTCTTTTAAACGTAGAATTTAGTCGCGGTATTTATGTTGGGGTTTCACATTTTGGATTATTAACACATATTTTTGCAGACTGTTTGCAAGCAATGACTTCTGCAGGAATAGGAGACCAACCTATAAATAAGATTCCTTCATTGAGAGATAGATTTGAATGTTTATTAAATTAGCGTAGGACAAACGAAAACGGTGCTTTGCTTACTCGTGAAAAATTATTAACTTTGATAGCAGCAGTAAAAAGTGCCAAAACAGCACAGACAAAAGTACCACGTGACCGCGTTGGCTACTGAAGTTTCATGATATCTTTTAAGATACAGGAGTAGAAATGATAATTGTTCTAGAAACATAAGTAAAACATTTTACTTTTTCCCTTTCCGTTTCAACAAATGTTAGTAATAATAAATTATATAATCTGCTTTTCCTTATTATTTATTAATTATCCGCAATAGAGATAAAATTTATTTTTCGATAGAGTTTAGCTATTTATGGTCAATTAATCCATAAAATAGCTTTGAAACAATTCATTTTTCTCTTTAACGATCTATCCTTAGTTATTTCATAGAATAACTAGGTAAAGTATGAAATTTTTCATCTGTCATATACTTTAACTGAATTGCCTAGTTATTTCATGATATATCTAGTTATTCTATGAAATAACTGAATTATACACTTTACCGGTAACATATACTAAGCAATCCTTATTTTTAATTTAACATCTCTCAATGGCTGTGAAATCTCATAGTAACACATGAATGAGAAAAAATTATTCCCACAAAATGACAAAAAAAAAAAAAATTCAACAACCGCAAAACATTCCTTTACACATACATTTCCATTCATTCTTTCTCATTCACCTTTCATCTCCACACACATAAGAAAAATCCTTAAATATTTTTATCTCAGCGAATAATAAAGTCTCCTAGATATTACGCAGTATGCACAATGGGGACAAAGGTCCACCTCCTCATCTTGGCAATGAGTAGAAGAAATCCTTTACTCCTGACCTTCAGGGAAGTTAATCAGGGTGTTTTATTGTGCTGTCCATCGGCTGTTTTTGACAGATCTTGTAAGTACAAGCGTCTCACTTCAATGAAACGCCATTAGAGGGAGCTGGGCTTTATTTATTTTTTGGAGAGAAGGAACTTTTGTTCTGTTATTATTGCATTCTTATGGATGTCGTTATTTTTATTCTAAGAAATTTCAAGTATCGGTTAAAGTATGAGTTTTATTGGTTCTTAAGGAAAATGAAAGTTTTAGAAAGTTTTATTAAGGCTGTCTACGGCTAATGTTAAGGGATAGGACCCAAATTCGGAATGTTTCTTCAGATATAAAGGTACTCAAGCATTAATATTATATTCTGGATTCGTTATCCTGTAGAGAGAATCACTTAGTTTATCCTACTAATAACTTTCATCCGAGTTGACGCAAGTTTTCTTTTAAACATGTGTGTTTTGCCTTATTTTCTCCTATACCATAATGCTGAATGAGCTATTCATTTACGTGATAAAAGGAAAAACTAGTTATTTAGGAAATATTTTGAAATTTTAAGAACCTTATATTATAAACGAATGCATGATTTACATTGTCACAAAATTTTTATAAAAACTGAGGCATTTTTTCTATCCGAAAATCCACGTTAAGTTCCTTCTTTCGCACATATAGCAAAAACAGCCTTAATAATAGATTTTTTTATTTTTAAAAGAAAAAGGATGTGTTTTGCATAAGTGATATCAATGGTCAAAACGAGAAATCTTTAGAAATATTTTATTTAAAATAAATAAATAATGCATGTTCGTTATAATTTTTTTAGAATTCAGAATAATTAGTTAGAACATTTTATATTAATTCATTTGACTTAATCAGATCTAAAAATCTATTGATGTGTTATAAAGATAAAATATGATTACCGGGGTCAAGCAGTAAATTGCGAAAATTTGACGAAATGAGAGAACATTTTATGTTGATTCACTGGATTTAATGAGGTCTACACAAAATCTATTGTTGTCCTGTAATAATGAAAGGTGATGACGAAGGTTACAGTAAACTTTTCTTCTTTAACTTTTTTTTGGATAAATTGAATCATACTTTCAGTCATTATACGATAAAATTAATACTTGAATTTCTTGATTTCAAATCAATTACTCGGAACACTTTCACACATCAAAATGAAAAGTTTTCTCTAAATTCGCTTTTATTTCATTTTATTTTCGGATTAAAAAATACCTTTTTCTTTTAATATATACAGGGTGTTTCAGCTAAGATGTTACAAACTTCTAGGAGAGGTAGGGTACAACAAGACGACTCGAAGTATATAGGCAATGCTGGGTCGGAAATGCTTTCCTAAGGCTCCACGCGCCGACAAAATTTAGGGTGCAAAACTTCAACTGGTCTTAAAAACGGGAAAAATTGTTGAAACGCTTTGGGGTTTGGTCAAAATTATTGTTATTATTTATTATTTCATAAAAAAAATTCTGAGCAATATTGCTGCTAAAACATCGCTAGAGGGCGCTTTAGACTTTGAAACGCTAGGAAAAAGAAATTTTCAATATTTTTTTAAGTTTTTTGATCGCTTTCATAAGTTGAAACTTTAACTTGAATTTTGATACCAGATTTAGTATGCTCCGGGGAAAATTGATGTAAAAAATCGAACATTGTTCAGGGCACTTAAAGCACAAACGGTGCTAAAAAACGAGCAAAATGTTGGATTTCTGTGCGATTTGCGCGAAAAGCATTCTCTTGCTGACTAATTTGTTCAAAACAAATTTTGACATTGTTGCCAAATTTAAAACCAGAGGTGCTTCAGACAAGTAAAAAGGCATTTCCGACCGACCTTTCCTATGTGATTCCGAGTCATCTAGGTGCACTCTTCCACCAACGAGGTAGAGTACACCTAGACGACTCGGAATAACATAAGAAAGGTGGTCCGGAAATGCCTTCCTGAAGCAGTAAGACCATCGAAAGCCTGATACGTAGCCCAGGAATTGCAAGTGTCGTGGCAGTGAATAAAGCGAGCAGGGTTCTCGGCGAAAATTTGAGCGAGAGAGTGTTAAAGGCAGAATATGCAAATTTCACCGCCGAGAGTTGAATTAGCCGCCAGAGGGACAGAACGATAAGAAGGAGTATGCTGGAAGGAAGCTTTATTTCCATCGCACACAGACTGGCTGTACGATAGCAGAGTACACGAACGCAGAGAAAGCAGATATGATTCTGGCGTACGGGGCCACAGATTGCAATGGTCGAGCCGCTCAGAGGTTGTACGCCGAAAGGCATCCTGTCAGGTGGACTCCTGCTCATACTATGTTTTCTTGCCTACACCAGCAGTTATGTGAGACCGGTTCATTCCAGAAGGCAGCACGTAATCGAGATTGGACAGCACGTACCGAATTGAACGAGGAAATTGTACTAGATAAGGTAGAGACCACTCCCAGTTTAAGCACACGAGGTATCGCTAATGAAATCGGGATTTCATACAGTAGCGTTTGGAGGATTCTCGATGATAGTGCCCTGCATCTATTTCACTACCAGCGCGTCCAGTCACTAAAAAAATGTGACTTTGCACCTCGTCAGGCCTTTTCATAGTGGTACTTGCAGCAACGAATTGCAAATCCCTTTTTTGCAGCCTCCGTGTTGTTCACAGATGGGGCGTCGTTTTCGAGAAAGGGTATTTTCAACACCCATAACAGCCACTCGTGGGCAGCAGCGAACCCACATGTAACACGTACTCGGGCTGAACAGGATCGTTTCCTGGTTAACATATGGGCTGGCATTCTAGGGAATCATCTAATAGGACCCTACATTCTGCCTGATCGCCTGACTGGTCCACGCTACCTGATATTCTTGGAACAAGTTTTGCCAGAGTTATTGGACAGCGCACACGTTACGGCTGCGGATCGTACTTCCATGTGGTTCCAGCAAGATGGAGCCCCCTCACATTTCAGTATTTCTGTTCGGAATCACTTGAATGCAACATGTGGTGAACGATGGATTGGCCGTGGAGGTACAGTGCATTGGCCTCCCCGATCACCAGACCTTTCCTGTCTGGATTATTTCTACTGGGGGCAAATGAAATCCTTGGTGTACGAAACAGCCGTAAACAGCGCCGAGGAACTTGTAGCACGCATCAGTGCAGCAGCCGGGGAAATACGAAACACTCCAGAAATGTTATCGAATGTTCGACGCTCCACGAAGCGAAGATGTGAAGCCTGCATCACATGCAGCGGGCGTCAGTTCGAACACCTCCTTTGACAGCAGTTTTTCCTTCTTTTCTTTACTTTTTCTTTTATGATTATGCATAGCAGTAAGTAAACAGCTTTTTTCCTCCTATATTGAGTCTTTCCTTGTGTTTTACTTCTTGTGATTTGGTACTTGTGTTTTTTACCCTCTTTTACTAAAACTTTTTGCTATAAAATTACTTTTTTGCAACACAGACCAACTCGAATCTCATTTAGGAGGAAAAATTGCTAGTAATTATTCGGCTTACACCCAACCACAAAATTATCCAAATGAGTTTCCAAGTTGCAATGTCTGAAAGCGCCCTCTGGCTTTGGTTAATGGCTACCAAGTCAAAATTTATTTTGAACAAATTAGTCAGCAAGAGAATGTTTTTCGCGCAAACCGCACCGAAATCCAACATTTTGCTCGTTTTTTAGCACCGTTTGTGCTTTAAGTGCCCTGAACAATGTTCGATTGTTTACATCAATTTTCCCCGGAGCATACTAAATCTGGTATCAAAATTCAAGTTAAAGTTTCAACTTATGAAAGCCATTAAAAAAACTTAAAATAATATTGAAAATTTCTTTTTCCTAGCGTTCCAAAGTCTAAAGCGCCCTCTAGCGATGTTTTAGCAGCAATATTGCTCAGAATGTTTTTTATGAAATAATAAATAATAACAATAATTTTGACCAAACCCCAAAGCGTTTCGACAATTTTTCCCGTTTTTAAGACCAGTTGAAGTTTTGCACCCTAAATTTTGTCGGCGCGTGGAGCCTCAGGAAAGCATTTCCGACCCAGCATTGCCTATATACTTCGAGTCGTCTTGTTGTCCCCTACCTCTCCTAGAAGTTTGTAACATCTTAGCTGAAACACCCTGTATATATATATATATATATATATATATATATATATATATATATATATATATATATATATATATATATATATATATATATAAGCAACACACACACAATATATAAACTCGATAATTCCTAAAATTATTATTCTGAAAATTAGCAATAATTAGCAAAATAAACCTTTGAATTATAAGCTGATCAATGGAGTATATATATATAATTCTTACAGAATTATTAAATAAAATATAAACAAAAAATTAAAGGTATTAAAAATTCTTGCAAAATATTTTCTAAAAAATTAAATAAAAATATAACTTTTGAAAATGCATGATTTAGTAAGAAAATGTTTAAGTTTTATTTGCTATGTTTCAATTAAGATATTAAGAAATTTGAATTGGGTTCGTCATCTATTTGTGATAACTGATTACTCTGTATATGAATTAGTCTGAATGAAGAGGACGAAATAATTTCGCTCTATAGTAATCAAGATTTAATTTCAAAACATTCGGAAGAGTCTATTGATTCATTTTAGATTAAAATTAGAGGTTGTTATCCCATAATAGACGAAGAAGCTTTAAGAATATTGTTATAATTTTATGCATCTTATTTGTGTAAATTCGGATTTTCATCATTAACAAGTATGAAAATGAAGAAAATGAGTAGGACTTTTTAATGAAGCTGACTAAATGAAAGTGATTTTATCATTTTTATGACCAAATATAAAATAAATTATCGAAAGTAATCAAACTCAAATTTCGATTAATTGTATTCTTATAATAAGTTTACAATTAATTACTCAATAAACATTTTATTGTCAATGTCATGCATATTACTTTATTTTATATTGAAAATAATTTTCATAAACCATTTCACACATACTATACATAATTTTTTTTTTAAATTTAACTTATCGTTAGTATGCCGCCAAATTTTGAAATTGTTAATAGTGTGCCGTAGCAAAAAAAAAAGTTTGAGGATCACCTTTCTAGACTTCCTAAAATTCAAAAATATTTTAAAATATTCATCACTATAAATAAATATTCTTTAAATAAAGAGTGAGAGAGAGAGATAGTGGTAAAAATGATACTTACAAAAACATATATTTACAATTACTTCACCAATTGACGGAATGCAATTTTAAAAATTAAACTGTAATCTTCTTTAGAGAACTAGAATTTTATTTATTTACTCCTAAAATAACTACAATCTTTCTTAAAGCGTTTCCGTTAAAAGTAACACGTACTGTCTTTGCACTCCAAAAGCGTGGAAACGACTTTGAACAAACTAAGAAACTTCATGGTAGAGAAGAGCGTACATTCTTGAATACTTAACTACTTGTATACTCATTGAGAATAATAATCATTCTCAATCCTGTCCAATGTTATTTACAATCTAGAACTATCTGACTTAGTAAAATAAACATGATCCCAGTTTTGAAAGCTTGAATAAATCGTATTAACGAATTTTATATAGTTTGATAGTTATAAAGCATTGCTATATGTTGCCTAGTAAGATTAGAAACCAAGCTCATTGAGAGTTAGTCGTAGTTTTGGGCTTTATAATCCTAAATATTCCAAAGCTATTGCGGGACTAGGTGTAATGTACGTCTAATACAGTACAAGGGCTAATGTTTGCTTAATATGGCGCAGTTCAAATGGAAAGGGGGAGTTGCGGCACGCTGGGTGCTATACAAGTGTTTACTTTGTCATCTATCTGTTCGTCACTCAAAGTTGTGAGCTGTTATAAATACACTGCATTTAAAATTAAGAAAATTTTCACTTGCAAGTCTTAGGAGTGTGTGTATTCTCATAGAATCATATAGTGCAAGAACATTACTCATACCACAGTTATAGTACAAAAGATTTTGTGTATTTACTCTCGTCATCTCTGGAAAAAAAAGCATCGAAATCTCTACCAACTAGATACTTTTCTCCTTCTGGTCTTCCAAAGAGAATCGTAATCACATAAAAATATCTGAGCTTTGGTAGCCAATAATTTTAACTGTTTGCTTTTGAATCTCGCCTAATCTTGTAAAAAATACTTTGAAATGCAACGATGTGTACGACTGAATGATTTTGATTGTTTATTAATGTGCTTCTTTGAAGTTACTCGAGGGAAATAAGCGACGAACCACGTAACTTTGAAACGTGGACAACCAACTGGATCCAAACCCAAAATGGCACCTTACTCTCCAAACTTCCACACCATGTCAATATGAGAACTAGATCACGCTTGGTACATTCGGAATTATTTTTAAGGACTTAAAGGTTATTATAAACCGTTTTGATAATTTTTTGTCGTGGTCATGGCTTACACTCTTGGTTAGTTTTGTTTCTGTCGAGTGGTTGGTTCAAGGCCTTACGCTACTTGAGTCTGCTGTATAGAGGGGCTATTGCCCGTTACATCTATCGAGGCTTAAAGTCTTCATGTTGGAGTGGTGAAGAAGCTTAGAGAGCTCAGCTGCACACACACACACTTTAGAGTTCTCATAATTGCAAGTTTCGTCACCAGTAGTTTTCACGTTCCTTGAAATTGTTATAAGTAAACAATTTAACTCATTTACGTCGGAGTTTTAAATTTTAAGGGAGTGTACGAAATTAATGTATGTTGGTTAGAAAAATATATTACATGATCACATATAAATAATAAAGTAAAAATTAGACTAATAATAAGTAATAATTAAAATAAATTAAAAATTATTCCAATATCACTATAGTTCCACTAATGGAGCGCTAGGCATAAAGGGGTTAACCATTAGTATTTTTAAAATTTTCTTAACTATTCAGGCACTAAAAACTAGAAAAAAATGTTTCTGAAAATTAAAAAAAAAAGAACCTAAAGAAATAAAAATGGTTGAATTATGTGTTTTACGGATGCATTTTATTTTCCTGACATATTCATTTTAGAATATGCCATGTAAGGTATTGTAGTTGTGGTGCTTAGTAAAACGTAAGCTGAACAATCTAATTATTACCACTATTATAGGTATTTTATTACATTATTTACATTAAAAGTTGTATATCGTAGACCTAACTATTAGAATACGTAACCACAAAATATCGAAATAAAACTTGTAATGCCTTTAAGTGGATTATTTTGAAGCCCATCTATTGGATTACTTCATATGTCGTACAAAAACATTACGAATTCATAACTGCATTGAAAAAATTCCCGTGCATAGCATAGTAAAAATAAAAAGTTTCTTCATGCTCCTGTAAAAGTTATCCAGAGGGAGTTACGTATTCTGATAACTAGGCTGATGATATACATACACTGGTAATCCTTAAAATTGGTTAAATCCCAAAGCCTATATTTTATTGAAAGTTACCTTAAATATTGTTTATAACTACATCATTCATCTTTCTTAGTTTTAAAAATCTTAGGAATATATTTTTTATTTTTAATGTTCGATTAATTTCCGCTTCTTAGTAGTTCAGCCTCTTGTATATAATATAAGTATTACCAAATGATTTAAATACTTACGAAACACGATAGTGCTTTGCCAGGCATTTGTAATTTATTTCATTCATTGTATAATTATATTTAGTATTTAGCTTTAATTCAAATGGATTAATAGTTTGTTTTTAACTCATTTTCTCATGTCCTTCCCCTTATAAAATGCATGTTCTGCTTAGATCTTTAAATAAATACATTTTTTTAGCAATTTACTCAAAAAAAAACTGAATATTATTTTAACAAAAGGCCTACTTAATAGTATAAAAAGCCATTCAATCTCGGATTAACAGAGGCATTTTTACAATTACTCTCGTCACTTTTCACAATAGTTAGATGTAAATTTTTTTTGCGGTGTCCTATAAGAAATGCCAGCCAATAATAATAATGCTAGAAGGATAACAGAACAGGTTGGCCGAGTTCCAACAACGCCCGGAGAAGCATTTTTGCTTTATTGCTCATTTTGTTGTGGACGAAATACCTGACATAAAAAAGGGAAACTCTTCAGCTACAAATTTGTTATCATGTGAGGAATAATCCTTAAAAGATATCTTGACCGTAACTAGTTTCTTGAGGAAAAATAAAATATCCTAAAATCTATTCTCCCTTTCATTATTGTTTTCTTTTTTTTCCAGAGATGAGTGCGCTGCATTTAACATTGCATTAGATTTGGTGTGCCTAATAATGCTTTTTGTCCCCACTTTGTAAGTTTATCGCTGTTTCATGAGAGAATATAAAATATTTTATTTGAGTACATTCAGAATATATAATTTGCTGCAATATTTTTGTAGTTATCTTGAGGAAATTTTTTTCTTTACATATTTGATTTTTTTAACACCCTTTTATAAGCTTCACTTGTATGTAACGGAATATTGCAACTTAATTTTTATCCACTTTAAAAGGTCAGACTAATTCGAAATTTTGCACACTGGTCAAGGACCGATGACAATACAATAATTTAAAAATTTTGTTCCATTGTCTTGATCAGGATCATTAGGATTAATGATTTACCATTTTCATTTCACATCCCGCATCTGGCGACTAATTTCAGATCCCATTGGATCCTAGATTTGGCAACAAAAATATTAAATTACAAAGCTCCATTAACTATAAAAGGTATTTTCCAGTTTCTTAAAACTATAATTTATTTTAAGTCAATTATTTAAATGGCTTTTTTATCTACTTCACAAGATGCTTCTAAACAAAAGCATTTCAGCACTGTTTTTTAAGTATATTATATAATTGATTCTTTTTCAAAAAATTGAGTCTTTTTTTTTATTGTTAGTTGTTTCTTAAACTGTAGTATTCTGTTGTAGAGCTTCAATGAATATTCTTTTTAGATATAAATTAAAATTTGTTGAAATACAGTTCATCATATCTAGAATTTTTGATTTAGTTTATTTTTAAAAAGGAATAATTGTTAATGTTACCTTGAAATGTTCCTAAAACTCTTCTCACGCACAACACTAAAAAGACTTGGTTTTTTAAAAATATAAAATTATGCTTCGAATGTTTATTTGAAATAAAGTTAGCTTATAAAATTTTAAGTTTATAACTAAGTATGACTTTTTCAAGGAAGTTTTCAAAAAATTGTTCCCTGAAATACTGCCAATTATTCAAGAAATAAATCTCATATTCACTAAAAATAAAAAAAAATGCCATCGAAGTAAAATGATACTTTATAAAATATATTTTACTCTCTCCATTTAAAAATGTTTTTAACTGACCCAATAGCTGCAATGTTTTATGTGCTCGTAATTCAAAAGTATTCTATTCGTTGCATGCTATATACAAACGCTGAATCGCCAAAAACTCTTATTTCTGTAATTAAATTCGCTTTATAAAGCTATCTGGAAGGGGAAGAATGTAAATATATATAAATCTATTTAGATAAATAAGTTTTATGATGATGAAATAGCTGATTCAATTACCAATGATTGTAACAGTGTATTCATAATATGTTTTCTTCATCGAAATAAATTATGCAAAATAGAGAACACAAATGTGTGTGTCTTGGAATATCAATGAAGACAAATATCGTTACAAAATTTCCAGCAACTTAAAAACATTCTACAATTGGGTGAATTCTTTAAAGTCTGTCATTTGCTACCTATTTAAAAACTACTGTGATATATCTTTGTTTAAATTTTGAAACAATTCATTTAAATTTCTGACATATTTGGTTCGCTATGATAGACGAGTGATCTTGGTCACGAGCTCGTAGTTGGCATTATTTTTGTCGAGTTGCAAGTTTGATTCCAAATATCAGAAAGTCATGCAGAGTAGATGGATTGATGCATGTTAAATCTGTTGAGACTCGAAGTCCTTCCAATGGAGAGGTGGGGAATCTTGGAGAGAGGTGTTTCTGCTAAGTTAAATCCTCATCACTTGACAGTAGCTCGTAATTTCAAGGTCTATCGCCAATGGCACTTGTGTTGCATCAGAGTGCGATATAAATTAAAATCAAATCGAAACCCAATTCTTACCAGAAATGTCCATTTATCGCATTTCTGTTGGAAAGTCCCTTGAATATACGCTCAATATATGAAATCTATATCAATTTCTTTCCTTCTACTCTCTTTTAGGGATCTCATACAACTCATTATGACGGTGAAATCGAGGTCATTCATTTGGCCCTTCATCAGCTTTCTGCCCGTCTCTTTACTCCTGATAAGGCTGTAATTTTATCTGATTTAAGTTATGCCATTCAGACCTAGGCAAGTAACCAAGACAAAAGTTTCCGAGTCCAGGATTGCAGGAAGCCGCTAAGCAGAATTCCAACAAAGGTGGTCTTCCAGTGTGTGCCTTCCCATTGTTGCCTTTGGGGAAATGAAGTGGCTGACCTTTTACAAAAAGAGGCACTGATATTCCCCAATGATCTACTAGAGACCTGTCTCTTCACTCAGCAAAACTTGAAATCAATAGGATTTTTAAAAAGTGCTACCAAAAAAAAATCATGGAGGGGGCTAATAAAACCTAACTGTATCTCGGACTCTCCTCGTGCTGCTGCTGTGGCTGAGTCTAGATTATTGACTGGATATGACTGCCTTTGGGTTCATTTGTAATGTTTTGATATGACTGGCTTCACCTTTTGTGTTTTGTGTGCTTCTGGACAACTCATGGACGTTTCTCATCTAGACGTATGCTCAGCCCATAAGAGTTTGGACTGTATTGTGAAGAAATATTGGAGAGCTCGTTCCCTAATGGCCTGACGTTCAATGGCCAGGCATTTGATAAAAAAGTAATACATTTATTTTCTTTACTTCACATGGCTCAATGTTTAAGTTACTTTTTGATATAATGGGAAGGCTGTTGGAGATGGTCTTTGCAATTCTGAATAATAGTCAATTAATTTATAGATTAATCTCGTGTTTACAGCACTTTCTTCAACAATCCAGGGGCTATTGGCAACACATCTCTAAATATTGAATCTTGCTCAAGGGACGATGACAACCCCTGAACTGTTACACTTCTTTTCTTATTACCACACCACTCCATGGAAGTAAATTCAGCCTCGGCAGACTGAACCGCACCATTCCCTCTGCCCCAGGGGCGTCAAACACGCGGAACACATCGAGCATTTTTGCGGCTCAGTCAATATATTGGTACACAATAATATATAATAAAATATCAAAATTTCTCCCACAATACGGAAGATAGTAGCACACACAGAAGAGATGTCAAGTGTCAGAACGTACATATTAGACGTTTCTTGTTCTATTACATAGTTTTTTATTACAGTATATTATTCGAAATAAACTTAAGTTTCTATGAATTTTGATTTACTTTGCGGCCCACCTTAAGTCAAACCTTGTTTATTTGGCCCAAGTATGCCTTTGAGATTGACAACCTTTCTCTAAACAGTGAGTCTTTAGTGGCAATAGGGGTTAAATCCGTGACTCGAAAGAAGCAACGCGAGCCATGTTATCAAAATGCACTCATAGAAATCACCACCACTAGTAATTGTTGTGTGTATCACAAAGGTGTTTGATTAAATCTTATGTGATACATTTAAAGTAACCATTATCTTTGTTCTTTGGAAGAACAATTTTATGGAGCTCTTAATTCTTATTTACGCTTTTTTAGTTACAGGCGTGTCTAGGAGCACCTATAAAACTCCGGCCGAATAACTTTGTTTTTTGTGGGTCATCTCCGAAGGGATTAGCGTAATTTATGGAAGGTGTTTTATTTGTATCTTCTTCATTGAGTGAGATCTCATCCATCCCGTGAAAAGGAAGGACATATATTATGTGTGTATACAGAGGATAGTTAGATTTTTTTGTTATATAACAAGATAAGTCTATTTAATTTGTGTTTTAAGTATAATCGTTTGTTCCTTTGAAGTCTTAAATAATGTTTATAAATGTTGTTATTTCTAATTAAGGATATTTTTTTCTTGATGTTGTAACGGTGGTTCAAAATTAGGGTGTCAGTGACGAACAGTCCATATATTTGAAAGAGTGACATAAATAAATTATCAATCAATCATCATGATACAAGGAGAAAAATGAACGTCTTATTAATTAGAGAATGTTTCAAAATACATAATAATATTATTCTTATTAATTGTTGGAGAAATATTGTTAAACAACAATAATGTAAAAATATTTTTTGAGTCAATTCCTACATAGATCAATAAAGAAATATTTTATTTTAGCTACTTTTTGTTAAATAGTTACAATTAATATACATATGTATATACATTGGGCCTAATCACAACATTAAGGGGTAATTAATTTTTATTAATTATCATTAAAGTATCGTATTGCCAACCAAAACAATCGTGATTATAAAATTTCAGTTCAACTGAATGCATTAAAACGGGAGAAAAAACCTTTTCAAGTTTTGACCCAAGTCGCCAAAAGGGTCGCTAAGTCCCCAAAAATGATGCCAACGTGGCTGTATTTGTAATTCTTTAAATAATTAGTTTTAATCAATTAAATTTATTAATTATAATTAAGTTATTGTATTGTCATCCAAAATAATCATGTATATAAAATTTAAGCTCAATGGAGCGCTTTAAAACTTATTTTCTTAAAGATTGAAAATTCCATCAAGATAAATAAATAAATATATAGAGAGTGTGGGCTATAACAGTAGGAATTGAAAAATAGACGCTAATTAATCAATCTTGCTTCAATTATCTGTGCTTAATTTAAATTAAGCGAATGTTAATGGTCGATGTCTGTGGTGTTCGGCGTTGTTGAGACTTGGGTTTGAGTCCTGGACCCCTGAAGGTCACAGTAGCCTAGTGATCAAGGTCATGCACTTTCAGCTGGCTTACCGTGAGTTCGAGCCTAGCGCCGCTGAAGAGCCGTCGTATAGAAAGTGCCGCTGCTCATTTAACTTGTCGAGATTCAAAGTCTTCCCATTGGTGTGGTGTGAAAGTTACGAGCGGGATGATGCCAGCTCAGTCGTCGTCCATGTCCGTTGACCATTGGTCAAAATTACGAGGTTCGTCATGAATAGTCCTCGTGACGCTTTATAATGCAACGTTAATATAACTCTCTGTCTGGTGCTCCTGCAGGCAGAGGGTTTATGCATGTTAAATCTATAGAGACCAGAAGTTATTATGTTGGTGTGGTTACAACTTATTTTCAGTGAGTCCCAAAATTTTATTACCTAGTTTGAAAAAAAATCATTTTTTTTCAGACTATACCTATATAAAAAAATATTTGTGGAATCAAATGTTTTGCATCATTTTGAAAGAATTACATGGTAAATAAATCTGAAAAAAATTGGCAGAACCTAGTTCAAATAAAAATATTAATATAATATTATTAGAACATTATAAAAATACTAAGTTACTAAAATATTATTAAACTACTTACAAAATAATAAAATTACATATATCACATTTGATATAAACAATTTATAATATGGTGTTTTTTTCATTTAAATTAGAAAGCTCGTTAACATAGTAAAACAATAGATGTTTCAAAAAAGTTGTTACAAAAATATAGAATTTTCCCAGTCTTAGCTTTGATTTTTTTATAAAAAAAAATGAATGCTGTAGCCGAATAATCATTTGACGGACTCAAAGCCACCTTTGTTTCTATATTTTCTATTATTATATATCTCAGTTTCTCTAGGTGTTGGAATTTAAAGAAGTAGGGTGTCAGCATAGGTGTCGGTCTCCTTACTTGATCGTGGATCAAAATTACGAGGCCCATCATCAACAACTTGCTTGTGACTTTTGACTGCGATTTTAATAAACAATAAATCAAATGAACTATTTTAATACTTTTTTAATAAAAGAAGACAAAAATTGTCTTTTTTTAAAAAAAATTCATAAATGATAAATCAAAGAATTTCTAAAATTACTCATCAAACTGAATTCACATTGGAAGCAGATTATACACTCTGTCGCAAAAAAATATATGCACCCAGAAGAAATCAAGCTACAATCACGAAACTCGGCAAGAATGTAGTCTGGTAAGAGATATGCAAATGATTAAAATTTCGAAGCCAATGAGACAAGGCTAAGTGTGCTATGCGCATATTAGTTGCGCAACTGGGAGAGTTTAAAAGCATGAGTACGAGCGCCGTACGGCTATCCAAACGAATCTGATGACTTTGATAGACGATATTGAGACTTAGGATGCCTCTAAGACGTAACCGGCGGCAGTACGAGCAGCTGACGGACTTTGATAGGGGCCGTATAATAGGCCTCAGAGAAGCAGGTTGGTCGAATAGACGTATCGGCCGCCACCTCGGTCGGAGCGATATGGTAGTTGCTCGGTGTTGGCAACAGTGGATCACAGAAGGTAGAGTGTACCGTCGCGGAGGGTCAAGACGTCCCAGGAACACAAATGATCGCGAGGATCGTGCAATCAGAAGAGTGGCTACTTCGGCACCAACAACGTCGCTAGCATCGATTCAACGCCACTTACCTCCTTCCAGACATCCAGTGCCATCAAGAGAAACCATAAGGAGACGACTGACCGAAGTTGGCTTGAGAAGCCGACGTCCGCTAAGACGCTTACCACTGACCCCACATCATAGGCAGTGTCGACTGGATTTTTGCCGACCTCGGGCAACTTGGAGTGTGACAGACTGGAGACGTGTCATCTTCAGTGATGAATCCCGATTCAGTCTCAGTGCTGATGACCACCGCACGTGTCTGGAGCGCACCGGCCAGCGGTCTAATCCGGCATTTATTGTCGAGCGGCATACAGCAATTTCACAAGGTGTGACAGTGTGGGGGAGCAATTTCTTGGGACACACGATCATCTTTAGTGGTCCTTCAAGGCACTTTGACAGCTCGCAGATACGTGGACGATATTTTAACGCCGATTGTGCTACCCATGCTATCAAGTCGCCCAGGTGCCATTTATCAACAGGATAATGCTCGTCCACATACTGCGCGACTCTCCCAACAATGTCTTCAAGGATATGACGTCCTACCATGGCCTGCCAGGTCACCAGATCTTTCGCCAATAGAGCATGTCTGGACGCGCTGGGAAGGCAACTGCAGCCGTCCCGAGATACAGGAGAATTAACTGCGCAGATGCAAAGACTATGGCAGGATCTTCCACAGGGGGTCATAAGTGATCTAATTGAATCGATGCCACGCCGAATTTCGGCTTGTATAGCTGCCAGAGGTGGCTTTACTACTTACTGATTTTTAACCTTTTGCAAGCTGTAACCGCTTAATAAAATGATATTTTGTTCTGAATTTTTAATCATTTGTTTATTTTCATATACACTACATGCATACCAAATTTCGTGAATGTAGCTCAATTTCTTCTGGGTGCATATATTTTTTTGCGACAGAGTGTATTTAAGGTTTATATACATATATATATATATTATAATTTATTTAAAGACCTAAAGAGAATTTTTCTCGGTTCAGTTCGGAAAATTCTATCAATAACGATTAGACTTACAATATAGTGTAAATGGGCACAATTCAAACTGAATTTATATATATATATATATATATATATATATATATATATATATATATATATATATATATATATATCGTACACTTTGCTTAGTTTAATATTATTTGCTGATTGAGGAAATAAACTATTACAAAAATCTGAATAGCAGGTTACAATGATTTAAAAATTTATTTTCTTTTAAAATTTATCTCACTTTTTTGCTATTCTTTTTTTTAAAAAAAATTGTGAATATTTCATTGGTAACTGAGTATTTTATTTAAAAAATATTCCGTAAAAAAGAAAATATAAATTATATTATGCATTATATATATTCTATTGCTAAAAATGAAAATTTTTATTTGAAAGATAATAATTTATAACGAAATACATTTTAAGAGACTATGTTTAAATTAAGAAGAGAAAAAATGCACAAGATTAATTATCTCATAACTTAACACTGCGATAATGTTCAGAGTGGAATAATCACCTTTTAAAAGAAGACTTTCTAATTTGCAAGATTATTATGCTTTGCATATGAAAGAAAACAATTCTAATTGAGTTCATGCTTTAATAATATCCTCTCAAATTCAGATTTGATCTTATTATGCATAATTATGTTTTTGCGTTAAAAAGGTCAATAACCAACTTCAAAATTAACTGAAATGAAAGTAATATTTAATTTCATAAAAGTATAAAGTTGATTACAATTAAAAATATATTCAAAGTAAATTGCCAATTTGCATAAAATATTGGAGAGACTTCTGCAGAAAATATTTACACTAAATGCTAATAAGTAAATAAGTAATGCATTCTACTGGTTCATTTTATTTCAAATTTCAAGGCTCTATTTTTGTCTTTTTTATTATTTTTTGGTAGTTTTTTTTTCCTGTCGACATTTCTTAACATGTTAAACACGGAAAAGTGCGTTATGTTCAATTTTATTATTCCATTGGTTAATTAACAAACTTTTCCCCTTTTTTCTTACGGTTTAACTTTAAAAAGCAAATTACATGACACGTAAAGGAAGTGTACCAAGAAAAGCAATAATAAAAAAAAAACATTGGGAAAGAACAACCTGGCGGTAAAAAAGATAAAAAGAAGCAATTAAGATAATGTTTCTTGAAAGAAAAGAAAAATTCTCTGTTTCATTTGTATTTCTTTAACATGTTTACTTTACATTGCTTCTTTGTAGTACTTGTGCTTTTCGATGTTCTTTTTAAAATATAACACTGTGTTTCAAACTAATAATTTTTTTTCAAACAAATAACTGGAGCTTATAAATTTAATAAATGATACTGAGAACATTAAATTCTGATTTATTTTCTTTCTTGGATTTCTCTTTTTATCCTTTTTTTAATACAAATTTTACGATATTTTTTTTATTTTTGTTGTAATAATATAAATATTTTTCTCTTATTTGAATCGTAATTTATTTTCCTAATTTTCTTGTTCTTGTAGCAGTTACATGCTATAGATAATTATTTTGCTGGTATTATTTGATTTTTATCGCTTAGAATAAGAAAAAGCCCACAAATGCAATGCTTGTTGAAGGGGAGGCATCTTTGTTTTTATTTTCCATCTAGGTTTTTATTTTTTATTTTCATAAAAAATTCAAAACTTAAAAACGTATACAATATGTCAGTGTAAAAAGCTTACATTTTTCATAAGTATCCTAAAGTATTACATCTTAAACTGACATTTGGGAATTTAGTTAATAGATTTTTATCCCATATTAGGAAAAAAGATAAGATAAAAGGTAAACATGTCTAATTTTATACAACCTTACAAAATAAGTATATCAAACACTTATCAACACCACTTATTCACGTTTCTCAGTCAAAACCACTTTAAACTTTTAATTTACTCTCATAACTTTTTATATGATAATGAGAGAAAAATATCGTACTTAATAGATTTTTTTTCTTTTGTTTCTTTTACAGTTTTAGCTAACTCGTTAAAACATTTTTCCTGTAATTACTTTATATCAATGATTCTCAAACTTCCAGTACTTGCGACCCAATTTTCAATAATAATTTTTATCGCCCCCTTACAGTAACTATATATTGAATGCAATAATAATGTACTTTGACACTAACGCTATAATACGAGCTTAATTAAACACCGTACAAATTATCAAGTTAAGTAATAAATTTTGTGTATGTTACTTTTAAGTAACAGATATATTAAATAAATTATTTCTATAACTAATAATTTTTTTTAAAAAATAATCTTTTATTGTTAACTTTTCAATATGCCCCTTCCACCCCCCCCCTCTCTTAGGAGGCTCGTACCACAGATTGAGAGGCACTGCTTTATATGATATACAGTATCCTTTATTTTAAATAGTATAGACTCATGAATATCTTACAGCTTGTTGTTTTCTAATAGAATCTGAAGATATATTTTATAGATAATTGAAATCAACATATTAATCTTAGAATTTTCAAGATGTATTAAAGATTTCGCGTTTGTATAGATTTTATAAAAAAAAATCACTTTTCACTTTTAGTGAAGTTTTAGGTATCTTAAAGAATTTAATAGACAAATTAATAAAATGTAGGTATGTTATCCTTTTCTCCTTAGTTTTTATCCCTTGGGTTGCTTTTCAGCTAATTTATTTTGTTTGTTCGCCTTGCACAGTTATTGGGATTGTTGTATTTTAATTGAAACTATGAGCTATATACCCCTCTCTGGTGGCAAGATGCACAAAACAAGAAAAAACTGCAGACACAAATGCAAAGTCCAAGCTCAACTTTTGTCTGTAACTTCTAGATTCCTCGCGGAAATCTTTTCCCCTCTAGTAAAATATTAACAAACAAAAAAAAACTCACATTAATAATATCTAACATATTCATCTAGTTTCTAATAAAATTAATTTAGTATTGTATAAGAATTAAGCTGACGATTAATTAATAATTAACCATTAATATCGATGTAAGTTATTGAAAACCATAGTATTTCTTCAATTCCAAGCACTTTTGCTTAAAATTACTTTAAAACACAGTTAAAGGACTAAACCGATTTACCACCATAATTTTATGATTTTAGGAGTTAATTAATAAGAGGAGAACTCTCTTTTATTCGTTAAAATGAAGTAAGTATTCTGTAATCTGGTTTAATTTTTTTCCCTGATGTAAAACTCATGTGTAATTGGCAATTGTTCAAAATCTTTACTGAAGGAGAAATTGAAGGAAAATAATTAATCGGATTTACTCGTTGCCACATTTTAGAGGTATTCAACGGCTAATGGTGGAGCTCTTTTTTATTTCAAATCTTAATGAAGGATATGGAAAAAGTTTGAGCTATCTCAATTTCTTGGGACCGTGAAAGCCTAGTGGTCATGGTCACGAACTCGTGACTTGCGTATCACGTGTTCCATTCCTAGTACCATTGAAGACTCGCTTAGTAGAGGGGATGTTGAGCACGTTAAATCTGCCATGACTCAAAGGCCTGGCATTGATGTGTTGTGGTAGCTTTCTGATTGGAGGTGCTAGCTCAGGTGTCATCCTCGTGACTTAAAAGTGGTTAAAAATTACAATGACCATCATCAATAGACCTCGTGTTGCTTTATATTGTGAAGTTAATAAATATTCACTCATTTAGTCATGTGAAGGGCATTACGCTTCATTTCATTTAATGTGAGGCAGATTCATTAGCTCGAATTAATGAGTTACTTATAGAATACGCGATTTCACATCAGGGCTTATAGAATACTTTTAACGTTAATTAGTGGATTACATTAATTTTAACATTGAAGCGAAGAGTTTTAAGAAATAGTTGTTTTGCTTGAACTAACGTTCACTTAGTAGTACAGGCAACCTTACGATAATTATAGGTAAGATACTAGTATGTTCTAATTTTTACCCGTTCAGGGCCATGATCACATATATGTGATCACTTCAAGGAACACTGTATCATATGCATAATTGTGGTTTGCCCATTCTGATGCCTGTGATCACACCAATGTGATCTTAAGGTATCCGACTACGTTCGGAACCGTGATTTTAAAAAAGCACATAAATGGATAATTTTCATGATATTTAGTGTCACTTACAATTAGATTAGAATACAGGTATAAAATGGTTTTAAGGGCATTATAACAAAAACAACCCTATTTAAATGCAATATTTTGACAAAAAAAAATAACTCGGAATAATCTTATTTCAAAACGTTGTCCTTTTATAAAAAAAATGCTTCCATAATAATAATATTTTGTTTATATAAAGTAAAGACTTCTCCAGAGAGTCTGAACTAGGAATTTTGAAAATTTCCCATTATTTTCAGAGTTACTACCAATTGAAATAATTATCGGTGATTTTTTTTAAAAAAATTCTCCCCTCTGAGGTAGTAAAATATGGATAAATCCACTTCTAAGTTGTATATTTCAAAAAATCTAGTTAAGACTCTGTACAGAGGTCTGAGCTATATACAAGCAAAATATTATAATAGAAGCATTCTTCATAAAAGGTGAATGTTTTGAAAATTGGTCATTTTATGTTCACTTTTTGTTAAAATATTGTACTTGAATAATTTTTTACTGTAATAATATTCTTAAAACAATTTTATACACGTTTTCTAATCTAAGTGACACTGAATATGATAAATATTATCCAATTATACGGTTTTGCAAAATCATTGTTCCGAACGTAGTCGGATACCTTAATTTTAAATAATTATAAACTATGGAGTTTGGCTTATTTTATTACAGAAATGATTTTTGATGAATTTTTAAATTTAGGTAGGCTTAACAGGAAAATTCGCTTGGTCCTGTGAGAAGGTTTAGCCCTTTTTAAATAATGAAGTTAACATATGTATCTATGTAATACTGCAATGTATCTATGTAATACATCCAATCAAATGAAGGTTTTGTTCAATTCAACACACGGAAGTCTCAGTTGTTTTGGGTGGAAATCTGTGATGAAATAATACCTATTTGTACGACTCTGAACCCGTCCTCTGTCTTCCTGTTCGAACTCAACTGCTGATTCATCATAAGAGAATCTAGAAAACGTTATGTGTACATTACCAGAAATAAAATATTGCAAATATATCCATTTTTATCCCTTAAAATATTAAAAAGAGAACGAGTACATAAAAATCGCCTTCGATTAAGTAAAAAGTTAAAACCTATAACACAAAGCTAAAATACATGATGCTGTTTCAAATACAATTAACAACTCTAAAGTTTTATGTAGACACGCTTTCACTTCTGCAAAAGGGTCTGCTTTGGATATTAACGCATCATTAACGAGTAAAATGTTGATTAGTTTTTATTGTAAAGGAGGAAGAGTTAAAGGAAATTATTTCTCCACGCTCATCGAAGGCTGGTTATTGATGAGCGCCCCTTGTACTGCAGTGGCCCCGGAATCCCTAAGCAATTAATCAGCGGGTGTGGTTCGGGTAAAATGGGTGTGTTTCGAACAGAGATCGTTCGAAAAACAAGTAAATAGGGTTGAATTACTGTTCTAATTAGATACAAAGAGTTTCATACTTCCGTCTGAAAATAGTACACAAAGATGCTTTCGCGGAAGCGTTATGAAGATGCATTTTAAATCCTTAATTAATCTTAAATTATTTATGAAATATAATTAAAATTTAATTAATTGATAATCGTAATCTAAGGAGGTTAATTGGTTTGCATTAATGTCGTTCTAGAGCTACATAAGACCCACATATTCGAAGCAAATCTTGTATTTCGAACTACGTTCAAATGATAGAAATATCAACAGATCTAGCAAAAACACTCAGAAAAATTTTCGGGCCGTGATAAACAAAAGATCTTGATAGCGAGTTCCTGCATTCAAACTTTGATCTTACAAAAACTGCTCGTTTTTCACCAAGAAGCTGTGAAATCATTTAAAAGAAATTTGCGTTTCCGGTTTGGAAAGTACTTAACCTTTACGGAATCACAAGGCTGCTAAGAGGAAACATTAGTATGTAATTGTTTATTTCAGTTTGTCTAATCGTAAAATAAATAAAAATCGAAAGAAAAATATATAGCGATGTACAATTTTTTCTGTCAGTTTATTAGGCATTTGTTTTCAGTTTTTCCAATGCACTTTATTATTACACAAATTTACGCTTATCGAATAAAGTAAAATACGTGAGAAAACAGAGTACTATATTATTATCCGATACAATGAACTGAAATAAATATTAAGAATAAGAATTCGTTCCACGAATATTTTATCATTGACGCCAATTGATTTGACAGTTTTTTCCCCTAATCATCCCGTTTTTGTAATTAGCTTTGGCATACGTTCTGTTTTGACATTCCGCGTAAAAAGTACAAATAAAGTTAAAATTAAATACGACAATCATTAATTTTAAAAGGGAGAAAAATGTTTCGATCAATCGTGAAATGACTGAAAATTCTGCTCAGATAATACAATCAAATAAATTCAATTCAACGGATTTTTAAATCTGTAGAACCCACATTTCGATATATTGTAGAATATTGATAGTAGTTATACTTAAAAGGAGACAAAATGCACACACACACATTAAAAGCAACTTATCTTCATTTAAATATTCTCACTGGATATTTTACATTTTCGTTAATATTCAAGTAAAAAAAAATAAATTATAACGTACAAATCCCATTTCCTATGCAATAGAAAACGAATTCTTACTGAGAAATCTATTGTTCAGTAATGGAAACAATTCGACAGTTTTTTTACCAAGTCTTGTTTGAGATATACTTATAGGTTTATGTAAGAGTCCACAATTCATTATAGTCTTCAAGTTTTTTTTTTAATTATTTGTTATAAAATTAATACGATATAGTGCCACGCAGAAATCATTTCTACATATCTTTTCTTTTCCAACTTTATTTGAATTAAAATTGTTGTTACATATGTTTTGAAAGCTCATCGTAATAAAGGTGAAAATTTAATTCTATTAAAAAAAACATTTGAATGTGAGACATATGGGCTCTAAAAATAATTAAATACTACTTCTTTTTGAATTGTCTGTAGTAGTTACAAAATTATTTTAGGAGTAAAATTTGTTGAGATATTATTGTAATTGTATAATTAAAAATGAATTTTATTAACGGCTCATCATGAGGACGGAAAATACATAAAAATAGTTATCTTCACAAATGTGTACATATCTCACACAAATAAATTTCACTGGGACTGTTCAGGCTGACAGTTCGTCAAACATAAGCATTTTTATTCCCAACAATATTCTAAATTTTAAAACATGTCAAAGCAATATTTTTTGATTTTACAAAGCGCACTAAAATTATACCTTCACTTTAGTTTTATTTAAATAAAAAAAACATGTAGAATTCTTTCTAAGAACATATAAGTTAGACTAATTCCCCATTTGCAGGTTAAATTAAATATCATTTAGAAACTATGCACATTTTGGTCATGTGTAAACATAATAAAATCCACAAATGAGAAAACAATGTTGGTATTTTGATAAAAACGTGTCAGCTTAACAAATCAACACATTTTCATACAAATTAAATTCACTGCTCTTATAACTGCGTTTTAGACCATCTAGATGACAAACACTATTTTTTTCGTAATTAATATGGATTTAATTATAATCAAGTTAATGCTGCTTCTTTTTCTCTAACGGAAAATGTACGGAAAATGTTTACTTTTCCACAAACTCTCCTTCTAAGTATGGAATTTATTAAGATTGAGTTGTATTCGCTCTTATTTAATTAAATTTTCATTGTTAGAATTGGGTTAAAAATAGCATAATTTACTTTTAAAAATGAACATTGTTCGTAAACTTTCACACCTAAGCCTCCTAATAAAAGGTAAAATTGGTCTAGACAAAAAAGAAAATTAAAGCTACTACAACAATCCAAGTTCGATACAATAGAACAATGCGATATATATGTTACCATTAAAGTGTGAAATCCATTATTTCAAAGAATAACTAGGTATTTCCTGAAATAACTAGGCAAGTCAGTTAAAGTATATAAAATTATTGAATTCTACGATTTAACCAGGTATTCTATAGAATAACGATAAGTTGATCGTTAAAGTACGAAATATGTCACTCGAAAGTTCTTGGAACCAATTCTAGCTTCTTTCAGTCAGTTTTGAACCACTTATAGCTGCTTCGCAATAACGTGTGTGTGTCTGTACGCTTTATTCCGTTACTTTTAAATGTAGAATTTAGGCGGTGTATTTTTGTTAGCGTGTTTTACATTTTGATTTATTAACAAATATTTTTGCAACCTGTTTTCAAGAAATGACTTCTGCATGAATGGAATATCAACCCGTAAATAAGAGATTCAATGCGAGGGATTTAAATCCTTATTAAATAAGCGTGGGTCAAAGGAAAAAAGTGCTGCACTTACTCATGTAAAATTATTAACTTTGATAGCAGAAGTAAAAAGTGCTAAAACTGCTAAGAAAAAGCACCATGTGACTATTTTTTACATTCTTGATGTTCAAATAATAGAAACGTTAATTGTGTTGTAGTTTCAGATGCAAATCACACTATCTTCCCCTCTTTCTGTTTAACTTATGTCAACAATATGAGAATTAATGTTATATCATCTGCTTTTTCTTATTATTTATCGATTAATAATCCACAATAGAGATAAAATGCATTTTCCCGAGAGATTTTAGCAATTTATGATCAATTATTTTATCAAATAACTTTGAAATTGTTTATTCTTTACTTTGATGTTATACCATGAGTTATTTTGTAGAGTAACTAGTTATTTTGTAGAATAACTAGTTATTTCATAGAATAACTATGTAAAGAATGTAATTTTCATCGATTATATGCTTTAACTGACTTGTTTAGTTATTCTTTGAAATAACTGAATTATATACTTGAACGGCAACACATATATACAACCTATTTTTTTTTTTTTTTTATCCTAAGAATTAACTGAATTCAATGTTATACATGCAATATTAAATTAAAATATTATTTCTTGCTTTCAATGCTTTACTTTTTTTCTCCTCGATGCATTTCATTTCTTATTCCTTTCAATCCTATTTATATATAAAAAAAATTGGGAAATAAAAAGAGCTGAATTCTGGAGAAAGTTTTACATAATGTTGAAGAAAAGATGATTAAAAAGCATTTTTTTGTCTAAAGAAATCTGAAATGGCGCGCTATGTGAAAGTTTGAGGGGAAAAAACCATCTTAAATTTTTTGCATCCTCTTTTCATTGTAAAATGACTAAAAGATGAATAACTTAAAAGAAAGCGTTGCAAAAAATAACTCAAAGAATTTAAAAGTTTTGTTTTTATTTTAGTGAGCCACAGTATTTAACGTCATTAATAATCTTTTAGGGAAGCCGACATGAAGTTAAAGAAATGTTTTTAAAATGTGCATACGTACACATTAATCTTAAAGTATTTAAATTTCAGAGATTTTTAGAAACATATTTAAGTACTTCATTAAAAGATTCTTGAAAAAATAATACATGAAAAATACAGTGTCGAAACAAGAATTTAACATCCATGTATAAATTTTAGAGTGATACAATCTGAAAGTTCAGTAAAGATGACTAAAACACATTAATTTATATTTTTTATGCCACATTTTAAAATTCAAGAAATTTTTAAGTCTGTCGTGCCTATTTCAGAGAAAAGAGAACTGTAGTATTTTATCTAACATAATATAAACTTCTACACAAAAATTTAATACATATTTTAAAAGCACCTAAAAGACAGTTTCCACACAAATTAACATGTAAACTACAAAACCCAACTAACTTTTTAAGATGTCCGGCACATGAATTTTTGAAAAATTATTGATTTTGACTTTTTTACATTTTTTAAAAGTTCAAACATTTCAGCTTAAAGTGATATATGATTATAGAAATGCGATAATTAGAAGCGTTATTATTTTTTTAAAGTAAGCCACTCTCATTGACAAAAAAATTACAAATTTTTACTTTAAAATCTGTTTTCTCAAAATGCAATCTTTATGAACCTTTTTCTCAAAACTAATTAATGTAGCCTCCTCAAAATTTCAGTGATCACACTTTCCACATATTTACACATTTTAATGGAGGGAATAAGATATATCTAGTGAACTGTTTTGAATAATGTATTTTTAAACTAAATTTTAAGGAAAAAAATTAGCATTTTTAAAAAAATATATAAATATTTTAATTTTTAACAAAAAGACAAAACGCTCCATTAAAAAGTCTTATTGAAAGTACATATAACTTACTGTGAAAATGTCATCTATTCGTAGCTAGAACTTTCTGAGAAAAAGTTACATAAACTTACGTAATTTAACATGGTTTCCTATGGAAGTGCCGAGCCCCCTTAAAGAATCATTAACGAGGAATTGAAAAAAAATCTAAATATAACATTAGGGTTAATAATTTAAAAAAGTTTGCTTCTTAAAGGGGTCCGGCACGTCCCTATGAGCCCATGTTAAATCGCGTAAGTTTATGTAATTTTTCTCAGAAACTACTTACTTCTCATAGATTGAATATTTACATGTGTACTATCAGCAAAACTTTAACGAAGGATTTTGTTTTTCTTGAAAATCAAAGTAATTACGAATTTTTTAAAAAATGTCTAATTTTTTTCCCATAAGTACTAGTTTAAAACAGCCTTATCTTAAAAATTTTGCAGATATATATAATTCCTCTTCATTAAAATGTGATCACATGTTAAAAGTATGCTCAATGAAAACTTGAGGATTATATAAGAAGTAGTCTTTGAGAAAAAGGTACATAAAGTGAATATTGTTACAATTTGAGAAATCGGGTTTTTAACTTGTAATTTATTGAGCATTTACTTTTTTTTGTGCTTTTCAGAAGCATATGAATCATTTTCTTTAACCCTCTATGCCTAAAAAAGACTTCGTTTTCATTATTTTTAACGATTTTGTCTTTTTTTAGGATCTCTAAATGTTTTCGTTGGGCTACGCGAACCTGCGAACATCTAATTTTTTGAAGTTATAACTTGGTTCAATATCACAATGTTTTAACATCATTAATTTTGCTACATGACTAACATTGATTTATGCGATGGCCATATTTATGCAAAATTTTAGTGTTTTTAATTCCACAAATGTTAATCTTGAAAACACTAACTATATAGTGTTATTAATATCATAACGTGTACTCTTACACTTTTGGATAAACCTAATACACAATAATTTTTTCACTTGAAGATCACAGGGATTCGTGCTCATGAGAAAACTTATGCAAGAAAAAACACAGATGCTCGTAACACAGCGCATTTGATGCGCATCAAGGAGTAGCTTCATTTAACAAATAAATAAAAAAATTTCTAATTATCGTATTCCCTCATATCATATATTATTTTAAACCAAAATATTTGAACTTTTAAAAAACATAAACAAGTTAAAATCGATGATTTTTCAAAATTCATGTGCCGGACCCTCTTAATACCAAGAGCCTAAAATTTGACAATCCTACTATTATAGTTCACACTCTCCCTATATATATATTGTACAAATCTTCAATCGTTAATAAAATACTTTTTATTCATCCACGCAAGTCCAAAAACATTTTATTAAATTTGTAGTGGATGACACCTGATGCTAATACAGTTTTTTTTAAATATTAGTTCATTAATACTGTTTAATTAATGAATTGCCTAATTTCTGAGTGGATGGACTAATTTCCGAGATTGTGATTTATGTTTACTGTACTATTTTATTGGAATAATTAAATTTAATTAATGAATAAACAGTAACAAACAAAAATAATAGCCCAACACCATAATATAGAATGGAAAATTGCAAGGAAAATCGCGTTCTATTTTGCCATTTAATATTGGGATTCTGTCATATGTATATACATACTTATATTAATTGTAATTATTTAATAAAAAGTAACTACAATAAAAATTTTCTTTTGTGACCTAAGCAATAATTAACTTAATTTTTTAATATGACTTGTTATTTCTAAGCTGATAAATAAATAGATTAAAATAATATCTGCTAAAATCGCAAGAAGCGTATAATGGGTCGAGAAACCTCTAATCCTTGTATCTAACCTATCTTTAGAGATTGTGCTAATAAGATAAACGAATTAAAGGATTACGTTATTATCACGTGTTATAAGCAAACATAAGTAAGTAAAGCAACATAATTAATTTTTTTAAAAAATGAGAGCAAATCAAATTTAAACACACAGTGGAATTAAATCAATAACTGCACACTAAATTATCTAAAATTTTAATTTTTGATTAAGTTTTATCAAGTATCGTTTTTACGAAATTCATAAATTTTATTTTTTCTCTTAAGTTACCCCTTTCCAGGCGAAATTCACTCACATTTTGAAGTCAGTCATTCTACTTCAGGAAATCTTTTCATAGTAATTTTTCTTTCAAACAACTATTCTTTTTCGTAAATCGGATATCAATATTTTAGGGGGGGTCATTTTATATATCATTTCTCTCTCACACATGTCATTTCGTAAAATGAATGGTCTTTACGATGGACATACATTTTTGGGAGTCATTTTATGTAACTAGTTTCTTCGGTAAAGTTTATTCTGAAAGGAATGTTATCAAAAGAAATGACTCAATTCTTGCTCAAAGGTCATTTTTAATACTTTAAGGGTTTTTCTTTTTTTTTTTTACAAATTTAATTGTATAACCAGTTTTATACAGGGTTTTCTAAGTGGTATTTACAATCTGCATTGCTTCCTACTATTTTGCATCTACTATTTATGAAATATTCCAAACATCTACTAGATTTGACTTACAGATATGAGTGAGATATTTTTCTATATGAAACAAACATTTCTAAATACATTTTTTGGATATTTTCTAAATAAAATATAAATATTGTTACGTAGATCTGGATTTGAGGATTTTATGCCAAAACAATCACAAAAAAAATAATCAGTTCTTTAAGAGCGATGTAAACTTATTATCGAAAATCCAATCCTTTAACTATAGGATTCAGCATCAATATCCCCAGGGTAAATATCCGAAGGTCTTCTCACCTTCGACAGCAGTCAAACACAATCACCAGTGTTTAAAAATACACGTACGTAAAGATTATTCACAAACACAGCCGAGTTAATCGCTAGTCAAAACAATCCTCACTACTCGCTGGCTTAATCAAGACTGATCACCGTACCGGCGAGCATCTTTTTATAGGCGCGACAGAAACTTCTAGAAATATAACCGCTCGTGTCATTGAACGTGACACTAGTGGAGAGATCTACTCCTTTCTAGAAGATTCCAAAGGGTTTCGAATTCGCCAACATGGTCGCCAATAACGCCAAAATGGTCGCCAAATTGGGCGCCAAAAAAGATGCAAACTTGACTCTACCGCCAAGATTTCGCCAAGTTCTCATTGAATCGCCATTATAACGTAAGGGGCGGCACTGCTTGAGAATAGTACAATTTTAACATGAAATAAATATAACATAGAGTAATATAAATGCATTAAACACTCACATACAAATTATTTACACTATTTACACAAAATTCGTAAAAATATTTTTATAAATAGTGTATAGGCATTTTTGGCAAATAATAACGGACGTTCTCCCACCCCAGCTTTTTAGGGTATTTCATCATATACTGAGTATGTATCGTTCTTAAATAATTGATACCTAAGTACAAGAAACAAGCTTTCGATTGTGTTCAAAACATTCTTATGAGCATCACCTCTTGATTTCAAAAGAGCAGGACTTTTATTTCTGAAAAGGAAATATATTTACAATCGTCTCCTTCCCTTCCTTGAGAGTCAGTTACCGTAAAACACGTGTTTAGTCTATCTCTTCTCAACAAAAGAAACATGCGTCTTAAATTTAAATTCTGTAGACCTATAATAGTTCCGAAGATCTCGTAAGAAGTTAATGTGTATGTCTATTTTCTCCTACATACATAAATAAATATTACATATTCTGTATACAACTAAAAAGTGTTCTCGTGTTTTACAAAAATCATTCTCTATCTTATAGATGTATGCGGTTCTTGTCACACAGGAGAAATTTAGTTCGATACGAATAAGCCTGTATATATATATATATATATACAATAGATGGCTTTCTATTTATATAGAACACACAGTTTGAAATATATGAGCATGTATATATGTCTATATAGGTTTATATATTCTTCTACGAATGGGACATATATTTTATTTATGTTCAGCAGACATATTGATCTATACACCTCTCAACATAATAATTTATATGCGATTCTACAGCTAAAAAATATATTTCATAACTTATAATCCTGCTTTACTTAAAATCATATATACTTATCCACATACGTTTTATGCTTTTAAAATATTCAATAAAATGCTTTTCTTCGTAATATACTTTTCACTGGTAAAGAAATGCAATTGTGAATGTAAATATTTTTTTGAAAAAGGCACAAGATATATTTAATTATTTTCTATAACATTAAATATTTTATCATTTTTGCATATGAAGTATTATTTATCTAAGTGCAATAAACGCTCAATATTTTATAATATGTAATAAATATCTATAAGCAGACAGTACATTGTCATCTCTCTCTGTTTCACACTTACACACACTCATAAGTATATATATATATATATATATATATATATATATATATATATATATATATATATATATATATATATATATATATGCTAATCAATTATATATTACCATAAAATTAAAAAACTACTTACTTGTATAAAGTTAAAAATCTTTGTATTAAATATTGAAAGATAATTAAACCTACTACGGGAACACGACATCTAGTTAATAATTCCCCCATATACAAAACGAAGTAAGAGTAGTACCGTATAAAAGTAAACTTAGTAAAATAAAAGTAGGTCTATATATTTACACACTTAAATAACCTAAAATATTGTTTTAAACATATTGAAATTAAAAGGACCTTCAAACATATACATTGATACTGTTATAAAATAAAGTAAATTTAATTTTATTAAACATCTAGAACTATCTTGTGAGACAAGAGTAACTGTGCGATAATTAAAAAAGAATTTGTCAATTTTTTTCCATTTTGTCATTTAATTGAATACTAATTTTCTTTACAATTACATTAGAAATGTAACTATAAAAGAAATTTAATAACATACCCATGTTCAATATAATGACTGATAAACTTATTAAATCTTAAAATGATATTAGATTTATTACTTACAAAAAATTACGTTTGATATAGTTGAAAATAATATTTCTAGTTGTAGAAAATGATATATTAGAATTCCAATATGGCAATTTAAAAATAAAAAAAATAAAAAACATATATTTCATTCTAAATTATATACTATGTTATTTTTATCCTAAAAATCAATGATACATCGAAATAATTAGTTCAAATTTAATATTGTTAATTTTAATTAGGTTTAAATAACCAGGAGAAAAGTTCATATTGTGATTAAAATTATTATTTTTACCAAAAACAATTAGACCATCTATATGTAAAAAAAATTTAATAGTCATTATTAATAATATATTTGTTTTGATTTAAGTGTAGATTTAGATTAGCCAATCTATTACTAACAGTTTCACCTTAAGGCAAACCTTTAATCTGTCAAAAAAGAGTACCAATACAATTAATGTAATTTTCTTTTGAAACAAAATCTATAAGAATTTTAAATTTGTGGAAATTAATAGTAAAATTATTATTACTAAGATTTTTTAAAATTACTTTAATATTACGATTGATGTCAAATGAATTAAAAAGATGTTCAAAATCAAAACTGAGAACTGAATAAGTATTTTTATTTTTAAATATTTCTGTAATATATATGAACTATTTTTTATTATATAGTTATATATATAGGTAATTTTAGAATATATAAATATACAACAGCCAAAGAACTTATCTTTGCTGAATAAGGAAGTGCCCAGGCGGAATGAATTATACGATTCATCCATCACTTACGAGAAAAAAAAGAAAAAAATATCGCAAACATACATACTTTAATAATTTATTTTTATCAATATATTTTTAACGTCACATCCATCGCATCATAGAGCACGAAAAAGAAATTAGGATCCATCATATTCAGAGTTCCATACTGAGTACATATATATATATATATATATATATATATATGGGAGACAACAAGGGGTCCAAGACGTTTGTCTTTCTTCTACTTTATTTTAAAACTTAATAAAAATTAATTAAAAATGTAGCTATTTTAACAGATAAGTTTGACGATGATATGCAGAAGGTAACGCCTGCTCGCGCACCTCTGTGTTTCTCCCTCGCTTTTGCTTTTTCTCAAGAGTCTTAAGTTTTTACAGTTTCGGTTCTCATTAGCGGCGCCTGCGCGCGAAGACTGCTTGGCTTTGGCTGCCACAATCGGCCAGCCTGACTGTACGCTGTCCGCAGCGGTACTTCCATAGAGACCAAAGGAGAATCTGAAACATACAAAAAAAAGACGGAACAGACAAGGACTATACGACAAATACATAGAGATTTAACATATCATAATTTTTCTGAACTAGACAGTTTCTCCATCATGTGAAGGCACCTCTTCGACATCCGGAAGGTTCCACAGGAAAACATTGTGTTTCACAGGCATAAGAACGTCTTTTTTAACAAGTTGATCTTTGGTTGAACGCATCGATATTTTCCTCTCTAGAGTTCTGGACGTCTGTTCAAAACGATTTCTCTTTTTTCTCCGTTTCCACTGCCAGGGCTGGAAGATTTTCCGGAGCATTGTAAACCGACGATGTTTACTCTCCATAGGTGAAGGGGTGTTGAAGTTCACGGAACTCGTTTTCATGGCACCATTTACTTTCTTACACAATACTATATCAGAACATTTTTCTCTTACAATACTCAATTTTAACTTAGTACTCTTAATTTTATTACATTTATAATCCTTAATTAGAGAACTCGAATCATTTCTAGTATTAAAGTTTTTAACATGTGGCAAATCATAACTAGAGTTTTCTATCACATTTGAAACAGAAACAACACTAGGATAAGCATAAGCACCTAAATCTGCACTCAAAGAGGATTCACTTTCACTCAATAAAACATCGCTCTTTGCGTGTGTAACGTCACTTCTCGAAAACAACAACATCTGGTGTCGGTTTCTTTGTAGACCGACACCCACACGTGCATTGCAGGTGCAGGGCAACCCCTGTTTGACCCTCCGAGGAATCTAGCTCCCCGACCGGAAGATGAGGGGAGAGATGCTTTGAACTTGCACGCGAGCGGTGACCAACGAATCCTCCTCTCACAAAATAGTGGACTCTAACAATCTATAATTAATTTTAATAACTTTCATATGTATCATTTTGTAAATAAGTTTCAATAGTTGTGACGTAAATAAATTCCATATTTTAATTAACCAAGAATATCACCGTTATTTTTTCAAACGTTACAGCTTAGAGTTTTGGTGGCAGCGGTGGGATAAAAAGTTAGCATTCAGGACCCGTGAGAGGAGGAAAATTTTGGATTTTTACGGACGGACCGCAACGCAGGGAGAAAAAGAGATCTTCGGAAGAGCCGTGCTGCGATTCAAGTCAGCTTCGGAGAAAGAGAGCGTCCTGCTCATAGAAGATCAAACTGATCTATAGTGTTAACGGCTAGTGTCCGAAGGGAAAGCGATTTTCGGAAGCCGTTCTGCGATTCAATTCAGCTTCGGAGAAAGAGAGCGTCCTGCTCATAGAAGATCAAACTGATCTATAGTGTTAACGGCTAGTGTCCGAAGGGAAAGCGATTTTCGGAAGCCGTGCTGCGATTCAATTCAGCTTCGGAGAAAAAGAGCGTCCTGCTCAAAGATCAAACTGATCTATAGTGTTAACGGCGAGAGTGTCCGAAGAAAAGCGATTTTCGGAAGCCGTACCACTAGTGCACATAATTTGCTTCTGACAGCAAGCTGATTACTTCAAATGGGTGAGTACTGTTATATTTTTGAGTTGCAAACTGCATATTGTATTAGGAATTTTGGTTAAAGTGTTCTTTAGAAATTTTGAAATACTTAGTGTTTTTTCTTGCATGGGAACAGTGTTATTTTGATTCTAGAGAATTGTAATTGTATTTCAAGCATTGTGTGCAATTTTAGCTTAAGATTTATTGTGTTTTAAGTCTCTTGAATGATTTTGATTATTTTTAGTGTTAAGTTTTTCTTTTGTGTATTTCTGTGTATGCATGGGACCAGTGTTATTGTATTAATAGAGAATAGTAACAATAGTGCAAAATTTAGCGTGACATTTATTTGATATTGTTTAAAAAATGGCTTTTCTTGGTAAAGGGAAAAAGCAAGACATGTTGCAACTTGCTGAGGAATTAGGAATAAATGCCACTTTAAATATGACTGTCCCTAGCATAAAAATTGCAATCACTAACAGTGAAGGTTATGAAGAGGAATTTGTTAAAAATCTGTATGAGACTATCATTGCAAACGGAAAAAGATTGGAAGAGTTAGAAAGGGCTGAAAAAATGAGATTGGAGGAGTTAGTAAAGGAGCAGGCATTAAAAGAGAAAGAATTACAGCTGAAATTTGATTTAGAAAGGTTTAAAACAAAATCCGGATTTAGGGTAAACGATGAATCAAACGATTCTACAAATGCATGTTCTGTAACCTCTAATTTAAACTTAAAAAAATTGATCCCAGATTTCGATCCTAAGCAGTCAGATATTAGTTTATATCTAGTGATCTTTGAACGCCAGGCTAAAAGGGCGTCAATAGAAAAGAAAGAGTGGGTGGGGCAATTATTGGGTTTGTTACCCCTAGAGATCGTGCAATTTATTGCTCGCGAACCGGAGGAACAAGCCGAAAATTACGATTATGTAAAGAAATTATTACTTAAAAGATTCAAGTTAAGTCCGGAGGTCTTTCGGCAAAAATTTGTCCAACACCAGAAAAAATCCGATAGCACCTGGAAGGATTTCACTTTTGAAATTACGAATTATCTAGATGAGTGGCTGATTGGCTTAGAAATAAATACCTTTCAAGATCTTAAAGATCTAATGGTGGTAGATCAATTAAAAAAACGCGCCAATGCTAGTATAAAAGATCATTTTTTAGATAATTGGGCAAACCTTAAATCAGCTACTCAAATAGCAGAACTCTTTGATAATTATGAGGACGTCCGAAAGGTAAATTCGAAACCCATGGATAGGTGGGGCAGAAATGATAAAATTTTGACATACTCAGGGGTCAAGGAAAAAGTAAATAGATTTGGGAAAACTTCCCCTAGATTAGGAGCTTCTGTTCCGGAGAGTACTACAGAGAGAACTTTTGAAAAACGCGTGATACAAAGATGTTATCATTGCAATATGCCTGGACATATAAAAGCCGTTTGCCCTAAATTAATAAAAAACAAAACGACGGAAACTCTCAATAATATTGAAGGAAATGAAAACCCGGATTTTCTTAATTCATATACAACAAAGGGCTCTGTGAATGGTCACGAGATAGACATTCTTAGAGATACGGGAGCGACAATAGATTTAGTATGTGCAAAATACATAAATCCTTCTTCTTTCTCTGGTGAAAATTGTTTGGGTAAAACAACCGTTAAGCCCAGAATTAGTTTGTTTACCTTTGGCGGTCGTGGAAATTTCCGGAAATTTTGGAACGGTGCAGACTAAGACAGCGGTTTGTGGAAATCACTTAAATCAACACGGTCGATATTTGCTTGGAAATAAAACGGCCGAGCTAATAAAAGGAAATTTAGGCTATAATTTCCTGCCAGTCGAAATATTGAATGCTGTCCAAACAAGGTCTCAAGTCAAAGCGGCTAGAGAAGAAAGGGGAATAGATAGTGGTGATGCTAAAAAAGGGGAAGATGAGGTTATAATTGTTTCTTCGGATGCAGAGGACGAAATTTTAATACCTGCACTCCAGGAATATGTTCCGGAATTAGCGCTGCTAAGGGTTACGCAAGAAAATTTAATCAATGCTCAAAAAAATAGCGAGGAGATTAAACCCTTATACGAACAGGCAGCCAGTCAAGTGCAGGTTACCAATCAGGTTTATTCGCTAGAGAAGGAATTATTGGTCAAAAATCGTGAAGATAAGTTAGGTAACGTGGTGAAGTTAATAGTAGTGCCGGAAGGGTTGCGCGACCCTATTAAATCATTGTGTCATGAGGGAACATCTGCACACCTGGGAATTACGAAATCCAAAGACAAATTAAACCGATATTTTTACTGGCCGAATTGCTATAGAGATATGGAACAGTTTGTAAAAACTTGCGATCAGTGTCAGAGGGCTGGGAAGCCCAATGATAAAAAAGAAAGCTCCACTAAAATTGGTCCCTGTTATTCAGGAGGTTTTTACTAAGCTAAATATTGATGCATGTGGGCCTCTCCCGATCACATCTAAAGGGAATCGATATCTTATCACGGCCATTTGCATGTCATCAAAATTCCCTGAAGCTATTCCGGTGTCTGATATTAGTTCCGTTAGTGTCACAGGTGCGCTGTTAAACATCTTTAGTCGGATGGGGTTTCCCCGTGAAATACAATGTGACCAGGGTACTTCTTTTACTAGTGCTCTGACTACCGAGTTTTTGAAAGATTCGGAATACTTGTCAGGCATAGTTCTGTGTATCATCCACAGAGTAACCCTGTTGAGCGATTTCATCGAACGTTGAAACGACTCTTACGAGTCTTATGTTTAGATGCAGGCTCCGAATGGGACAAACATCTTCCGTCAATTTTTTAGCGTTACGAACTGTATCGCACGAAAGTACAGGGTATACACCGTCAGAGTTGGTGTATGGGAAAAATTTGCGAACCCCAGAGACGTTAGTAATGGAACATTGGATGGAACCGGAAGAAGAGGGTGATCTCGTCACTGAATATATGTTTAAGTTAATAAATAGATTAAAAGATGTCAAGAAGTAACTATAAATAAAATGGAGGAAATGCAAGTTAAGCGGAAAACTTGGTATGACAAAAACGCAGTAAAACGTGAATTTAAGGATGGAGATTTAGTCCTAGTGTTAGCTACATCCAGAGCAAATAAATTAGCAGTGCAGTGGATAGGTCCCGGGACAATTTTAAATAAAATTTCGGAAACGAACTATTTAGTCGAAATCCCCGGCAGACGCGAAACATCTCAAATCTATCATATAAATATGCTAAAACCATATTACAAAAGGCCAGAACACGTTAACGTAATTATTAATGATGAAACAAAAAACTCTCTCGCAGACCAGGAGTTAGAAATCCCATACTTAGAAAACAATTCTCTCATTTATGATTTCGAGGACGTAATCCAGGCTAGCGAGTTGAACAAACACCTTCACGACAAACAAATGGATCGACTGCGCGAATTATTAAATAAATACTCTAAATGTTTTTCAAACAATCCCGGTTTAACTAATCTGGTTGAACACGAAATCCAGTTAGTTAGCGATCAACCAGTTAGGACGAAGCCCTATCGAATGTCGCACCGACAAAATGAAATCTTAAAAAACGAAATTAACCGAATGTTAAAATTAGGAATCATTGAGGTAGGAGAATCGGATTACATGTCCCCTATGATTTTAGTTGAGGTAGCTGGGAAAGAACCTCGTCCATGTATAGATTACAGGAAATTAAACGGGATCATTAGAACGGAATATTTTCCTCTTCCGAATATCGAAGAACGCGTAGAAAAAGTATCGGCGGCTAAATTTATTACCGTCTTTGACTTATCTAAGGGATATTGGCAAATACCTTTGAGTAAAATAGCACAGCGATACGCAGCCTTCTGTACTAGCTTTGGTACATACCGACCCCTAAGGATGAGTTTCGGATTAAAGAATGCTCCATATTTCTTTAGTAAACTCATGGCTGAATTACTTAACGGACTAGAGGATTTCGTTGTCCGTATCTAGACGATATCGCAATTTTCTCAGATACTTGGGAGTCGCATATTAAACATATGGAAACGGTTCTGCAGAGAATAAAGAGAGCTAAGTTAACGATAAAACCTTCAAAGTGTAAGTTTGCGCAACAAAATGTCAAATTTTTTGGGTCACATTGTGGGTCAGGGTTTTCGCACTCCTTCCGAGATCAAAGTTCAGGCTGTTCTAGAGTTCCCTACACCTCGCACGAAAACCCAAATACGTGCTTTCTTAGGTATAGCGGGTTATTACCAAAAATATATAAATCTGTTCTCGGTAATCGCTGCTCCGTTGACGGATGCGTTGAAGGGAAGAGCAAAGAAGGGAGAAATTAAGTGGACGACCGAGTGTGAAAACGCATTTCGAGAACTAAAAGGGAAACTAATTGATAAGCCCGTCTTGTACGCGCCAAATTTTGAACGAGAATTCATTGTTCAAACGGACGCTTCGAACGCAGGTATGGGAGCAGTTTTAACCCAATTAACTGAACAAGGTGAGGAGCATCCAATCCTTTACCTGAGTAAGAAATTTTCAGAGGTAGAGAAGCGTTATTGTACGACGGAGAAGGAATGTGCTAGTATTGTTTCCGCAATTAAAAGGTTACATTATTACTTAGATGGAAATTCATTTTTAGTTATGACCGATCACAACCCGTTGGTGTGGTTGAATAGAAATGTTAGTTCTAACCCTAGATTGATGCGATGGGCTTTGGCTTTGCAACCATATAATTTTAGAATTGTACATCGGTCGGGTAAAAGTCACAAAAATGCAGATAGTCTCAGCAGATCGGTGATAGATAATTAGGGATTGTTAACAATGTTCTCTTGCTCATGAATAATAATTTTGTTGCTTATGTTTTTTAGTTAAAGGTTAATAATTGTATTAAATATTATTTATTTACTAGTACTGTATATCATATCGAATGGAGATGCGTGTCAAAAGATAAAGCCATGAAAAGCAAATGTATTAATATGCTTAATTTTGTGTATAGGGTTTTAAAATATACATGAGTATTTAGTTTACGCAAGAGGCATATTGTGAAAAATATTTTGTGTGTAAGGTTGTACACTTCGCATATCATATCAACATGTCGTTAGTATAATTTTATTTAAGTATTGTGGCGAAGAATATTTTATGTGCAAGGTCTTACACTAGCATTTGATATAACATGTTGTTAGTATAATTGATACTAGGCATTGTGATAGGAGTGTTTGTATTTTTATTTAATGTATAGTATGTTTTCTTACATTGCTTACATTGCTATTTCGTAATATGGATTTGTGTAAGTTCCCTAGCAAGAACACTCACTCACTAGAAATAAGTAATTCCAAATTTAGTTCAGCGTTTTTTTTAGTAATTAAAATTGCAGCTCAGAAATATAGTGGTGCTTGATGAAGGGATGTGTCGGTAATCTGTCAGTTGTCTCATCGTCATCCCATTAAACTTTTCTCAACGGAAAAGTTCCATAAGAGAGGGCGAGAGCTGTAACGTCACTTCTCGAAAACAACAACATCTGGTGTCGGTTTCTTTGTAGACCGACACCCACACGTGCATTGCAGGTGCAGGGCAACCCCTGTTTGACCCTCCGAGGAATCTAGCTCCCCGACCGGAAGATGAGGGGAGAGATGCTTTGAACTTGCACGCGAGCGGTGACCAACGAATCCTCCTCTCACAAAATAGTGGACTCTAACAATCTATAATTAATTTTAATAACTTTCATATGTATCATTTTGTAAATAAGTTTCAATAGTTGTGACGTAAATAAATTCCATATTTTAATTAACCAAGAATATCACCGTTATTTTTTCAAACGTTACAGCGTGGTCTAGTTTCTTTATTTCAGCATATACACTGGGATGTATAATAATTTCTTCGGTCAAGGTCGGTGATATTGCCGTTCGAACACTTAGACCGGGAGAGTGTTGATCAAGAGAAATATTTATGGGTTTAACTTCTACCATTCGCTGTTCGCCAAAACATGAACTTAATGTTATTATTTCTTCGGAAGGTGTTTGCACTCTAATTAGTGAGGAATTTAAAACTGATATCTGGCAACCTGAATCGATCAAGGCTGTTACGGGCTGATTTTCTACAAAAATGTTTACATATTGAAAATTTCCGAATTCATCGCTATTTTGTTTTTCGCTCTCGCCTTTCAAAGTATTCACGTTTATTCTATTATGGATGTGGTCGTTAGATTCTTTAGGTTTAAAACACTTCTCACAGTCTCTTGTGTAATGAGATGCATCACCGCATATAAAGCAATTTTTATTTTCTCTTTCAAGATATTGGGATAGTTCTCTTTAATCTTTGGTTTAAAGTTTTGTGATCTATTTTTAAAGGGGTCTTGGGTATATCCATAAGTAATAGGAATTTCTTTATGTGATCCGCTTCTAGATGAAATATAAATATCGCACTCTTTAGCTAAATCAATAGGCCTAAACCAATCTTCTGCTTCTCGAATGCCAATATAAGTTGCGGTTTCCTTATTTAAAGTTTCAAATAATTTATCAGAAATTATAAGATCACATAGAGATTCAAAGGAATTAACTTTTCTTAACGAACAATAATATTGGAAGTTTGCCGTCAATCTTGCAGCAAATTGGATGTATGTCTCGCCTGATGATTTTACAGCATTTTTAAATGAGTTTAAACACTCGCGAGGGGTTAATTGGAATTCTCTGAGTACTATAGATTTTAGTTTTTCATAGTCATTTAATTCCTCTTCTTTAATATACAGTAAGACGTTATGAGCTCTTTCGCCCAGAAGATTTATTAAAATTTCAGATTTATATTCGTCATTTATTTTCTTGGTTAAAAATGCGCGTTCTAATGATTGGAAGAACAGATTAAAATTTTCAGATCTGGTGGGAACAGGAAGAGATAAAGTTCTAATTTTTTTATCATATTTTCTATGTTAGTTCCGAACTGTTTCTCTTCGACTTTAGCTGCAGGATTTAAACTTAATGCTTTATTTTTAGCCGCTTGAAGTTCGACTTCTTTTTCTAACTGAGCTAACTGAAGTTTCGCGAGCTCAATTTTCTGTTTTTCTAAAGTTACCTCTCGTTTCGCGATACCCTCTCATCTATACAGTTTTGAATTAAAGTTTTAACGAAATCTGGATCACTTTCAAATGTACTACTGTTCTCAATTTTAGTCTTTAGTTCAGCTATGGTGTCCGTACTCTCCACAGTACCGTCTAGATCCTCAACAACTCTTATGAGATCCTCTTTAAGAGCGTTTTTATACATTTTAGAAAAATATGGAAAGATCCTACCTTTTTTTTTTTCTAGCTCCCTTGTTGCTCGCACGTACGATGTATCCAATAATTAAAGAAAAATTTCGATTCCACTGTGATTTCACCTCTTCGCAGGTAATATAGTTGAAATTGTTCGAATTGACACCTCTTCGCAGGTGTTTGTGAAATTGTAGTTCCGGCCTCTACACAGGCGGAATTTTCGACGATGGTTCCAACCTCTACACAGGCGGAATATTTAGGTTTCGATGAAAAATATACCTCTACACAGGTTATTTTATTCAACAGTTCCAACATCTACACAGGCGGAATATTTATGCTGAGTTCAAACCTCTACACAGGTTGAACGAAGTTTCCGAAAAATGGCGGCGCGTCTCCTCCACGGACGGCTTTTGTTCACGTTCCAAACTTTGATCAAAATCTTAATCTTTTTCAATCCCGGCCTCTACACAGGCGGAGTATTCATGCTGAGTTCAAACCTCTACACAGGTTGAACGAAGTTTCCAAAAAAAATGGCGGAGCGTCTCCTTCACGGACGCTTTTGTTCATTGTCCAGACTTTGGTTCAAAATCGAAATTTTGTCGATCCCGGCTGAGCCCCCATAATTTGTGGGAGACAACAAGGGGTCCAAGACGTTTGTCTTTCTTCTATTTTATTTTAAAACTTAATAAAAATTAATTAAAAATGTAGCTATTTTAACAGATAAGTTTGACGATGATATGCAGAAGGTAACGCCTGCTCGCGCACCTCTGTGTTTCTCCCTCGCTTTTGCTTTTTCTCAAGAGTCTTAAGTTTTTACAGTTTCGGTTCTCATTAGCGGCGCCTGCGCGCGAAGACTGCCACATATATATATATTTCTACTAACATTTTATTTATAAAAACACTTTTTTTACTTTAAGTAGTAATTGAATCTAGATATTTCGTTTGATAAATGTGGATTAATATAATGAAGAAAATTTCAGTTTGTATGATTTAATTCTATAGCAGGTAATTAAATTATTTTTCAATATAAACAAAAATATGGATATATCGCCGTGTAAATTGACAGGTGCTTCTACAATATATTTAAGAGTTTGCTATTAGTGTTTTTTATGTCTTAAATTTAATTCGATTGTGCTCCCGTTGCTCTAAATTAACAATCAAAACAGTAAAATTCATATATTTTTTATTAGGTAAGCAAAAAAAAAGTACGTACAGCGGAGTGTGAGTTCACAGTTGTTTATACAGCGATTTTAACGTTTCATTGTTATTTTATTTTAGAAAGGAATTATCTATAAAAAAACACTTTATATAGACCTTTTATAATTCTTTCTTTACTATATTACGACCTTAATTTCTGAATTTTTTGTTTTATGCAGAAATTTTTTTCAAACTAAAAATAAAACTAAAAACATACACTTACATATATTATTCACAATAATGAATATGGCTACGAACATCTATAAATAAAGACGTGTTCATATGGTATTATTCTTTTTACAAGTATCATTTAATAAGGTGTGCATAAAAAATAAAGGGAATTTTAAAAAAAGGAAAATATAAAAAAGTTATTTCACAAAAAGATTGGAAATATAATTTTAAAGTGTCCAATCATTTTCCTTTAAGGAAGACAGTCCTTTAATGGGTTCTGTCCTTACTTGAAAATTGTCCTCCTTTCCAATATTTTAAAACTAATCTGTTAATCTGTATTCAGAGATTCCAGGCTGAACTGTTACGCGTCATGCGTGAGTACAGTATGAATCATCAGAGATATTAATGAACTGCGTGTTATGTACTGTAAAAAAATTGGCAACCTTAATAATTTATAAACTTTTGAAGAAATGCTACCTCAAGTCAAAAATTGATGTCAGTAAACTATATTTTTAGCTATTTATTTTCCTTTAAATTAAAGTTAAATAAATGTAAAGATATAAATATATATATATATATATATATATTTATATTTATATATATATATATATATATATATATGCAAATGGACCTCCCTTTTATGAACCTCTCTACTGTAGTTACTTTTTCCTGATACCAAGAACATAAAGTATACTTAAAATGATACACTATTTAACGTATATTCCACATAATGCATTTTTTTCGGGATTGAGCGACTTAGCTAAATGAAAGTCCAATTGTATATATAACGTTTATATATGCAACAATTTAGGAACACTTAAGACTTTCGTTCTGATTGATTGATTGATTGAATATTAACGTCGCACTGTTCAGCTACACGAGGGCTTTTGGCGACGGACCACGTAATTTTGAACCATAGTCAAGTGACATGGACGACACCTGAGCTGGCACCCCCTCTCCTAACTACCACACGACTTTCGTTCTGAAAACTGACATAATTTTCTAAATTTCTCTGATAAAATTCATCCGTAAGAAGTACAATTTTTATATAAATTCTTAAATTCCTGTACACTTATTGGTGCATTTGAGAGAGATCGGTTATTGGGATGTAATACTTCAATCTTTTGATTAAACATTTATCTTGAAATGATATATCTTAAAAAACATTTTTTTTAAAAAACGAATCCATTATTTCGGCATAAAATGTTCAAAATCTTCCCGAATCAAATGTTTATAAATTCTATTAAAAATGTATCTGGGTGAAATGTTTACCGTAAATAAAACATTCGTATCTTATAATACAGATGCATTAGTTACTTTCAGAGTTTATTTCAGTTTTTTCGTGTCCCTCAGGTACTTAGCTTCTTTAGAAAAGCACGGGATCTACTTCCTCATATGCTCAAGTAAGTTTCTGTTCCTCGCAGGTTTCACTGTCTTTGTAAACACACAAGTAACATGTTCCCTCACCGCCACTCCCGAGATGCCTTAGTAAAGGGTGTTTTTTTTAGAGGTATAGAACTTTAAATTGCAATAAAACAACGATGTATTATTCGATTGACATGAATTTTTTTTTATTCGAAAGATAATCTTGTGGCATTACATTTTAAATATGATTTCTGGCATATGACTGTCACGGCTGGCTTGGATGTAGTCCAATCTGGACGTCCAATTTTCGATGACTTTTTCCAACATTTGTGGCCGTATATCGGCATTAACGCAGCGAATGTTGTCTTCCAAATGGTCAAGCGTTTGGGGCTTATCCGCATAGACCAATGACTTTACATAGCCCCACAGAAAATAGTCTAGCGGTGTTAAATCACAAGATCTTGGAGGCCATTTCACAGGTCCAAAACCTGAAATTAGGCGGTCACCAAACGTGTCTTTCAATAAATCGATTGTGGCACGAGCTGTGTGACATGTTGCGCCGTCTTGTTGTAACCACAGCTCCTGGACATCATGATTGTTCAATTCAGGAATGAAAAAGTTAGTAATTATGGCTCTATGCCGATCACCATTGACTGTAACGTTGTGGCCTTCATCGGTTTTGAAGAAGTACGGGCCAATGATTCCACCAGCCCATAAAGCGCACCAAACAGTCAGTTTTTCTGGATATAACGGTGTTTCGACATACACTTGTGGATTAGCTTCACTCCAAATGCGGCAGTTTTGTTTGATGACGTATCCATTCAACCAGAAGTGCGCTTCATCGCTAAACAAAATTCGCTTATGAAAATCGGGAACAACGGCAATCTCGTTTTGGGCCCATTCGACGAATCTGCGCCTTGCTTGATCATATTTAAAATGTAATGCCACAAGATTATCTTTCGAATAAAAAAAAATCATGTCAATCGAAATATACATCGTTGTTTTATTGCAATTTAAAGTTCTATATCTCTAAAAAAACACCCTTCAGTAAGTTTCTATTTTAAATATTTTTTTTCATTCGATTACCTTTTTATATGCATTAAAACAGAATTGTTCAAAATTTTCGAAAGTTAACTAGCATATGGCGAATGCTAACAAACAATATACTCCTTACATAAGTAAAATTAACCAACTAGCCACGTTATTCTGTCCCTCTCTCCGATTTTCATCTCTTCTAGAATGATAAAGTGTTTGCTCTGCAGATATGCAATTTTTCAGGAACTGCCGAGTTTACACTTTTAGTGTCATTAAAAACAGTAAGTAAACTTGTAACGGGTTCGACCCGCGGGCCTTCTACTAATCTTCTTGAGGAAACTATTCTTAAATTGTGATTTTGTTTAAAAAACGCTTTCCATAGCGATGACTTAATTTATGCTAATTGCAAATGCTACTTAAATCCTGGCATTGGGTGTTTAATGTTAATCGTGGAATGGTAAAATTTAATTGTGTAGAAAGTGATTGGTGACAAGGAATTCGCGCGTGTTGAATCTATATTCATCTTAGCATCCACTCATAACAGTGGAAGGAATCTATAAGTTGATTTGTACAAAGCTGTTACAGTTCAAATAGGAGTTGTCAAGCGAACTATAAGCGGCTCGTGGGATATGTTAATTTGCACAATCTTATAAGTTAAATTAAGAGTTTAGAGTAAGATTGCTCCGACAAAATTAATAAATAAGGTGTAAATAATACATAAAGGTTAGATCTAAAATAAAAGTACCGTAAAATCCGGCGTACAACACGCACTTTTAACCCAAAAAATAAGATCAAGATTTAAGGGTGTGAGTTTTACGCCGAGTATAAAAATAAGAGCTTTAAAAGTAACAAAAAATATGAGCATAAGATAAATTTTACTTCTGAACACAGCAAAACACTCTTTATTTTAAAGAAATGACATGCCTTATGAACTAAAAGCGTTGTAGTTTCTAGAAGTGTACTATTTTTTTCATAAATCCGGGATAATACCTAGAATAAATGACTTCAAAACGTAAGAGCGTTGTACACTAACATTTCAGATTTCTTCATAAAAAAGGGGGTGTGCGTTGTACCCCGGATTTTACGGTGATTATTTTTAAAAGCATGCCGGCTTCTTCGTCGAACCCTCTTACAACTGCAAGCTTCAGGTTGTGACAAACCATGATCTACAATCTTAAAAAAATATTATGCACAAAAAAAACCCTGATAACACATGCTTTTTTAGCATACAATGGAGAAAAACCAAAATAAGAAAATTGCAATTCAGCTTAATAAGGTTGTGAGAATCTGCTTTCACCAGTAAGTACCGCAAATAGAAACTCATCCAACTGTTCATTTTTTTCAATTACTATTTTCTAATTTTCATCACAAATACATAAAAATTATGATTTTAAGCTCTATTTAATATAATGAGACCCGTCATTTTGCACAAAGCTTAGTGTTGGACTACGTGTCTCCATCTGCACAACGGTAGCCTCGATGATTATGACAATGGCTACACAACCACCAGTACTATAAAAACTCAAAGTCAAAGTGCATAATTTGATACATTAAAAAAAAATACTTTATCTTATGCATATTTCTTCCTCTTATAAAAAATTTAGAAAACACCGATGGAGTCTGTGAACGAATATTCTGCCTAAATGCCATTTTCTTAAGCCTAATCGAACGTGAGATACCTCTCTTTGTAGATTCGGAAAACGCGTTCTTTTTTCTTCGAAACACCTGCAAATATTTTCTGAATGGTTCATTTCTTCTTGAACTTTCTGTAATCTCCCTTCGAAGATCGTTCCCTTCTTTATTGTAGAGTTTAAGGGGTGTCATTAGTGAAGCCGGAACGTTCTGACGTCACGCAAGTAGTCATTAAAACAGGGATCGAAAGTTATTCAGATGAAACAATAGCCCTGGAGGATTTCTTCGATTCGATTCTTTCAGCTGTTAAGAGCGCGGGAGGGGGGAATCCCTTTATGTATCTTTTTATAAATGGAAAGAAATCTGACTTCTTTTTCCTGAAGTAAAGAAAACTGTTTATGGTTGAATTCTTTTAAGAAAGAGTTTTAAGTGTGATTATATAGTGATTTGGAATTACATAAAGGAACGCATTTGTTAAATGTTGATGTCTGGTACGAAATAAACGTATGGTTACGAGATTTTAAGTTTTTTGAATAGGAGTTTCAGAGTAAAAACGAAACTGAGAACTCCTACGATTTTTTTAGGTTTATTTTCTTAATGCAGCCTTCAAAGTAGTTTTAATTTTAATATAAATTTATCGTTACTACCAACACAAATAATTTACGTGATTATTGAAATTTCTATTGTATGGAACATTTTTATTATGAATGTGTGTATTCTTGTGACACTTTTTGCAGATTTACTCACCTACCCATGGGATTATACTTACGTAAATTTGGGAAATACTTGTCTAAAAATAAGAGCTCTCATTTCTTTTTTATAATGTTTATATCTCTCTTTTTAAACCAGATTAAAAACAAAGCAGTTTTTTCATTATCTTAAATCTACTATGTACTTTAACCCTACGAGTGTACGTTTACATATAAACACATTCTTCACCACTTTCAAAGGAAGATATTGTTGCAAACTAAATGTAAAATGAATAGAAGTCATCTGAAAACAACACTTTTTTAGCTCGTAGAATCAGTTTTGCAATGTTCTTTGTGCTGTATACAAGTTTTCTGTGTGTCTCAGAAAATAAATTAAAATGTCTAAAAAAAGATGGACTCAATCATTGGAATAACGTAAAAATATAATACATATAATCGTCTTACTGACCAATGGAACTAAGGTTTTAGGATTTATAACAGATATTTTTATAAGTATATTCTTAGACCATTTCTTGGCAGGGCTGATATTTATCCTGCAAAGATACCCTAGTCAGATACGTTGAGGATACTCTTGCCCTAATGTGAGAGCAAGGAACCTATATTAAAACATGACATTATATTTATTTTAAAACGTTCATCTTCCTTTACTTTTACATTCTCATTAATAACGGGATTGCAATATTTTTTTCAAATCCTATTTTTAGTTTACACTCTCTTTCTATGTATATATCTTGTTCAAATTTTCGATCGTTAATAAAATACTTTTTATTCATCCACTCAAGTTCAAATACATCTTTTTAAATTTATAGTGGATGACATTTGATGTTAATACAGCTTTTTCAAATATTAATTCTATTTAATTAGTGAATGAATAGGAAAAACACCCCCAAAAATAATAGTTTAACACCATATATGGAATAGAAAATATCACGTTGGACTTCTAATCTAAAGGTCGTGGGTTCAAGCCCCACCTGGCATAGCCTAATTTCTGAGAATGTGATTTATTTCTACTGTACTATTTTATTGAATTAATTAAATTTACTTAATGAATAAACAAAAAATAGTCCAACACCCTATATAGAAAGAAAAATGGAAAATTGCAAGGAAAATCGCTTTTTATTTTGCCACTTAATATTGAGATTCTGTCATATGTATATACATATTTATATTAATTGTAATTATTTAATAAAAAGTAACTTAAATACAAAAATTGTTAATCTAAGTAAGAATTGATTTAAGTTTATATGTACATTTCTTGTTCCATTAAGATCCTGCTCCTTGATAGAGGATTACATTAGAATATTACAGGCAAAATATTTTTAACTCTCACACCACGTTTCCTGAGAATAAGGAGTTTACTTTTTCGTTCTTTTCACACGAACTTAAGTTTGTTTCACATGAAGATGTGTGTTATTGTGTCACACATAACATAAGGAGCAAATAGTCGGGAGCTAGTTTTCAACAAAAATCGCCTGGGTCCCTTCACACGTCGTCAGTTGGCACTACCTAATATTCTTTTCTCTCAAGAACCCGGAAACTACGTTCTCTTACCCACTAATTTACTCAATTAAAGGGGTATAGTGGAAGTTACTCTCTTCACACGAAGCTACTTGTGTAATAAAAATGGAGAAAGGCCCTTACTGCAACTTCGTGATCGCGTACCGGTAAGTCTGACATTTCTTTTCTACCTAAGGCATTCCTTATTTAATGAGCTTTACGTTCGTAAGTGAAATAAATTCTCTCCCGTCTTCACACTAGAGGAGTTGTGGCAGAAAACAAGTCGACTGTTTCAAAGTTGCCTCGTGTGAAATCAGCCTTGGTTTAACTTGCATCCACACACCCACACATGTACCGTTATTATAAATTGAGTAGTATTTTATTAAATTAATTATAAACTTAACATTAAAAAATTGCCAGGCATTACTTAATAATCTATTTTATGTAATAATATCTTCGAATACTTGAAGCATAATCTGATGACCTCATTTCATATGAACATATTTTTAATTCACATCAAAGATAAAGTGTTAAAAAAGAGGGATACAGAGAAATTAAATGGGGATATTTATTAAATAAAGACAAAGTAACAATTAATAAAATGATTGAAAAGGTTAAAATCAATAAAATCAAGTTCAGATTCTTTGATTTTCAATTTGAACGAATTTGCTCAAGGAGTACACATTAGAAACGGTAAGAACAGAAAAAATTTTAATTTTACTATTTCAGTAACGAATAACTTTTTCAATTTTTGATATTCATTTTTTTTTCAAAATCTTTTGGTAATATTAAAAAACCCTTTTTTTATTCGCATAATTTCGAACAAAAACGTTTTTTTACCTCTATCGTACTTGAATTTGTCGCCAATTTTAAACGCAAAACTCGTAATAAAAAGAAGCTTAAAAGTAAAATTCACCAGTTTTTAGAACACTTCTCCGTTAATGATATAATATGTAACGCAATTGTAAATAAATAATAAAATAAATATATTTATATAATTCTAACGAGAAAATGCAGCTTTATATATATAATATCCAGATTTACAGAATTTTTAGTAGTATGTGCGATTCTATGCGTAAGATTATTACTTATTCAATTTTATATGCATTGATGTTTTCTAATATGGTTATTATATATATAAAACTAAAATATTATTACATTCTCTTCCGCTGTTTTATATGAATTATATACCCTAATTTTCAACTTCTAGTTTGAAATACACTTCTTGAAAATTGATAAATAGCATTGCATTTTTTTTGCAAGAATCATAACTTTAGTAAATTTAATTAAATACTATCTTAAAAGTGTTTGTTAGTACTTACGCATTATATCTTCGACCTATTTCTTTTAATCAAAAAACATTGCTACATGCAGCAATTGGTGAAAACCGTTCCAATGCAGAATCGAGCATAATAATTATAACAATGACAACATTTAACGACACTTTTTATTTGGCGACGTCTTTTAAATTGGCGAAATTGGTCCATCGATGCTATGTATTATGTAAGTACATCTTTGTCCCACTAGTGAAAATTATTTGCATATTGATGGTTTAGATTGTATGTGTGTGCCTATGTGCGTGCGTAAAAACTCAATACGTGAGTCTTGATAAAATATTTGTTTGAAAATTTTTTATTTAGTTTATGTGTTCTTCAAAGAAATAAATCATTTTTGAAATAATATTTTATCAGGAAAGGATTTTTACTTCCTTCAAGAGCATATTGAGCGTGAATCACAAGATATGTGAATGCATTCTCGAAATAAAATTATATTTTGAGGACTCGTCGTGAAACAACAGAAAATAAATATTGGATCACAAATAATTTTAAAGAACTTCTTTTATTTTCACTTATTTCAGTGACTACAAATATATCTAACGCTAAAATGTTAAAATGATTGCCTTCGTTTCGAAACGTGGCCTAGAAAATTCGAACAAATAATTCCTATATTTAATGTCAGTTGAATTAAAAAGTAAATGTTAAAGTTGTTTTAAAGTGTTATTAAAAGGAAAAAAAATGTTTAAATACATTTTTTTCTTTTTTTGAAAAAAAATGAAGACAGAATGTCATACTTACAAAACATTCTCCTTTTATGAAAAATGCTTCTATGATAATAATATTTTACTTATATATAGCTAGGACATATCTGTACAAGGGCTAAATTGTTTTGAAAAATTCGCATTATTTTCAGGGTTACAATCAATTAAAATCAAACGAATGTTTTTTTTTGGTTAAAATTTCTTTTTTGATGTATTAAAATATGAATAAATCCATTTCTGAAACGTTTTTCAAAAATCCCAGTTCTACCCCCATATTTAAGTTCTAGGTATATACGAGGGTAAAACTCTGAAATTTTTTAGATACGCGTAAACGAGGTTACACAAAAAATTAATGGTTTAATTTGAAAATATACAAAGTACTTAAAAGCAGCAGATGATTTTTTTACTTACTTCAATGTATTTAGCATAGAATAAATTTTAGACCGAATAGAAAATGGAATTGAGACGCGAGAACATTATCGTGCTATAATTTTCTATGATTTTAAAGCGGAATTAAATCACGACGAATGCGTTCAACGGCTGTAATTCGCATTTGGTGATGAAGATAAATATCGTACCAATGTATTCAGATGGTTTAAAGAATTTTGTGGAGATCTCAATTCTTTTCAGGATGAAGCCTACTCAGTATGGCCTCAGTCGGCAGAAAGCCTGGATAATATGTCAGCCATATAAAAAATGTTAATGGATGATAATCGTTGTAGCTACCAAATACAACAAAATGAACTTTGGATACGCAGCGAAATCAATCGTGAAGAAGTACATATGGAAAAAGTAGTTTTGCTATTGAGTTACCCATAATCTAAGTGAGCACAAAAAAGAGGAACGTATAAGAATCGGTAAAGAAACCCTTAAATTGCTAAATGATGGGGGTCACCACATCATTTCTAAAATTGTAACGGTTGATGAAACCTTACATACCGTTTTTTGTCATTCCAACACGTCAAAAGAACAAAGTATGGGTTTTTTTAAGATGTTCCACCCTAGCCAATGATGAAAGGACATCGAGCTGTGAAAAAAGTATTGTATGTCGTTTTCTTCAGAAGTACGCGATTGGTCAAAGCCATCAAGTCGGAGGGACAGAAAACAGTAACAACAAACTGGTATACCACTAAATGTCTTCCAGAATTTCTCCAAGAAGTAAATGTTAGGGAGCTAATGCTTCACCATGACAATACATCTTTCCATAAAGCCGGATTAGCAGTTTAGTTTCTTAAGTAAAAATAAAAATTAAAGTGTAACAGCATCCACTTTATTTTCCAGATCTAGCTATGTGTGATTTTGAGTTATTTTTAAACTAAAAAAGAACATACGGGACGTCATTTTCATTCAGAAGAAGAGGTTGATGTCGCTTTAAATGCATTTTTCATCAATACCATGAAATGTATGGTTTGAAGCATTTAATCAGTGGAAAGTTCGTCTATTGAAGTGCATTGATGCTATAGGAGACTATTTTGGACATTCCTAACATTTTATAAGAATAACTTTCAAAACATAGGTGTATCACAAAAATTTTAGAATGACCCTCGTATAGGGAAAATATTGTTATTGTAGAAGCTATTTTCATGAAAAGAAAAGGCTTTGAAAAAATATATATTTTGTCTTCATTTTTTGCCAAAAAAAATTACTTTTAAATAATGGTTTTTGCAAACTATTCTTAAAACAATTTTACATATATATTTTTAATACAACTGACATTAACTATCGAAACAATTAAGAAAAATATCCGTTTATGTTTTTTTTTAAATCATGGTTCCGAGCATAGTTACAATAAATTGTAAATAATAATAAAAAAAAACTAAAGGGGTAATGATTTTTTCAAACGAACTTATAAACTATACACAATTTTAATATATTTAAATCCATATCATAACACAGATCTAAACTTTTCAGGATTACCTTGTGCAATTATCAAATATTTATATTTTATATTCAAACCTAAAATTAGAATATCTGTAAACAAAACATCAGCAAAATATCTATTTTAGAGTCAAAATATTTCATGGATCTTGATTCTTATACTTTCTCATCTTGATATTTCAATTCTATAAGAGGTATCCTCAATTAAAATATGGATGACAGCACATAATACAAAAACATGAGTTGAGCTTCTGTTGGATAAAAATATATATACTCGAAAAGAAGCACAAGTGTTATTAAAACTTCTCTTTCACACGCCAGAAACCTTAGTTTTAGTTTAAATCTTGACTTTCGCCATAGATGTTTTAAATCTGACGAAGATGAATTATTCATGAACAATGATATTCGGTAGCCAAGATATACGATGGATAGAAATATTATTTGAAATCTTGAAAAGACTTCTTTGAATGGAAGGTGGTTATCTTAGCTTGATTTTATTCGCAGAAATAAATTGAACTCTCACGAAATTGATGTGGAAAATTTAAGCACTGTGCGTGAATTTTTCCCTTTCGCAAAGTTTGCATTTATTTTGGATTAAATCTATTCAATTTCTTCATTTATATTTAAAAATTAGTCATACTTTTTGAAATATGTGTTTTATATAATGAAGTATATTCACGTCTCAAAAAATCATACTATACTTCAAAACATAAATATTAGATAATTATGAAACTTTAAAGCTAAGTTTTCACATTTATATGCTCATAAAAGGAATTTATTGTAAATATTATAAGTTTTTATGATAAATATAGTCACGAAAGTATCATAAAAGTTCAGTATAAATATTTGTGGGGAACAGTTCTAACTTTTTATAGAACCGTCCATAAAGGAAAATTAGGTTCGCAGTTTAATAATTGCGTCCCCTTTCATTTTCATGATCCAGTATTTTTCATACTAAAAAAATGTACTATATACCTGCCAAAACTGTATACTTAACACTTTAAATTAAATGTTAACACCTTATGTACATTTAAGTATAGTAAATTATTTTCACTAAATATCAAAAATGTAATTGCTTAAATGTTTTTGACCTGAAAGTTAGAAAGAAAAAAAAATAAATGTATGTTTTACTTTTGATGTTAGGCAATAAGAACATTAAACTGAGTTGTTTTTTGGCACCTAGAGTGTTGTGTAACTGTATCTCAGTGATCTCCATAAATCCGAGGAGTAACGTGTATGTTTAATAGCCATTATTTTACACTTCTTCAACGAGAGATTGAGCACGTAAGGCATGCTCCAAGCCTAATCTGAAATCCTACCAAACTTAGTTCTGAGACAAAAGAAAACCTTGTTTTATCTGAAATTAAGATCTTAGCACTATTTTCTAGTATACGTTTAAAAGAGGAATTCACATCAATTTTTAGTACATGTAGTGACGACATTCCTTTAAATAGATACATAACACTTTTGCACGTACAGGTTGTGTGTGTGCTCTGTGTTTTAAAATATTTATATATTTGCTTGTTAGTAGGTTTTTGAGAATTAGTATTCTATAACAAGGAAATCAGTATAGAGAATTAAGCGAATTGTGTTAACTCATAATTGACCTTATTATGGTGACATCTTTCTAATTTCACATTTTATAATTTCCTTTATTTGTCTTTAGTGGCTCTACCCAGAAGTTTTACCAAAATTATTATCAAGTTAGGAGATAAATGAGAAGATGTCGTAACCCGTACTGGTTTATAGGCAAACAACTGTATTAGTTCTGTAAATTGTAATAATGTAAACGTAATTGTAATGTGCTTCTTTCAACTTGGCTATGTATATGTTTAAAAATTTGCTATGATAAAGAAAATTGATTTATATGTAATACATTTTTAGAAATTATAATAAATGTAGATTGAGTAAATTTTAACTATAAATTTTAGACGGTTTTCATTGCTTATGATTACCAACATTTTTTCATGTTGTATTTGTGTGTTGAACAAAAAGTGTTTAAACAAAGAAGTAAAAGTTGAAAAGTGTAATTTATTTTTATTAACCAAAATTTCTGATGAAAACAAGATAGTCTTCATTTTTGGAACACGGAGTTTCGTTGGAAATCTTGATGGTAACCAATTTTCAAAACTTGCTACTTGGCGTAGTTTGGCGCCAAATTTGGCAGAGGGACTATACTACAGCTGTTTGATTTTATTTTAGAAGAGCATAAAATATAAGGAAAGTGGAAGTATATATATATATATATATATATATATATATATATATATATATATATATATATATATATATATATATATATATATATATATATATATATATATATATATATTTGACTTTATTTTAGTGGATTCTTCATTCTCATTTCTTTCTCTTTTTCTGTACTCAGGCTTTCAATAATTGCAATATGGTCTTTCTCCATATATGTGAATTAGATTAATAACTACTTCTAACGTAGCTGATAATTAGATTATTTTTAATTCACTTCATCACGAGATTAATGATTTGTTCTACATTATTAGATACTAGACAATGTTCCCAGAAATTCATAAATAATGATGAAATTATCATAGTTCGACGCCCGATGTTCCATTCATCACCTGTTTAGCAGCTACATTTAAGTACAAAACTCCATTAAACTAATGTAAAGATGAGTTGGCGGTCTTCTTGAATGAAATTAGATGAGAGTCAGTATATTTAAGGATTCGTCATATTTCTGGGGATACGCCAACTTGCTAAGTACTTATGAATTCCGATCTGTAATATGTATATGAATATTATGTGTTACATGGAATAGACTTTATTGATACATTTATGCACCGATATTATTCACAGTAAAGTGTGTTTTTTTAGGGGTATAGAACTTTAAATTGCAATAAAACACCGATGTATTATTCGATTGACATGAATTTTTTTTATTCGAAAGATAATAATGTGGCATTACATTTTAAATATGATTTCTGGCATATGACTGCCACGGCTGGCTCGGATGTAGTCCAATCTGGACGTCCAATTTTCGATGACTTTTTCCAACATTTGTGGCCGTATATCGACAATAACACGGCGAATGTTGTCTTCCAAATGGTCAAGCGTTTGTGGCTTATCCGCATAGACCAATGACTTTACATAGCCCCACAGAAAATAGGCTAGCGGTGTTAAATCACAAGATCTTGGAGGCCAATTCACAGGTCCAAAACGTGAAATTAGGCGGTCACCAAACGTGTCTTTCAATAAATCGATTGTGGCACGAGCTGTGTGACATGTTGCGCCGTTTTGTTAAAACCACTGCTCCTGGACATCATGATTGTTCAATTCAGGAATGAAAAAGTTAGTAATCATGGCTCTATACCGATCACCATTGACTGTAACGTTGTGGCCTTCATCGTTTTTGAAGAAGTACGGACCAATGATTCCACCAGCCCATAAAGAGCACCAAACAGTCAGTTTTTCTGGATATAACGGTGTTTCGACATACACTTGTGGATTAGCTTCACTCCAAATGCGGCAGTTTTGTTTGTTGACGTAGCCATTCAACCAGAAGTAAGCTTCATCGCTAAACAAAATTCGCTGATGAAGTCATCGAAAATTGGACGTCCAGATTGGACTACATCCGAGCCAGCCGTGGCAGTCATATGCCAGAAATCATATTTAAAATGTAATGCCACAAGATTATCTTTCGAATAAAAAAAATTCATGTCAATCGAATAATACATCGTTGTTTTATTGCAATTTAAATTTCTATACCTCTAAAAAAACACCCTTTACTAGTCAATTGACACATTCAATTTGCTTTGAAATTTCATATTAATTGAATAGTCCAGTTTTGATTGACGATGCTGTCCAACAGAACTGTTATTCTAGTTTAGCACAATATCACGTGCCTAGGGCTTGGAGATTTAAAAAAAAGAGAAAAAAAAATTAAATTAAAGCTAACGTACCACCAACTAATGAGTCACGAGAGAAGCATTTCAGCCGCCCAAGAATACAAAGACTGAAATGAGATCTACTGTGGAAAATGAAAAGCTTAACGTTTTGATGTTGTTATGCAATCAGAATGATATTGCCTTGGATATTGATTTCAATTTCGTTATTAAATAATTGGCAATGTTCACAGAAAACCTTTGTTATACCTGTGCAATGACAGTGAATCAAAAAAGAATAAGGATGTCTATAATTAAGCGATTGAAAAGCGATGGAAAATAGGATAATTAACAACTTAAAAATCGTTCATACAATATTGAATATATACTCTGTGATATTCCTCCCTTGGGAGAATATCTCTCGAAGTATCAGTGTGAACTAGAGGTGTAGGATTAACGGAAGAACTAGAGGCATACATAATCTTAATATATCTTTATTAAGATTTTCAACTTAAACTTTTCTAAAAAATTAAATTATAAAAATTAATGTGAGAGAATCTACGATGGAAAAATACGCAACACACAATATATATAGATAATAACGACTTAACCTAACTCGGACCACTATCAATAACTGAATCGCCTAAACTCAATTCTAATACAATCACTGATTATAATATTAAATATTCAATCCTACCTTGTTGCAGTCTGGATAATCAATCACTAATATCCTAAAGGCAATTTTGTGTTTACTTGCATTCACTGGTATGCACCTCGCTTCTCTATATCTTTATCATTTAAAACTTCTAATCACCGCCACGTAACCTTATTCAAACTTGAACCACGAACTATATTACAATTCCTCTACTTGCCATCAACTGCCACAAATTGCCATCTCACTTACTCTAAGTTCCGATATTTAAAATCTTGTTAATTTGCATCTTTCATTCACACTTCATCTCTTGGATTTGGTTGGAAAAGAGTTGCCATTAATGCTGGCCCAAAGAACCCAAAGGACCTGTTAAAGAAAAGACGCGTGAGCCCGTCACAACTCTATACTGTGATTTAAAACGCTTTCATTAATTTACTGTCTAATTCACAAAAGGGTGGGTTGTCCGTGATGTCGTAAGGTAAGAAGTGAACAAGAGTGGCTACACAAACCATGCCACAATAATTTCCTTACGTTTGCCAGTCCAGAACACGAATGATCGTGATTGGTAGGTGGTGGATTAACGGAAACGCTTTCCAAACATTGACAATAATGAAAGGGAGAAGAGAAAGAGAGTTAAGGGAAAATTGCCAACATCGCGAGTTATCTCTAACAACATTGTTACGATATTACGTACTATATTTTTAAATACTTAGACTGTTTGACATTTAAATCATATATTCTCAAAAACATAAGAATACTCATTTATACTCGTATATATTAGAATGCATAATTGTTTAAGCATTGCCCTTTTCAGAAAATGGATGAAATAAGCGAATCGACCGATGAATGGGCACAAAGAAGAATACTACTTTACCCCTGTATGCAAAAATGTAGTGAAAGTAAATGTAGTACATCCGAACAATTGGATTATTTTTCCAGAATAAATCAGAAGTTTTCCCTTCTATCGTGTGTACATAAGCACACACGTAATTTTTTTTACTGTGTTTCATATGTTTACTTTCAAATAATGGTGCATGAATTAATCAAAACCATACACTCTTAAAAACCCATTTTATTCTAAAAATGTTTACTGCTGTCACAGATTTAGAAGATGAATAACTGAATTCAGAGTATACTAAATGATGGCTAATAGAAGAAAAATTGAGCAAATATTTGGAAAAGATGATACTAGAATTAATCAAAGTCCTACCCTCTGAATCTCAAAGTGTTATGTCATTTTTTTTAATTCAACGTCAGCGATTGTGTGTTAGTATTCAAAATATGGCTTGATCTTCTCTGGCTCAACTTATCCAATCTTAATTTTAATTTACCCCCTCGACATCTCTAGAGGGGATTGATATAAATGGAATTCCAGGATCATTGGGGCAAACTTTGAGGGGAGGGAGGTGACATCGCTTGGATTCTGATTTACGTAAAAACTTCATTGTTTGAAGCGTCTTCGCTCAGCGCTAGGGGGCGTTGTTCACAAGAGCATTTGACAAAACAGACCTGCATTACCGCATTCATTCGAACTGTCACCGCCCGCAGAGCAGTATGGAACATTCTTACGAGTCCCGAGCTAGCTGATATGCATCAGATTTACGAATATGCAGAAGGAAAAGCACGAGCAACAGAAAGATTGCATCGCGTAAGTTACCCATCGGACCGATGTTTGTTAATTTGCAACACAATTTGTACAGGTATGGATCATTACGAGGTAATATGCATAGTGAGAGCGTGCCACGAGTGACTCGAACTAAGAACATAGTACTCGGATTCTTTCGAACGATAACCAAAGCATTTTGTATGGGATACTGTGGCCCGTTGGAATCCGTAGACCACCCTTATTATGTCTATTACGTCGTAATGGTTCATATTCACACAAATTTCTGTGCAAATTAGCAAACGTCGGGTGGTCCAGCGCATCTCTCTGTGGTTACCTTTTGCAGCACATCTTTCTGCTGCTAGTAGATTTTTTTCTGTCGATCCATAAATCAGGTGCATATCTACCTGCTCGGTGTTTGTAGAAAGTTCCATACACTTCTACGGGTGATAAAAGCTATAATGACTGCGGTAATACATGTCTATTTCCTTGAGTGCTCATATGAACAACGCCACCTAGAGCCGAACGGAGACGTTTTCGATAATGGGTTGCTACGCAAATCTCAATCCTTTTGATATCTCCAACCTCTTCTTAAAGTTTGTCCTAATGATCCTGGGACACCCTGGATAGAGAATTTCAAAAAAGGCAGCTTACTTCAAATTCATGAGTAAAATTTTCTAAACTGGGGAAATGAATGTGTTTGAAAAATTAGTATCGATTAAACAAAGTAAATTAAAAGAAAATGAATTACTTAAAGCAAAATAGAACTTTAGATATAAATAATATGGTATTACTCTCTTCATTTGATAAAAATAGATTAAACATGGATCGTTTTTCAAATAAATCCTTGATTATCCAGAATTTTTTAAACAGTTATAAAAAAAATATGCCTTAAATATTTTTGTTTGAAATAAATAATGCCACACACTATGCATTTTCAATAATAGTTATGTACTGATGTATAAATAGTATTAATTCCGTTATATAAATCCAATTACTCTCCGTAATTTGTTACTATCTTCGAGTAAAATAAAACCAAGGCAAACGAAAATTGGCTTAACTCGAAAAACAATTCCATGCTTAGTCCAAAGTAGGGGTTTAAAATTCAATTTCAAGAAAATCTATGGAATGGAATAATAGAAGTTACACAGCATTTTTACTCTAATACATTCCTTTAGCCATGTTATGTGAATATAAGGCCTAAAGTAATTTAGGACAGAAAACTTGTATTGTGTAATTTCAAAATCAAATCAACTCCGACAGATGAAAAGTCTATAAAAATGTATTGATTTTATTTAATTTGTCAAATCTATTTGCTCATTTTGTTAAAGAGAAGCATCTTTCCTTGTTCAGTACCATTCTCGAAATGTTTTTATCCTTAGTACGCCAATGTGAAATATATATACTTCAAAGTTTAATTCATTGATAAAAATAGCCCTCAAACTTTCAAGTAAAATTTCTCAAATTTATAAGTTTCAAATAATAAATACGCTATACATTTACAATACCTTTCTTTTATTCAAAGGCAAAACATATTTTTCTGCATTTCTTAACAATGATTTTGCCATTTCTTTTAAATTAGAAATGCTACAGTGACAAGAAAAAAATTCTGTATTATCCTTTTAAAGTTGTGGCAACACTCAGAAATTTATTACAATTTTTCGTCCAAAAACAAATTAATTTTTATGAGAGAATTTTCACTCCGCTAGTTTTCAAAATGCCGAGTTAATTGAGCAGAGTACGAGATCTTAAATGTTATTTCCGAAATGGGATTTCTTCAAATACATTTAAAATGTTACAATAAACGTTAAAAGACAACAGTTTGTCACAAACAACATTTCAGGGGGGGTGCTTTGTAATCATTATAATAAAAAAAATTGCAGATTTTAAAAATCTGATATTTCTAGTTCTTTGATATCATGTAAGTCATCCAAATATAAAGACTTTTAAGTACATTTATTCGGACTATTTTTTTTTTACTTTTCTTAATTCCTTACTTTAAAATACCGTTTGAACATTAATATAATAAATTTTATTTAAATTTCACTCCTAGTAAAACTCACCTTTCTTTCAAGTTTGTTAATATTACTATAATTTTATCAAGGTTCTTTATTGAAAGTTAAAAGCAATTTTTGCAAAAGAAAATATCTTCTTGATCAAATTTTGTAATTGTTAGTTCCTTTTTTTGTTTTGCATTATTTGCCAGTCAAATAATCATTAATTCATCTTTAAAAAATGAAAATTACATTGATAAACACAGAAAGCCAAGAATATTTTTACAATTGAGCATATTTTAAATCATTTCATCAAAAATATTCGAATTTAATAAAGCTATTATGTGATGACTTCCTCGTAAGCCAATACCTTCTTTTTCATGATTTTTTAAAACTTTTGAGGTTACTTTCAGTCGCCAAATGTTGTCTTTCGAAAGATTTCAAAAGGAAGGTAGTGCTTTACATCCATGATGCGTAACGTACATTTGCTTGTGCATAGCTGAAAGGTAATTTTTCTTTAGAATAGTCTACCGGCTACACTTTTTTTTTCAAGTAGATGCAGAAGGAAAAAATTCGAATTTGAATTTAGCGTGTGAGGCAGAATAAAATCCATATATTATTACCATAAAATTTTTAAGTGCCACGATATATAAGCAATTTTAAATTTATAAATTTATTTGAATTAAAAAAAGGTCTGAAACACACATATTCAAAAATTATTGTAATGCTAAAGCACAAGTTATATATAAAAGTAAGCAAATTTCTTCTGAAACCGATAATGCTCTTTCAAATGCTTGTTGAATAACTAGAGAAAATTATCCAGTTTTGATGAAACGTTACAGTATAATATTCGCAAAAAAAGAAAATTTCAAATTAAAGCCGATCCGTGTATTATTAGCTGAAAGTTTTTTTATTCAAAAATTTACATACAATTTGACAGAATAATGTGAGTTGAACTGATCGAAAACATTCCTAAATGTTTCATTCAAGTCACAATGAGGGCGGAAATGTTGTCCAACGGGTAGAATTTTTCAAAATTAAATTGATGGAAGGTAAAACGCCAGACGATAGTTATATTTCTAGTAGTCTAGTCTGAAGTAAAAACATGTTTACCCATTAGTTTGTTGCACACAATCAGCACTAGTCAGTTCTGTACCAATTTTTTTAAAAAAAAAAGAGATGGCATGTTCCGTTTTCAGCACGTGATCGTCTACCTGTATTTAATGCTCTGAATTAAAACCTTATTGCATGACGACCATATACATTCAGAAATACCATTCAGTGAATTTAGTGAATATGAATTCACTATTCGAAAAATAAATTCAGGCACTGACATTGAAAGTTTTGTTTGACTTTAGATTTAAAGATCCATTCAAAAACCTTAAAAAGTTTTTAAAAAATTATAAAATTTAAATAGTTTCCGCAAGGCTAACGAAAAACCTAAAAAAAAATTTTTGTTGTTAAACCACCGTAAATCTGGCGTATAACGTGCACTCATACTTTCAAGCTACATTTTTTTTTAAAAATTAGGCATATTAGCCGTATAGCGCGCGCATCACTTTTTTTTTACAAAGAAACCTGAAATATACGTGTGAAATGATTTTCTGTTTTTAAGTCACTTATCCGAGGTATTATCTCGGACTTTTGAAAAAAGTGTAGTATACTTCTAAACAATCCTTTAAGTTCATTAGGTATGACATTTCTTTTAAATAAACAATATACCGATCTATATAGAAGTTTAATTTTTTTAATCCTCATTTTTTTTTCTCTTTTTTTATTTTTGAAGCTATCATTTTTGTATACCATCCTATTTTTTTTGTGTTCAAAGTGCGCGTTATACGGCGGATTTCACGCTACCTTTTTCTGAGATAATTGGATCCGTAAAAAAGCCGACCACCTTACTTTTAACTTTTAAAAAAATCCAAAAATTATCTGCTTTTGCACAGCAACACTCGTTAGTTATATAGAATAAGTTTATTCCTCTCATTTCTTTAAAAAAATACACCTATGACTTGGAATAAATATCCCGACATGAAAAGAAAGAATTTCTTGAAACAAATGCTGCAAGAAGAAATTTTATTGTACTGAATGTGCATTTTCCGATAAGGCTTACATGATTTAAGCGCAAGATAGAAACCGTCACTTAAATTTCTGATAAAAAACTGCAATATTTCCATTCCTTCAAGCATGAAACATGAAACATAATTCTGAACATTAAGTGAGCATAAAACCGTTTATTGACGCCAAGAACAAAGCATTTTAGCAAACAAATCGCTTGCATCAAGTCAAAAATAAATCCAGTGCCTTATCTGCATTTCACACCAATTATCGACGCTTTCGAGAAAGAAGACGACTTGACCCCGATTTTTCTTGTAAAGAAAGCCCAAAATAAACAAATATTTTGCGAAATTTAATGTTCGCACATAATGCTCTTAATGGCTTACGGTTACTGACAGCTAAATCTTACCACTTAAGATAATTCATTCAATAATTTCTCATAATTAGCGAACCTTGTTAATAAATTTTGTTTCCTCTCTCAGACAAACAATAATTTGTTACTGGAGATACATAAATCAGGAAGATAAAATTTATTACGCAGATTCTGGATGCAAATTGGATAGCTTCCTTCGGCATCTTTTTAATTGGCTATAAATAAATTGTTAGTGAAAAATGTAGATAGGAAATGGTTGCAAATAAATGATTTGCCTCCTCGATTTGATTTCGTGATAGTTTTTTTTAAGAATTAAAAACAAATTAATTGAAAGGAGCTCATAAATGTTCGATTTTTTTTGTTTTAGATAGATATAAATGATACTATTCTTTCTTCGGAGTAAGTTTCTCATATCACATTTAAATCTCCGTAAATCGAGTTGATAAGGAAACGGGTTATCAAAATATAATTCAATTAGTTATCGAGATTTAATTGAAAGTATCCATATTTAAAATTACTGGCAGAAACATAAACTGAATAAGTTTTATATTATGTAAGCGAATGCGAAAATTTAAAAATACTTAAGAACTTTTTATTTAAATTTTCTCAGAATATTGTAATGGTACTCAAACAACTAATTACTCTTTATCAATTGATTTCCTGCTAAAAAAATTTAAAAAAATAATTGTTTTTTTAAATTGTTTATTGTATCAATTAAAATATGTGAAATAAAAAATAATTGGAAGCTTTAGATAATAAAATGTTATACAAAAATTGTTTTAAATTGTTTTAAGTTCCTTTCTCTTCCTTGTATACATAGTTAAAGTCTCTCTTTTTAAAGGAAAATAACCTCTTTTTAAATATCAAAAAGTTTAAGAAAGAAGAAACAGACATTGTGTGTGTGTGATGAGAAATAGTTTTCCGTTTATTTTGCAATAAAATTACTTCACGTTCATGTAAAATTTAAATTCTTAATGTTTCTTTAAATATTGAAATGATACTGAAGTTATCAAAATATTTCAATTTAAAATATTTGCGAACAAGTAAAATAATTCTTTGTTCCCTCAAACAAAGAATCTACCTCAATTTTTTTTTTATAAACAACGAGTAAACCAATTATTAACATATTTTTGAGAGTACTGTTAACTACTGATCCCATATTAGACTAATTCCATGGAATAAGTTAAATACTGAGGATAATAAATACTATTCATGAAAAGATGCAGCATTTTAAAAGAAATAAAATATAAAAATGTACTCCACTAATCTCATATATAAATATAGTCTTGGTATGATATAACAATACACGAAATTCAATTCAAAATACCTTTTAAACAATAAATTCTAAAAAAATTATAAACATTAGAAGCATTCAAAATTGTGTTACATTTTACCCGAACAAAAAAAGATTTAAATCCTCTATACGAATACTAGAACAATTTCTTTTATTTTCGCATTACATTTGCATGCATCGGAATATTTTATAAGATATTAGTAAGCACCTCAAAACTGCAATATATTAGTTGACATTTTTCATTTAATATTTCAAATTTGATCTCCGAAAATCTTCAAAAAAATATCCAAAAAAATTAGTGTAAGATATCACAGGGGGTATCACAAGTTCATCAACCTAACATATCTTCCCAGTAATGCTCGGTGAGAAACGTCTTGTGCAGAGCAGGGCAGTGTAGATGAGCAGAGTAAAAAGTTTTAAAAAATAATTGCAAAAAATTTAGTACTTTGTTTTTCGGGCCCCGATATTAAGAATAACCCCGAATTAATGAACAAAATGTTCGGTCCCGATGAATTTGTTAAGTCGGTGTCTGGCGGAATTTGATTTTCACAGAAATAGAGAGCATCCTTTTCATTTTGTAATGCTTTTCAGTTCTTAACAGTTCATTCTTTGTCCTTTTAATCCAGTGGATTTAAGGCGGCTAAAACTGTTCCAAATAACAGTTTCTCGAAAATGATCGATGAGATGAAATATTTAGGGGTTTTACGTTTCACTGAAGTGTCCACACACCGCACAAAAAGTTTCATTCTCGAAACTTCTTCATTTTGATTTCTATTCAGCTCATGAATGTTGCAAAGACACCATTTTTCTTCGGAATTTCTTTAATAAATAGAACTAACTAAAGGCTAGAAACATTTCTTTTGCTTAAAAGTGCATTTTCCCCTTCATTCTCTTGAGGAAAGAAAAAGGAATTATAGTACCAAAGAAAATGACTTTCGGTTTCTGGTCGATACATCATTGAGATATTTTCAAACACACACAAAAAAAATGCATTCACAAAAAAACCTTTAATTTTATTTAGTTTATAAATTTTTTTCCAAAAGTCAATTATGTTAATTTTTTCTTTAAATTAAATTTTCTTAATACCTTTTATTTCGGAAAAATTAGAAATTTATTTATTAATATTTAATTTACTGAAGAAAATTTTTTTTTCAAAAAAAAAATTGTTAAAAAAATTGATTTATGTTATTTGTTTAGTTTGAGAGAAAAACCAAAGGTGTGAATTTTTTTCGTCTACACAAATGAAATGTAAAATTAATAATGAAAAGAGTATATATTGATTTTCTAAGATATATTTGTGAAATACAATTTTTAACCCTGATTTTAAGTCTAAAAAAGATTTTAAATTAATTCTCCACCCTACCCCCCTAAAAAAATTTTCGTAGAATTTAGATATATGTTGTTATGAGATTGATAGCTTATGAACTTCGTACTGCTACTACTACTCAATAAAACAGGCATGGTAGTCTAGTGGTCCAGATCACGGACTCTTGGATGGATAATTATGAGTTCGAGCCTAGTTCCGCTGAAAACCCGCAGAAAGGACCAATGCGCGTCAAATTTGTCGAGGCTCAAACATCATTCTGTTGATGTGGCGTGAAAGTTAGGAGAGATCGATGTGTCATTCAGGTGTCTCCCTCGCTGCTTCACCATAGTTCAAAATTACGAGATCTGTCGCAGATAGCCTTCGTGCAAGTGCCCGGGCTTAAAGTATACAAAAGTTATTGCTTATTACTACGTACCTATCCATCAGAATATGGTAAACTGTTCATCTGTGGATTGGAAACTCCTCCGAGATTTTTTGGGTCTATTCGATCACCTGCACATGCGCACATTATTCTGCAATCAAAGATGATAAACTTGTTACACTGACTTCATTAGTAAAGATGTGGACGTTAAAAAAAAAAGGTGCGTACTTTGGTTAACGGAATTTAAATCACTCACGTGTGTACAGTGACGTGTTCGAACGGAATGAAATGGCGTTACTGGCTTTCCTAATAGACTTATCAGAACTCCTACAAAATGAATCAAGCCAACAATCAACAGTGTCTTCTATCACGAAAACTTAAGGATACCTGCCAGTTTCAGATACCAAAGCTCTTGTCTCCTTTAAAGTTCTTTCCCATTAGTGAATAGATTTTGATGTCGGAGGATCGGCATTCCATTCTGTCCAAAAAAGTTGCTGTACGCGCGTGGATGATTTAAATTCCGTTAACCAAAGTGCGCCCTGCACCTTTTGCTGTGGCGTCCACATCTTTACTAATGAAGTCAGTGTACAAATATATCGTCTGCGATTGCCACATGATGCGTGCAAGAGTGGCTCATAGGACTAGACCAGTATTTTTCAAACTGTGGGCCCCCCTGGGGGCGCGCGAGCATATCGAAAAAAAAAGATTTAAAAATAATTAATTTACTGGAATGAATTAAAACAAAAAACTTTCAGACATTATAAGAAATGCTCTTTTACTCTGATATAATTTATAGGCAAGCGATATTAAGTCATCAAAAATAAAAACTTCTTCAATACCTAATTAGCTATCTTTGAACCTATAACCAAATAAAAAAGTTTTTATTTGATTTGCCGTAATTCCATGATGAGAGATTTTTTTACTACGCTTTCTTTTTAAACCCGAAATACTAGTCCTTCAGAGAAAAAACAGATCCCAGACACAGAATCAAAAAAATTTAGGAACATAAAAAATTCATCATTGTCATTATTTTTGAAATACTGCATTTCTTAGCTGTGATCTGTTTGACCTTCTAAGTTATTGGTACAGTTAGTTATGACCCCTCTCTTATGTGTTTGTTTCTCATTTAGGGAAGCTGTAAGTAATGTATTACTCTTGCGTTTTTTTCCATGCAAAAGAGTTTTATATTTGGAAAACCACGGAGAGCACTTTAAAGGATTACTCGGTCAAGACTTATTTTTATGAGTATTCTCAAACATATTAAGCATAATGAAAAACGTTTTACGCAATTTTTTTTATCAGTAACATACATATTATCATAATGAATACACTTTTTACCCGGAAGTGGTCGCGCGGGACACACAGATTACGAAATTGTTAATTCTGGCAAAAGTGCTTATTTGTTACCAAAGAAAAATTGAAAAGTCCTTGAAAGTAGGTAAGCAAACCTTCTCTTAATTAAATTATTCACTGGAATCACGATTTGTGTCGTGTACAATGAAATAATTATAAAAAAAAGGATTGGGGTGACTCAAGAACCCCGATCGACTGTATCGAGTGCATGCCTGCTCCCGGGTTAAAACATGTTCAAGTCTTTTCGCTTTAAATATTAAAAATAATACAATTATTCTTCATCGGAATTTTATATTATTGTTCATTATTTAAAATCGAACATAAATGCTAATTCTGTGATGCTTAAAATCACAATTCGCTTAAAACTAATTATAATTTGAGCAACCGTTTTTAAAAAAATCATTTTACATTTTTGTAAACATTGTTGAGCGTTTGGCTTTGCTCTCCTTACAATTCAGCTATTATATCAATAATGCTTTATTTTCTTATGAATGAACTTGTGCATAGAGCGGGCACTTCAGCCGGTATACTTTTAATTTATCAGTGCTGCACAGAGTATTTTATAACTACTTAATTAATACTATTTTAAGAACAATTTTAATAAGTATTAACGACTTCCATGGGCTTGTGTTGTAAAGCAAAGTTCATATAAGGAATGCTTATGATTAGTAATTGACCCTCTGAGTTCTTTTTCTATATTTAGCAGATATCTATATTTTGTCTTCTAAGCAGCCACTGCATTGTGCAACATGTTCAATTTAAAAATTAGAGAAAGGAAAAATAACATATTAATTATCATATTATTTTATTTATTTATTTATTTTGCTTATAAGTAGTATACAAAATTTAATACTTATGTTACTAATTTGTATGGTTTATAATTAAGATCGCCTATTGTAGCTTTAGCGTCAAAGTACATTATTATTGCATTCAGTACGTTATTAATGTATAAGGGGGGCGCGATAAAAATTGTGATCGAAAAGGGGGGTGCCAGTTTTGAAAGTTTAAGAAGCAATGGACAAGACCGGAAAAATCTCGAAATGTTTCCATCTCACGGATAAACACTTTATTACATTCTGATGAGTAGTTCCGTAATAATAAACCATAACTTTTGGATATTTTAAGCCCGGACACCCTATACTTGAAGTGGTATTTCCACTCTCCAAACAACTCCTGTATCGTGATTTTAAACTTCGACAAATTTAATATACATCAATTCCTCTTCAAGATGGGCTTGCAGTGGCACAAGGACGCTAACGCATGGATAGATAAACGTAAAACCGGCTACAAGAAAGCAAATGAGACCCCTTGCCTAAGACATCTACCTTTTCTAGATAAAAAACGTAGTGTGATTAATAACTCAAAAAATATTAAGAATGAAGCATTTTGGTAAAGTTCTGACGAAATTTATGAGTAAAACTTTATTATTTTCATGCCCTATCTACTCGGGAATCTGTAACATAGCACACTTTTATTCGTTTCACCTGCAAGTAACAAATTCCTTGAACTCGATTTTTACTCACTTTAAAATGTGAGATTCATTCGAAATTTTGCACACTTTTCAAGGATCAATGACAATACAAAAATGTAATAATTTTGATCCATTGTTCTGAAGAGGATCATAAGGATCAACGGTTTCCTAAAATATTAAGTTACTAAAGGCGACTAAAATATTAAGTTACAATCCTAAAGCGAAAACTCTCATGGTTAATACAAGTACAACACACCAAATAAAGTGGGGTTTTTTTGTGAAAAAGATGAGGATGCATCAGCAATTTCTGACTACGAAAAACTATAAAAGAGCATTTTATTAGTTTTTTAAACTATCATTTATTTTTAAGAAATGAAGCATGGAACATTTTAATATGTAGTTACGTCAAAATTTAATTAACTCAACCACGCATGCATATGTTTGTGAGTTTGATTTGCATCTAATTTTTCGTAACAGTTAATAATAAACTTTCATAGAACGTTTAAAGAATAATTTTCATTTTTGCTCACCAAGTAACAATAAGGGAATGGTTGGGCACCATCTAGCTAGTTTAACCCAATTAATCGGTCGTAGGACCGAGGCTGCACTTGGCTAATTTATAAACTGGTATAACATTATAAAACATTGTTATTATTTTTGTGTTCGAAGTTCTTATTTATTTAATATTTTTGTTTATATAAATAATGTGTTATTCCTTTACGTGTATTTTAATATATATGTAATCAATAATCATGTGGTACATTGCTAAATTGTTACAAATTTAACAAAGCAAAAAGCAATAACTTAAAGTATAACAAACCAGTGTAGGTGAAAAACAAGATAATGTGTGTGAAGGAGAGACAGCAATATAATAGAACAATTTAATAGATATAATAAGACTGTAGGGCAGCGTTTTTCAAACTGTAGGGCGCATCTCCCACAGGGGGGGGGGATAATTTTACGAAAAGGACGCGAGCATATTTTAAAGTCAAAAACAAAAGATTATTTAAACAAATTATTAAATTACTGAAAGTAAACAAACAAAAAGCATTCTGACGTAATAAAAAAATAAAATACACATTTACGCTGAAATAATACACTTATAAATGTGTCAGTACAGCACAATGTATTTTATAATTAATTTAACAACAGTAACAAAATAACAAGTTTAACAATTACCAGTGACTTAATGGGTTAGTCATATGTAAAATTATATACAAAAATTAACACTTATGTTCATAATTTGTATGGTTTATAAATAATTCCTCCCTATAATTATGCTCCCTAATCATACTTCGAAAAGACGTAAATATACGTCCGTGGTAATTAACGCTTTCCTGAGAGAGACGTGTATATACCGGTAGCACTTAAGAGGTTAAGGGGGTCACTTCACGCAGCATTTACCCTATCTCCGTAATGTTAAAAAATGACCAAGTTTAAGGAACATTTTTTAAAAATTGGCTGGTTTCACAGAAAAAATTTTTTTGTGTGTATTCATTGTATTGTTTTTATTATTTTAATGGGAGCATTTTTTAAAATTTTAATTAGTTTTTTTTAAAAAATTCATATGTGGAGTAACACGTCAAAATTTTTAAAACGATGAAAATTCTTGTACATTTTTAATATAAATATTTTTTGAATAATTTTTTTTGACAAAAATCTCGTTAAAATATTTATTTGTATAGTGTTAACATATGTGCAAAAAGGCTGTAAAATAAGTAGTTTTTTCAAAAATGTTCCTTTTGTGTTGAAATTTACACTTTTGAGAAATAGTGATTTAAAGTAAAACTAACTATTAACTTGCATACCAGAACTATAACTTGGGATTGCTAGTGTCATCTGCAAGATCATTTTCTTGCCTACATTTTTATTGTTTGTTTTTAATTCTAGCTGGTTCATTGTAAAATGACTATTCTGCTTACCTTTGATCTACTTTTTGAATGCTCGACATTTGTAAAATTCAGGGGTTGAATGTTTACATCTAAAACTTTTAATTTGCGAAGCCTTGATATATAAGTTAATAGCTTCATGTACAAGTTTTGAAAATTGCACAAATACAGTTTTGGAATTATACACTAAAAATTATTTCCGCTTTCACTAATATTTTGAGTTTATCAAGCAAGCATCCAGAGAGATAAATGTTCAAGATTAGTGATCTCTAAATACTTTGTTTATGCAATTTCTAATTACAATAGGTAAGTCGTGTTTATGCTTGTATCCTTTCAGTATGGACATATTATATCTACACCAAAGTCACATCCCATGGGCATAAACCGTGTCGTAGATTCAAGCCTGTGAACATTTTATCAAAAATTATAGTAATAGCTTGCCTTATGGCTGACAAATTTTCTCGAGTTGTTTTGAACAGCATAGTAAATTTGCAATTTATTTATTTTTAATCCTACAGATTTTTTGTCTTTAAGCTTTTGTCTTTTAATTTTGATTTTAAGGCCCTAAGTCATGTCCCCATCATTTTCTCAACATGATCAACACATTCTAATTGTTCAATATCACATATTTTAGATTCTAAAACTTTTGTATGCTTTAGAGTTCCCATATAGTCCAAATATTGTGTATATCAAATGAGAGATACAAAAAAGTGCACCTCTTCAATTTCCATTCCCCCTACTATTTTCAATGTAAAACATCACTGTTAAAATTACATGAACATTTATGCGATAATATTTTTAGCATCAACAACTTTCCCAGTGTCCAAACTAACTGCCGTAACAACACCATTTAGAAATATATATACCAATGATAGCCACTGGTACATTTGGTTATCCATTATTAAATATTGTTTCGGCAGCAGCTAAAGCCATAGACACTTTGGTTATTTCTCTGTCGCATTATTTAATGTATGCATGGAATCGTAAAACCACTATGGTGTAAGTGACAAATGCATAACTCCGCAAAATATTTTTGCAACTGCTTCTTTTAAATAGACCTCATAGCATATACCACTTCATATAATTTTGTATCTTTTTGATCAACTACTGTTTTAGTAAACCTGTAAAAAATGTTTGAATAAGACCACGAAAGTCACAAAAATTAACACTTTTGGCGACCAAAATGTTCATAATTTTTATGTAATTAATGTTGTTTCAAAGCACAAAAGAACAGTTTCATTTCAAAAACATTCAAATGAATCTAAAAAGAAACATACCTTTATAAACTTTATTATGCTTTCTTTCCAAACTCTTTCGTTTTTTAAACATTTTATTACTTAAGAGTTTAAAAAACGTTTTGTAAACGTTTTATTAATGTTTTTGATGTAAAACACTTGTGATAAATTTAAGGAGGTAAAAAATAGGCTGTAAGTAAACAAACATCTACAACTATTCACTTCACTTCTTTCCTGTGAGTTGCTTATCAAAATAAATTCTTTTAATCAATTTAAACCATTTGATAAGGCTGAAAAGTAGCATCCTTTTGTTTTGATTTAAGAGGGCGTGGCAATCGTGTAAACAACTTTTTTAAAAAAATATAAAAATACCGCTAGAGCAAAAATTTAAACTGCATTAGAAAGAAAAAGAATGAAATTTTATGTTTCAATCAAAATTGAAAAAATCGATTTGTTCATGTTTTCGTGAAACCCCCTTAAAGTCGTTTTGTAGCTTTGGCGTCAAAGTATAGTATTATTGTATTCAATGCATTGTTATTATATGGAAAGGGGGCAATGAAAATTATGATTGAATATTGGGTCGCCAATATTGAAAGTTTGACAAGCACTGTGTTGAAGGGTTAAACATAGTTTTGAGAGAACCATGTGTTTATTAAAGTTAAATGTTTTCTGTGTAAAATGTTACAATGTAATCGGTGATGCAATTAAAATGTTTTTAAAATTTTTTAATCTGAACACAAGATTACTCTAGTGTAATTTAATAATGAATGTTATTATTAACCAAAAAGGATTGCCATTCCGAATTCCCAAAAATGTAATTTTAATGTTAAGTAATTTTAGTAATTCATTCATCAATATTTATTCTAAAAAAAGAAGCAAATTTAGCATTAAATTCATCATTATTCTCAAATAGTTGAGAAGAGTATTAAGAATAAATCTTCAATGTAACACAAATTTTCAAAATGGAACCCCTAGCTGAACCTTTACATTACTAAAAAAAATGTAGAAATAAACTTTTTATTGGCAAAACAAATACAATTCTTCTAGTCACTGTATACTTTATTCGCTTCAAGTGTCTTCTTCAAAAGATCGATAGAAATCTGTTCCAAACAATTCGAACTTGAGACAGCAATGATAAAACTATTCTAAAAAGTTAAATATAAATTAGCCCTCAAATCAAAAGGGTATCATGTCATATATCATGAAGAGTTCTTTTTTTTGAGTAATCTCTTGGAGATGAACGTTCAGGTTGAAAGAGTCAATATCCATGAAATAAAACGATTGATTTTAAACTGCTCACGTGATTAACAAAAAAAAAGAAGCCGTTAAAGTTCTTGGGTTTCTTTTTCATTCAATTTGTTTTCGATTTCCGCTGTTTAAATCGAATCGTTCGTTTTAAAACTTTTCTATTTCTTGTTGTTGTTGTTCTTTGGCTTCCTTCAGAGGGAAAAAAACACGAGGACCAGAGGAAAGATTGAGAACATGGATACCAAACAGAGAAAAGAAAAAAGTAAGAAAGGCAGAGAAAAGAAACGAAAATTAAGGATAGAGGGAATTGCTATTATTTAGGTCAATGGACTCCACGAACATATTCTGAGAGAGATTGAAACAATAAATGGAAGAAATGGTTCTATCAATTTATTAAGTCTGAAATCACTTGTCAAAAAATATATTACACTCAATTATCGTTTGACGTATTTTAATTAAAGCAAATAAGAATTGCTTGTGTACTGTTATTTTCTCGGTATAAATATTTAGAACTCTTTTGAATAGATTTTTTTTCTTTTTGTAATTTTTAAAACTTATGTGCCTCTGTTGATAACAAACAACATTGAAGAATAATTGAAACTTCTGCGAAAAATTTGCTGATTCAACGTAGGTATCCTACGACTTTTTTTAATAAATTTACTTACAAATAATTTTAGATTAAGAGATTATTGGTAAACATTTTAGGTAAAGTTTTTCAGTGTGGTTGTATTTTATGCATCCGTTGTATTAACCTTAAAACAATATAAATCGTCCTTATATAAATCTTATAATAAATCGTTGTAGAATATGTAACATTTAAGAAACCAAATAAAACAGCACATATTTTCAGAACTGTTTTAAATAATTGTAGCATTTTTCCAATTTCTTTTTTTTTAAATTTTAGAAATCTGATTTTCAAACTCATACATTTTAGCGTTAATGAAATTAGAAAACGTCTTAATAAATCCTAACAGGATTTTGTGTGATCGTATATTAAATTAAATCAACGGCAATTATTTATAAATAATAATATTCCACAGATTAATAAAATTAAAATTTTCAAAGAACTGAAGTATCCGGTTGCAGTGGAACTAATATAAATTAATTTGTGATTTTCTTTAATGAATTACTTTAATCGCTATATATTAAGGTACTTTTATATAATTTTATGTGTTTTTTACAATTTCATACGGATAAAAATAATTATAATGATTGAAACCTTTTAAAAGGAGATAATGTTTTGTTTTTAATATGTCACACTACGTTATTTTCATCCAGCCATAGGAAACAATCTTTTTTTGCGTAAATTGTCTTAAGAATATTTATTTTAAATGGAATTTTGAAATATTTCCTAAATATCATTAGTCCAAGATGCTTAACGTAAAGCATCTTTAATTCTATTCAAATAAATACAATACTTTAGTTTCATTTAAAAAGTGAAGATCCTTTGATTTATAAAATTAAAGAACTATTTTTCCTTTGATACATAAAAAAAAATTGCTGTTTAATCAATAATTCACTATAAAAGTGCAACTGAAAAGGAATCTGAATCATCAATTTATAATTTGATGTTTCGAAAATCTAACTTCTATCGTTATCGTTTTTACTTCGCTAAAATTGCTATTTACAAAAAAAAACTTAAAAATAAATTGTATATTTAATTATTATTTCTTGATCTAATAACGATTCAAATAATCTCGAAATAGAATTTGTAAATTTATGAAAGTTCCAGAAATTAATTATTCATTTCGATACATTAAAGGAGTTATTGATTAAGGAACGGAAAACATTTTCAAAATTCCTTTTTAAACAGGGGTAATGTGTTATTATGAGTTAAAACTAAATTGTTGAATGATTCAATAATGAATTTTTTTCACCATTAATTCAATTCAAATACTATTTTCCATACTCTTTACTTTTAATTTGAGAGTATGAATTACTTTACACTAACCGTATTTACTCAAATCCAAGTCGCACTTTTTTTCTAATGTTAATGCCACTGAAAACTTGGGTGTGACTTAGAATCGAAGGGGAAAAATGGTGGTTGGGGTATTTAGAGCAATTGCAGGTTCATGTATGTATTTAGAAATTAATAATACTGATAAAATACTTAATTATTCACTCTATTATTTCTAATTTTAAATTTATTTTAATTTCGTAAAATTGGACATCGATAAACAATTGTACACTATTTTTAACTTTTCCCAAAATCTTGTTGATGATCAGGGTGCAGCTTAGAATGGATGGCGGCTGAGATTGAAATAAATAACATGAACAAAATATATGAATTTAAAAAAAAATTACTGTAATTACGTATGTAGGTAAAATTCGTAGCCATTGGTCAGAAATATTGGAGTAGAAATCATTATTGTTTTAAAGTATTAAAATTATTTGTAACTGTAAACACAATATCACGTTATAAAGTTGACAATAGTGTATTTAAGGAGGTCTAAAATCTACCCTGTTATAAAATAAATCATTTAAAGATCGTTAATTAATTTTTAAATGCTGAATATTGAATATTAAAAAATTAGAACTCATTGATAGTTGTATAGATCTACATTTTTTATAAGAGATTACATATTTATTAATAACATTTTTGCTTTTTAATTTTTTAAATGTTATATTAGTCTAACTCAGTTTTCTTGCTTTGATGCTTGGTAATGTTATTTTTGAACTAGAAAACTTATTAGAAGTCACTAATTTCTGATTTGAAAATTGGCATAAGGTGTAAGAGTAGGGTGTCAATTTAAAATTACGACATCTGTCACTAATGTACCAGTGTAGCCTTAAAATTCGCCATTAATAGTCAACCAATTTGAACCCGTATAGATGTTCTCTCTAAGTAGAATTGTACTTATTAAGGTTGAGACGGGTTATATATTCGAGTCTTTTCGTTAATTCTCTTGGGGAAATTTTTCTGTAACTGTTGTTTGGGTTTAAAATCACCTTCCGTGGAGAAACCTCCATTTTATACTAATTTGAGTGTTATTTAAACACTAAAAATATGTGTATTAGAGTTAGTCATTACCCTATTAAAAAGTGAGATTAGACAGAATTGCCTTTCGAAAACATTGGTGTAGAAGAGCAGATGTTTAGATTGGATTAGAGTCACACACACACACACAATAGAGGAGATATCAAACGATTGCTGTTCTATTGGATAAAACGCGGATAATTGTTTAATTCTTTGTCTTACGATCTTAAAATTAATTGCTACCTTGGTTTATAACCCTTGATTGATCATAAATTGATTAACTTGAAATAAAAGTGATTATCTTTTATGACTATATATATGTCCGTTGTTTCAGTGCCCCAAACTACACCAGCGTTCACAGTGCCGCAGAAACGTATGCAAAACATACGCTTCTTTTTTTAATATCGTTAAAAGGAATATTTATATTTATTTAATGAATGCAATGCCTCTAGGACTATAATTGCCAAAAATTCAAGAGACAGTCCGATTATTAAATATTTTTTCTTTTAGCAACTATATTAAAATGTGTCGCCCATCTGGTATAGTGGTTAGCGATGCTGACTGCTATGGTGTAAGGCCTGGGTTCAAATCCCGGAGAAGACATGGATGTTTGCAAATGTATAGTGCCTCTGCGGCATGGAGGTATTCTAAAAAGCCGTCGAGTCGCTAGTCCTCTTGCGAGGCTGGTGGAAGGGAGAGAAAGATGGGAGGTCCTGATCCCTGCAGGGTGTTCTCTCAAAAAATTGGGGTGAAACCGAACTAAATCGTATTGTCACATGTATGGCGCTCAAGGCTATGGCTAACGATATGAGTATGTATAGCCCCTTACCATGATGAATTTTGTAACCCTGGTTATGACATGGTTCAGATCAGAGCAGTGACGTAACGAAGAATTCTAGGCCCCCTCCCCCGAAAAATCAGGTTTTGGACCTCAAGCCCAAATGCTTACATAATATCAGTCAGGCTTTGGAACCCCTAGAACACCTGCCCCTCCACAATGCGAGGGTTAACGGGGCGTTAGTTATGCCATTGTATCAGAGGCAAAAGAAAAAACAAACAACATATTAAAAAATCGAAGGAAGAGTTACAAAAGCTAAACTTAGCTTAAAAGAACAATAATACTTAACATAAGTGAGAAAAGGTTGAAAATTGTAACTAAATTTATGCAATTCTGTATGCACCCAATTAATCCAGCTTCAACTGCAGAAAAAAAGTACATTTCTATAAATCAACCGAGTTCTCTCTCTCTGTCTCTCCTTTTTTTGCGCTTTTCTTCATCTGACGATATAAATAGCATTTGAATAAAAGAGTACGATTTTTTCGAAGCTTTTGAAACAAATATATCATGCGTGAAGATGTCAAGGAAACCATTCTTAAATTCCCAGAAACTACAATACACTAGAAATTAAAAACAAAAATATTCCATTGAATATATCTGAAGATTATATAAAACAAGAAAACAGAATACTGACTCTTTTTTAAAGTGAACGGAGATATTCAAATCCTTCTTTTGAAAGCACTCGGATTACGGATAAGCTGCGAGTGAATCATTGTGGAATATTTTCCAGTATTACCTCAGAATAGAAAAAAATAGTAAACCTTTACTTTCATATCCGAAAGTACATGAATAAAACCGATGTTGCGTATGTAAATATCTTGTTTGCCTTTTGAAAAATCAATTCATCATTCAAGAAGCTTTCGAGCGATCCACATGGTTTTATGAATGGAATTTTTACTTTAACTTTCAGAATATATAAAATGCTAATGCACTTTGATTCTGCAAAAAGGATATTCTGCACGCTTGATTCGAGAGTTTGCCATAAATTAATTTCCACTTAACTTTAATAAATTTTTGAAAGGCTTTCAAAATTCCCTATCAAGCAATATATTTATTATTATTTTGATGACTACTATTCAATTGCTTCCTAAATAATATACGAATGTTATATATATCGTCTGCCTAATTATCAGAACGCGTAACTCTTTAAGTGGTGCTAATTTGATACAGGAATGCTACGCACCAAATTGTAGTTTATGTTCGCAAAGATGAGCGATAACATAACAATATGGTTACCTTGATATTTTTATTATTACTCGTATTATATATAATACTTATATCATGTATCATAATATGATCATGTGTCATAATTAATATCAAATTACGTAATACGATAATAAAATAATATATTACATAATGTTATTATATGTAATTTTTATTATCTTATATTGATATTCATTACTGGTTGATATTGGTTATTTTGTGAATATATTCCTATATTCTTCATTTAAAATATATTTCAAAATAGTTCTTTACAATTATTTTTCTGATGATTTGTTACCGCTAGGCCACCATCTTGAATTCCACGTAACTCGACAACAACTTCTGCTTGGAGCGTAGCGCTCCTTTATCAAAAATAGTACATTTGTGGAGTTACGCATTTTAATAAATAGGCCGACAAAAATCTTGTCTTGTAAATTCCTCTCAAAAATCTTGTCATCCTATTTTAAATCTATAAAAATGACATATTGTAAATTATTTTACACATAAAAAGGTTCTTCGTCTTATTTTTAGAGGTTTGCGGCTAAAGGGTTACGGGATAGCCTTCATAGACTAAATTAAAATGATGAATGGTAAATAGGGATGGCGATCTGAGATAGATAATTTGAAAAATCGATTTCTCGGGCCAAAAAAAAACCCCCGATTTTTTAAATAGATATGTCGCACTGAATTTATTCAGTGAATCGACATTTCATCCAAGAAAATCCACATTCGATTTTTTCTGCTTTGGTAAAAATCTTAAAATTATTTACAATTAGTTGAATATACTATCTTTAAAACCCGTAATATTACGGTGTTGACGGTTAAAGGGGTAATTAATCAGAAACTCGCGAGATACCTGTGTGATCAGTTTCCTTTACCTCTCTTAAATAAATAAAAAAAAGTTACGTTTGTATTTGTTGATATTGCGTCATTTGTTTATGCCTGGATTGACTGACTGTCGTAATATACTGGGATTAGCGAAATAAATATTTACTTTTATGAATTGTTTGTTAAGGAATAAGAAGTAATTGAGGGTTATATTTTTTACTTTGATGCTATTATTTTGAGTTTGTTTCGTTAGTTGTTTTTGTTAAATCTAACCATGTATGTAAGTCTTTTAAATTAGTTTACATGCGAATAATTACTAATGGGCATTGAAATAACTATGTGGAATTCTTATAAGAATACTGATGTGAATGTGTAATACTGATAAGAGATCGTTTATTATGGTAACTGTCTAGTTTTTCATAAAATGGATTTATATTTACATTGTAAATGCAGACTTGAAAAAAAATCAATTTTTTATAAATCGATATCTTAGACCTCGATTTTTTTGTTAATCGATTTATCAGGTTACGATTCGGATCAATTTAAAAATCGATCTTTTTCGGAAAAAATCGACATCCCTAATGGTAAATATAGAGTTCATTTTAAGAATTGTGAGGGCTTGAAAACAGCAATCGTGAACTAAATTGATTAATTGTTTATTAATTTATATAGCGCTTTGCATTAACACGAAGGCTACCAGTGACGGACCTCGTAATTTTGAAACATGGTCAAGTGACTACTTCAAACCCGCACCATGCTTGTGGTCACAGTAGCCGATGGGTAATGGTCGCGAACCGTGGCTGGTATTGTCGAGACACGAGTTCGAAATATAAAGCCACTAAGAGCCGTCCTGTCAAGAGGCAGATGCACCTTAAATCTTTCGAGGCTCGAAGTTCTGTTTGTGTGTGTGTGCATCGATGGTTAGCTTATCTACATTGCGAATCTTTAAGGTATTCGCGCGCGACTACGTTCGGAACCGTGATTTAAAAAAAAGCGCATAAATGGATAATTTTCGTGATATTTAGTGTCACTTAGATTAGAATACATGTATAAAGTTGTTTTAAGGGCATTATGACAAAAAATATTTAAATACAATATTTTGTCAAAAAATTAACTTAGAATAACCTTTTTTCTTAACGGTCTCCTTTTATAAAATATGCTTCTATAATAATAATATTTTGCTTAGATAAAGTAAAGACTTCTCCAGAGAGTCTGAACTAGAATTAATGCAAAATTCACATTATTTTCAGAGTTCCTACCAATTGATAAATTACAGGTGTTTTTTTCTTAAAATTTCTCCACTCTGTTGCATTAAAATAATGAAATTTCCATTTCTAAATTATATATTTCAAAACTCCTAGTTCAGCCTCTGTATTGAGGTCTGACATATATACAAGTAAAATAGAATTATAATAGAAGCAATTTTCATAAAAGGAGAACGTTTTGAAAATTGGTCATTCTATGTTCTGTTTTTGTCAAAATACTGTACTTAAATAATTTTTTATTGTAATAATATTCTTAAAAGAATTTTAAATACGTTCTCTAATCTAAGTGACGTTAAGTATCATAAATATCATCAATTTATATGCTTTTTCAAAGCCACGGTTCCGAACATAGTCGGATACCTTAAAGGCACTAAGACGTGAACCCATGAATACATAAGTACAATGTCAGTTACGAGTTGATGATAATGTTGACTAAACTACACATCATGCATGGAAACAGTAGTGTGTACGGAATATAAAGAATGTGCCCTCTGTACGAACAGTGCTTTGAGAAATCACTATGTATATGAATGCTCTAAACATTTAAATGAAAATTCTCGAAATAACACAAAGTAATAAAATTTCGTGCTGTTTTACTAAATTTATGCTGTCGTGTATTCAACCCTTTAAAGTGTTCAGAGGTTTGTCATCAACAACAATACATATACTTTCATTTCCCAACTTTTCTGCTATTGCGTGAAAAACATGACATTTTTAGCTCATGTTTAATTTAGTTCTTTCATTTCGTCAATTGAGTGTTCTTGTTCTATTTTAAAGACCACTTTTCCAAAACGAGATCACTCATTATAAGAAGTAAAGTTTTATGCTGCTTATTTAAAACACCTTTTTGTTTAAGGTATCCGAAAGGGTTTGGAGACAATTTTCTAAAATGTAACTGAAACAATCATTTAGTTGTTATTTTTTAATTAAGTATATTGCAAAACTTATGAAAATACAGCAAGAAGAATTTTTTGAAAGTTTATTTTTCAAAATATTCAGAAGTTTCTACCAAAATATTGCAAAGAATTGCTGTTTTGCAAACAACTCTAAAGAAATGTATATCACAAAAATAAATAAAATGTTTGCAGGAATACAATTCTTGAACGTTTAACTATGAACTGTTTTAGTATAATACTAAAAAAGTTCAAGTTCTACTGTAAAAATTTAAAATACAGGTGTTTAAAATGAAAAAACCAAGAATTTTATTAATTTTTTTTCATATGAAATAAAATAACAAAATACCTTAATTGAAAAATTACTGTTAGCTTTTAGCAGAAAGCATTCATTATAATACAAAGAACAAACTCAAAAAATTTCATAAGAATATTCCATTTACTTTAAGAAATATCACTCTTACCATTAACCATTATGTTCCGAAATAACATTCTTCACAAAATGCAAAATAAGGTTTATATGTGCAATAAAACTTTTTAATGATTTAGGAAGGTTTTAAAACTCTCCAGATTTGTATGTCTTCCTGAACCTCATACTTTTACAGTTTTAAAGGGCCTTTCTTTTTTTACGAGACAATTTCTTATCTGATTTAGAAAGCTTCGCAGAATTAACAATTATCGTTTTGAGAGGTACCAAAAATATCCTTTCATTTCAGAACAAAATTTCATGTATAACTTTTGAAGTAGATTTAATAGACCAGCAAACCCAGAATTAAATGCATTATTGCGATATAATTCCTTAAACAGAGTGTTTGTTGCTCAACAAGATTGTTTTTCGGGATTATACTCCACACGACATTGTTAAGACTTTCACTGCAGTTCTGAGCTTTCCCGTGAAGACATTTTCTTAGGAGATTTTGATCGAAAAGTTCTTTACAAGTCTTTTTTAATAGAATTAATGACTGAAATTGGAAAGTCCGTTGATATTTATATCGACGTTTCTCCAACAAATACTGCTCTCTGGAAATCTCTTCTTTTTTGGCCTCATTGATCTTGTTTTTGGCATGACAACTTTAATTTAATTAAAAATAGTTATAACTCTATATAAAATCTCTCTCTCTCTATATATATCTTTTATAACTCTCTCTCTATATATATCTTTTTATCATTTGTGTTCAAAACTAGTTTTGAAAGTCCGTTGATATTTATATCGACGTTTCTCCAACAAATACTGCTCTCTGGAAATCTCTTCTTTTTTTGGCCTCATTGATCTTGTTTTTGGCATGACAACTTTAATTTAATTAAAAATAGCTATAACTCTATATAAAATCTCTCTCTCTATATATATATATCTTTATATATATATATCTTTTATTACTCTCTCTCTATATATATATCTTTTTATCATTTGTGTTCAAAACTAGTTTTGAAAGTCCGTTGATATTTATATCGACGTTTCTCCAACAAATACTGCTCTCTGGAAATCTCTTCTTTTTGGCCTCATTGATCTTGTTTTTGGCATGACAACTTTAATTTAATTAAAAATAGCTATAACTCTATATAAAATCTCTCTCTATATATATATATCTCTATATATATATATATTTTTATAACTCTCTCTCTCTCTATATATATATCTTTTTTATCATTTGTGTTCAAAACTAGTTTTGAAAGTCCGTTGATATTTATATCGACGTTTCTCCAACAAATACTGCTCTCTGGAAATCTGTTCTTTTTTGGCCTCATTGATCTTGTTTTTGGCATGACAACTTTAATTTAATTATAAATAGCTATAACTCTATATAAAATCTCTCTCTCTCTATATATATATCTTTATATATATATATATATATCTTTATAACTCTCTCTCTATATATATATCTTTTTATCATTTGTGTTCAAAACTAGTTTTGAAAGTCCGTTGATATTTATATCGACGTTTCTCCAACAAATACTGCTCTCTGGAAATCTCTTCTTTTTTGGCCTCATTGATCTTGTTTTTGGCATGACAACTTTAATTTAATTAAAAATAGCTATAACTCTATATAAAATCTCTCTCTCTATATATATATATATCTTTTATATATATATATATATATATATATATCTTTTATAACTCTCTCTCTCTATATATATCTTTTTATCATTTGTGTTCAAAACTAGTTTTGAAAGTCCGTTGATATTTATATCGACGTTTCTCCAACAAATACTGCTCTCTGGAAATCTCTTCTTTTTTGGCCTCATTGATCTTGTTTTTGGAATGACAACTTTAATTTAATTAAAAATAGCTATAACTCTATATAAAATCTCTCTCTCTATATATATATATCTTTATATATATATATATATTATAACTCTCTCTCTCTATATATATATTTTTATCATTTGTGTTCAAAACTAGTTTTGAAAGTCCGTTGATATTTATATCGACGTTTCTCCAACAAATACTGCTCTCTGGAAATCTCTTCTTTTTTGGCCTCATTGATCTTGTTTTTGGCATGACAACTTTAATTTAATTAAAAATAGCTATAACTCTATATAAAATCTCTCTCTCTATATATATATCTTTATATATATATATATCTTTTATAACTCTCTCTCTCTATATATATATATCTTTTTATCATTTGTGTTCAAAACTAGTTTTGAAAGTCCGTTGATATTTATATCGACGTTTCTCCAACAAATACTGCTCTCTGAAATCTCTTCTTTTTTGGCCTCATTGATCTTGTTTTTGGCATGACAACATTAATTTAATTAAAAATAGCTATAAATCTATAAAAATCTCTCTCTTTATATATATATCTTTTATAACTCTCTCTCTCTATATATATCTTTTTATCATTTGTGTTCAAAACTAGTTTTGAAAGTCCGTTGATATTTATATCGACGTTTCTCCAACAAATACTGCTCTCTGGAAATCTCTTCTTTTTTGGCCTCATTGATCTTGTTTTTGGCATGACAACTTTAATTTAATTAAAAATAGCTATAACTCTATATAAAATCTCTATATATATATATCTTTATATATATATATCTTTTATAACTCTCTCTATATATATATCTTTTTATCATTTGTGTTCAAAACTAGTTTTGAAAGTCCGTTGATATTTTTATCGACGTTCCTCCAACAAATACTGCTCTCTGGAAATCTCTTCTTTTTTGGCCTCATTGATCTTGTTTTTGGCATGACAACTTTAATTTATTTAAAAATAGCTATAACTCTATATAAAATCTCTCTCTCTATATATATATATCTTTATATATATATATCTTTTATAACTCTCTCTCTCTATATATATATTTTTATCATTTGTGTTCAAAACTAGTTTTGAACACAAATGATAAAAAGATAGCAGCTCGTTTAAATCAAAACCAACATTGCAATCAGTTGACACTGTTGCTTATTTTAAAACAAAATATATCTATTAAAACATTTATAACGTGAAACAAAGTTTACTAAACATAAAAAGAATTCGTTAAAATATTTTAAATGAATAAAAATCACATTTTGCCGGTGAAAATCAACCTAAAACTCACACTCCCGGTTTAGATTTGGGCTTACCACCTCAAACAAAAACAGATATAACTTTTTTCTAACAGACTCAGAATAAAAAGTACGATAGTTTTAGAAAGCTTATTAAACAGTCTACAAACATAGACTATAAAATAAATTTAGATATTTCATGAAAATGGGAATTTTAAACCAGTCGGGGATATATATATATATATACCTTAAACATAAAACTTGATAAAGTTTTGTTGGCTCCGACTACTTGCGACAACTTTTTTTTCTAAAAAAATCAGATATGGAGTTTTCTTGTGGATTTTAGCTTTATTTACTACATTTTAAGGAAAAAAATTGCAAAATTTAAGAAGAGAAAAAAAAATATTAGTATTAAAATGGGGAAAAAGTGGAAAAAAATGACAAAAAATTACATTGATGGGGCCCCACTCCGTACAAGAATTTTATCAATAAATTCTAAATTTTTCAATTTTGATGTGTTACTTTGCTATTTATTTTTGAAATGACCTTCAGGATAAGAGATATTTTAGTTCTTACAAAAACTGGAGCACTTTATCTTAGTTGTTATATGAAATTGCTTTAAAAAAACAGTGATTATATTCACATAAGGAACTGTAAAATTTGTAATAAAACAATGAATGATAAACCTGGAGGTAAAAATACTTCTACTGTTACTCATAATATACACAAGAAATATGTGTTAACTATGTTCACAATTTTTTGAGCAATCACTGTTCCCACTCAAGCATTTTGGAAAAAAAACCGCGTTTCGAGTAAAAAACATTTTAAAAGTTAGTTGTATGTAGTACAACATTTTTTTGAGTAGGAAAAACAAGATTTCAGAATATTAGTTACTACATTTGGATAACTCAAATTGAAACATTTAAATTACTGAAAAATAATTATTATTTCTTGAATCAAAACATTCTAAAACCAAAAACTGAATAGAAATTTCAAATTTTGAGAATTCGAAGATTTATTATTCTTCTACCATGATCTTAATAATGCATCCATACACTAATCCGTTTTAAAAGAGTTTTCGCAGCTTTATTTTTCATCAAAACGCTATGCAAATACAAAATACGCAAACTTTTATGCATTGCGTTTTAATGCAAATGACATGAACTATAAATGTTAGCCGCGCTCATAGGTTTAACATTTAAATTGGTGAGAATAGCTACGAAATGGGTTAAATGTAGCGAGAAACATCCGCTTCATTAACATAGAGGACTGCTACAAACTTCTGTGCTAGAGCAGATCTGTAAGAGCTTTGTGTATACTTCATTTTGAATGCGAACACTTAAGCTGCTTAAGAAGTTTCATAATTGTATTGAATAAACGCCATTTTAAGTTGTATAGCGGTGTTTGTTCAATAACAATTACGTCGTTTGTAGCTTTATTTTTCATCAGCATTAGAATGCGAATCTAATTTGAGTATACACATATTTTTGAATTGATGAATCAAATTGAGTAAATATACATATTTTTTTCTCTTTAATTTAGAAGACAAAATAAGATCAACGAATATATTATTAAGTAGTTATGTATTTTTTTTCATTTTTGTGTTTTTAAAATATATTTATACGAATAACATAAAAGTATCATATGTTTTTGTTCGATGCACCTTCCTGCTTTGACTTTCTACAAACGTCTCATTTTGACGACGCACAAAGGCTATTACAGACGAACATCGTAATATTGTACCTCAGGGAAGTGACAAGCGGCCAAGTTGGCTCCTCACACTCCCACACTCCCAACAGGGATGACTTTCATTTTCTACAGATTTAACATAAAATATGTCCTAAAATTAGCGTAGTGTAAGAGTTGGTTACCCTTTCAGGCATCGCCTTCGTCAGCTCACTGAGGTTCAAGATTAATAGGTCTGTTGCCAATAGTCATCAATAAACAACCAATCAAGCTAGAACTTAATGATGTTTTACAAAGATTTTTTCCTCAATATTAATTACTTCTCCATAATTATATACATATGCATATCTTCTTTCCATGCATTTATTTACCCATTCTAAAAAAACAGATAATGGAATACTAAAGCTATCATCACAGGACATATACATTGTAATCTTTGGCCACAAAAACAGAAAATTTAATTTATTTCGCATATACTTTTTATTTTTTATACTTTATGTTTATATTGATTTAACCCTAAACTTGAAATAAGAAAATTTTAAACAGGAATGAAAATATAGGTAAAATAATTGAAACAAAAAAAATGGGAAAATATTTTTTTTTTGCTATCATGAACTATGATTATTTTCAAATTAAAAGGTGACAATTTTGTCAAATTAATGAAACAAGTTTTTGTCTTTTTATTTTTTTACTTAATTTTCTTACATCAACAACCCCCCTCGCATTTTATATATGATTTCATCTAACACGTCATGACTTATACAATTATAATTTTTTTTAAAAATATCTTAATGATGTAAATAGCTTTATTTCCGAAAAAAAACAACAAATTATTTTTACAAATAATTTATTAAGACATGTGCAATCATCCAAATAGAGCAAATTTATTTAAAATTTTATTAACAAGTGAAAAACAAGTACAATATTAATAAATAAAAAGTCCTTATTCTCTTCCAGAAAAGATAAAACAGAGAACGAAACAAATTACTAAATTACCCCCCAATGATGCTAATGACTAACCGTTACCATTCACGAACTAGTTCAGTAAATGTTTAAGCACTTTTGCTACCACGCAAACACATTTCGAAATGTCAGAGTGACACAGTGCTATTTAATTAGTGATCAGCCTCGGCACACCAATAAGACAATCCAGTTGAAAGCCTCTCTGACATAATCTCATTTCAAATGAACTTTTACTTTGAATCAGAAAATAAAATGTGTATCGTATCAAGGACACGTTTCCTTTTGCTTGTTCAAGTCATTATCTCAACTACAGCTCACTCACTATACTAACAAAAGCTTTAGTACTTATATATATATATACTTAAACATACAATTCTTAGCATGATCAAGTCTTTTCTTTGTTTAGTGAAATCTTTTAGATGAGATGGAGGAACAAAATAGATACTTCGAATGGAAATTGAATGCTATAGCTTATATTCTTAATCCTATACACGTATTTATCTATTTTAAAATATTATATATACGTTTATATATAAAATGCTTTATTTCCATGAAATATAAGTTACATTGAATTTATATACGATTTACTTTAAAATTTAAAATGACTAAGAAACATTCAGTTTTAAGGTTTTCGTTTTTCCCTTTTCAAATTAAACTTAAGCCCTTGAATAAATATTCTAAAACTTTTATTTTTTTCATCGTTCCTTTGTTTAATGAAGACCGCATTATTCTAAAGTTAGAGTTTAAATATGTGTTGATATTTCTTCATGTGTTGATATTTCTTTTTTATCTTCTTTTTTTAAAAACTGCTATGTGATTTAATTACTTGAATGTGAATAATTTTTTTAGTAAAATTTGTTAATGAGTTTTGTTTTCAGATTTTCTTACTCTCTGCGGTATTTACTTCTCTTTTAGAAAAAGAAAACTAACGTGAAATTTGATCCCGTAAGAGAGAGAGAGAGAAACGCCTTTTTTATTCTAATTTTAATATTCTAAGCAAACTTAAATCCCTCCCTTGAAGTTTGGAAAAAAGGTCAAGATATCGTCCTCGTCACTTGACCTAATCAGCTGCTCTAGTGCAGCTTCAAAGTGCAAAGTTTGTAAAAATCAAATCAATATCATCATCAGATACCCACAAACATCCCTCTCTCTAACTACATACTTACATACACACACTTGTATATAATGACATTAACGATTCGATGAGCTTAAAATACATTTACAATTTTATGAAAATATTGTACTTATGATGTATATTTGTTAGAATTAGAAGCGAGTTTCAAAAATATACTTCGAGACTGAGACAGAGGAATCTGTAGCTTAAATTTATACAAGTCCCTCTGATTTATGAGCAATGACTGTTTCAAGCACATTTAAACATTATATAATGATTAAATATCTACCACACCACCGGTGAATATAGAACAATGCACTTAAAATTGTATGAAAATCCTGGCATGGGTCACATGAAACTTGTATTTAAATTTTTGTGATTTTTCTTGAAGTAGCTAATGCAGGATAAGGACGCATTAAAATACTTATTCACGTTTATCTAGTGTGTCTTTAATTTTACAGTTTTATGGCTACCGGTTTTTGGCATACATTCTTCACAATGAGAAAAATATTTATTTTTCATTTCCACAACCAACCGTAACAATTCGTATATCTTTCAAGCATCCTGCATGTAAATCAAAACAATTTTATCCTTAAGGTATCAGACTACGTTCGGAACCGTGATTTTAAAAAAGTGCCTAAATGGATAATTTTCATGATATTTAGTGTCACTTAGATTAAAATACATGTATAAAATTTTTTAATGACATTTTGAGACAAAAAATGATTTAAATACAATATTTAGGCAAGAAATTAACTTAGAAAAACCTTTTTTTAAAAATGTTCTCCTTTTATGAAAAATGCTTCTATTATAATAATATTTTGCCTGTATATAGCTCATACCACTGTACAGAGGTTCAACTATGATTTTTTCAAAAAATTCACATTATTTTCAGAGTTACAATCAATTAAAAAATTATCAGAGTTTTTTTCTTAAAATTTTTCCCTCTGTTGTCGTAAAACATATGGATAAACTGACTTCTAAGTTATATATTTCAAAACTCCTAGTTGAGCCTCCGTACAGAGGTGTGAGCTATATACAAGCAGAATATTTTTATAATAGAAGCATTTTTTTTGCATAAGAAGAATATTTTGAAAATGGGTCATTCTATGTTCTTATTTTGTCAAAATATTGTACATAAATAATTTCTTATTACAATACTATTTTTAAAACAATTTTATATACACTTTCAAATCTAAGTGACTCTAAATATCATAAATATTATCCATTTATACGTTTTTGCAAAATCACGGTTCCAAACGTAGTCGGATACCTTAAGGGATCCGACTATGTTCGGAACCATGATTTTAAAAAAATGCATAAATGGATAATTTTCATGATATTTTGTATCCCTTAGATTAGAATGCATGTATAAAATTGTTTTAATGACACATTGTGACAAAAAAAATTATTTAAATACAATATTTCGGCAAAAAAATTAACATAGAATAACCTTCTGACAAAATGTTCTCCTTTTGTGAAAATTGCTTCTATTATAATAATATTTTGCCTGTATATAGCTCAGACCTCTGTACAGAGGTTCATCAATGATTTTTGACAAATACACACTATTTTCAGAGTTACAACCAACTGAAATAATTATCGGCGTTTTTTTCTTAAAATTCCTCTCCTCTGTTGTCGTTAAACATGGATAAACCCATTTCTAAATTATATATTTCAAAATTTCTAGTTGGGTCTCTGTACAGAGGTCTGAGCTATACACAGGCAAAATATTATTATAATGGATGCATTTTTTACAAAAAGAGAATATTTTGAAAATGGGTCATTCTATGTTAATTTTTTGTCAAAATATTGTACTTAAATAATTTTTTACTGTAATACTATTCTTAAAACAATTTTGTATACATTTTCTAATCTTAGTGATACTAAATATCATAAATATTATCCATTTATACGCTTTTGCAAAATCACGGTTCCGAACACAGTCGGATACCTTAAGTGGTTTTTAAAATTCAGTCTGAAAGCAGTAGTACTGCAAACTGCTTGAAAGCAGTTATCACAAGTAAATCAAATTCGTATAAACCCATACTGCTTTAACTGTTATTATTTTCAACCATAAGAAAAGAAGTTAAACAGAACCTTTAAAAATGTATATGAATAGGTAAATAATTTACGAATAACGTAAATTATGCTAGCTTTTATATTAGTTTAACAAACATTTCTGAAAAGTCTAATTTATGTGCTCTGCTATATATTTCATAATAATCAGCTTTGTTTAGAGCATTTCAGACTTTAAATTTTTATTCTATAAGGAATGAAAAAGAGCCAGACGAAGTTCAATAAATAATTAACTTCAAACAAAAAAGATCTTTTTTAATTTATTAACCTAAGTTTGAAATTAGAATTCACATTAGCATGTTCAATGTCTAAGAAACGCAGGTCTTGAATATATTTCATTTAAAACTCCTATGCTCCTTACAAAAGACAAAGGTAGTGGAGAATGTTTGACTCTCTCTCTCCTGTTTATGCTCGAGGGTTGAGATCCCCAAAGGTGCTCAGCATGTCTTTCCAAACTGTCTTAGCAATAAACGTTCCAAAACATTGTTTTGTCTCTTTCCAAACGCCTCGTGAGATGGGCTAAATGTGTCATAAACATTTGTTTTGTTTTGCCATCCATATATTACCAGAAATGGAACCGAGTGTTAAAGAAAAACAATAAAAGATGTGAGAGATCAAATAGTTTCTCATTATAAATCATGGCTGGAAGTAATTAGAAATGTTAGTATTGAAGTTATTACGAGGGATTCAAAACGATAAGGCTTAAATAAAGAAGATTTCTCTCAGTAATTATTTCTCCAGAGCATTTGAGACTGATTTCCATGGTTAATGATATCTGGAGTGCTTTAATTGATGATTCTGAGCTTCAAGAAGGTGATATAAATATAAATGGAAATAAAACACTGAACATACATATAATTAATTTATTCATTTAAATCAGAAGAGAAAATAGATTAATTTTGTTTTCATTTTTGAATATTCAAATGTTGAAAATAAAAGTGTGACATATGGATTAATTTAACCACACTTTTAAATATTCAAACGTATATTTTTAATTGCTTATAATTATTTCTGAATTTCGAATCTACTTTATTCATAATAAGTATTATCAAAGGTAGTTGAATTTGCTTAATAGAATACTGAATACGTTCAAATATATCGGAAGATAAATATATTGTTATCATTTCTCGTGAAAAGACGTTTTAAATACTAATTTATCGATGTAATGCAACAATTTTTAAGTGCAGACATTAAGGTACGTTTGAATCAGTTTATTTTGATAAAATAATGTTATCGTGATTATCTGCATTAAATGGTATTATATTACGATCATTTTTTCTTTTTATTTATTTGTAACGTATAATATGAAAATATAAATAAAAAAGTATAAAATACGGCAAGCTTCATAATCAAATTATAAATTAACTTGAATTCAATCGGATAAATGAGAATTCATTTTCTTTAGAAGATATTAGCATAAGTCGTTATTATTGATATAAGAAAGGTGCAGAAGAAAAAAAAAAAAACTTAATAACTTTTATACTGTAGAATTAAAGTATAATATTAAGCAAATTCATGTATATTACTACACATACTGGATTAACTTAATTTATTTATAAAAACACTTTCTATTTAATAGTTTTTTTTTTTTTTTTTTGTATTTCATCTACTTTATCCCCTTATTGTATATTTGTGACTTGTTTTTAATCTTAGAAAACACACAAAGTGAAAAAAAAGAATATTTAAGGTTTAAATGCCTGAAAAAAATTGTTAAAAAACCCGTTTATTACAAATATGAAAAATTATAATTGATTATATCAAATATTTGCGCAGTGTTCTTGCAGGTAACAATATTTGTTCGAAGAATATAAAACATTTTTTTAAATTAGTTTTAATTAAAAACATTAACTGGAATAATTTAAAACTTGAATTTGGGTTCTCAGGTAATTACATGCATCAATTAATAAGATTTAAACTATATTGTTAACAATAACTTTTCCCCATGATAGGGGAAAATATCGTATTCTTTTATAACCATTTACTTCTTATTTATGAACCATTTATCAACACATGTTACAAAATTTAATAGATGAAAAAAAAATTTCTCCAAGGAGAGAGAAAGCTTTAGACATTTGGTATTGTTTTTTCCAATATTAATGAAACATTTTCTCAATTCATTTCTCACGTTTTGATCAACCGCCAAGTGAAGTTTAGTGGCACGATAAATCAAATACATTCACTTAACAGCGTGACTCTTTCTGCCAGAAAAAAAAAGATTTTTATTCCCGTTCATTGCATGCTCCTAAGATTTTCTCCTTATTATTTTTATAATGGATTAGTATTTTTGCAATAAATATCATTTTAAAAACAACAGTTTTTATTGACTTACATTAATTTCCAGTAAAATTTTCCTTGAAACTTTTTAAAGGATCATTGAAATTGAAATTGATATGGAAACAAGTTTTTCATATTAAATAGCATCAACATAAAATTCCTTTTTTTGATTGCTTTTATTTATTTTGAATTTTTTTTTTAATTTTCGTTTCATTTCAAATGCTCAAAATAATGCATGTATTATGTATTAAAATGCATTTAATTCGTAGAAAGGTAAAAGTATAGATATATGTACTCGTTTTATATATTTACTCGAATCTAAGCCGTCGTTGATTCTAAGCCGCACTTCAAATTCTCAACAAGATTTTATGAATAAGGAAAGTTAGTGTAAAACGGCTTATCGGTATACAATTTTACGAAATTAAAATAAAATTGAAATGAAAACTAATCAGATATGAATAATTAGCTATTTTATTAATTTTATAAACGTTTTGGAATGGATACATGAATTTGTAACTGCTCTAAATAAACCACTCAAAATGTGTTCCCTTCAATTCTAAGCCACACCCGATTTTCAGTAGTATTAACATTGGAATAAAATTGCAGTTTAGATTCGAGTAAATAGGTATATATATACATAAGCTTTAACATTGCTTTTCGTATTTTAGACATACTTAGTGACTGTTATTTTTCTTATCAGTTTCAAAACTAGTTTTAATAACATCTGAAAAGAATGCCATCAAACATATATCCGTTTCCATTGGTACTTTTTGGTTAACGTTTTTCTTTGTTGTTATTGATTAGCAATGGAATATAGAATTTCTTCATAACTTTATAAGAAATACAGTTTTAGTAAGAACCCCTTCATGTGCTTAATCATTTTGTTCCAAATTGCCCAAAATATAAAATGGTTAAGCTACTCTGATGGTACTAATCTCGGTATTACTTATAAAGAAGTCTTTTACGTAGAAAAAAGTCATTTTTTCTTATGTATTCCTAAGGCAAAATTTACATTTTATGGGCCTTCATAGGTAGTACATAAGCTGATACGAATTTGTGAAATTGAAGCAAGACGTTGAAAATCAGATAACAAATTATATATATATATATATATATCGAATACTTTTAAAATATTATTTTTAAACTAATTACATCAGCTAAATGTATTCAGGGAAATTATGATCATTTTTTTAAAAAAAAAAATCTCTATATTCCCTTTTCTAAAAACTCAAACCTATTTTAAAATTCCGATATTTAAAAAACAGTACTCCTTCGAATCCATTACATATAACTATCTATTAAAACTATCACGAGCCCTGCTTACGCTCAAAAATGGTTATAAAATCAATATGACTTTATATAATTACTTTACAATGTTCGCTATAAATGAATCTACAGTATTTATAGGTTACCCCTTTTAGCTCGTCGGCGTATAGTAAGAAATAAAAGATTTATTGTTCTGAAATGTTATGTAACCTTTAGGGATCTCAAGGATTTTATAATTATAGTTTTTACTATGTGATTAAGGTAGGTAGAGATATATTTTATTAAAGGTAATATCCAATAAATTTGGTTTATTAATAATTTAAATAGTTTAATTAAATAATCGAAATTACTCGAAAACTATTTTGCAATTTGTGTAAAAATGAATGCAAAAAAGTATAAAATATTCGAAGAAGCCTTTTAGTAAAAGTAAAGAATAAAAGTAAGCGCATCAAAAAGTTTTGTAAAGAATTCGATTTCGTAAGATGAAATAAATCTTAATGTGGCAATCAAAGAAAGGACGATGCATGTTAAAATATTTTATAGCATTAAATAATACAAATCAATGTAAGAGTTGCATTAAAAATTTGGAGTTCATTTACGTGACAATAATAATATACAGGGCTAGCATAAATGATTCATGTTTTGAAACGGTTTTATTTTCAAAAATATTATATGAACACACATGAAAGATGCACGAAAAAAATCATATGCTCACCAAGTTTGTATTATGTATTACAGGGAACAAAAAGACCACGTTCAGTGGGGCCAATTGAGAGAGATTCGCCAAATGTGTATGCTTTCTGTGTAGTGCCACACAAAAAAGTAAAAACCATGTTTCTTCCCAATGCAAACTGTGACCGGTAAATGTTATGGATATGTTGGAGTTGTGGTTGTTCCCTCAACTCAGTGCTAACTTCAGGAATTTTGTCTTCCAACAAGGCACCTCTTTCCCCTCATTGGCACATCAGAATTCATGACTACCGAAATGAAGAAATTGGCATCGCTGGATTAGCCGTATTGTAGAGAATGACTTAGCTGTATTCGCTTGGCTTTCTATATCCTCTGATTTTATACCCTGTGACTTCTTACTTTGTCTGTGGGGGGACGTTAAGGACCATTTTCACATACTGCCATTAGCACAATACTTAAACGAGTTAAAAAAATACATCAGTTATGTAGTGCAAGCAGTTTACAGAACTATGCTACAAAACGTATGGAACAAGCTCAATTATCGCTTGGACGTATGTCACGTAGAGAGGTCCCTAATCTCCGGTCCTTGGATCAAATGGAACTGGGCCACCCAAGGAGCAAAAAATTATTTCTATTTTCTTTACTGGGGTGTATTTCTCTAGGGTTTAGAAGATTTTTTAATGAAAATCACATAATATTCCGTGTTAAATCACTTTATATTCATTTTTAGTGTAACTGTATTTTATTCTAAAAGCATATTTAAGTAAAAAAAATTAATGATAAAAGTAAAGTAATCAAAAATAAAATCAATCGACGCCTTCCCCCTCCCTCTAAGGGGGCTACAGTAAAATTATCATACGTTAACCGGTCTGGGCGATAAAAAGGTTGAGAAGCATTGGCGGAAAGTGTGTTCAAAGTTGGTGAGTTTGTGGTTCTTTTCATATATCTTTCTTGTTTGTAAGTGTAATACTTATGAAAATATTGTTTTCACAATGAATGAATCATTTTTATGCTACCCTTTTACATATTCCTATAAAAAAACTAAGTTACCCCTAAAATTGTATGCTACAGTTTAAAAAATTTTGTGGGTATCTATAAATGAATGAAAACAATGGATTGCACGGAATGAATTAAGAAAAAAACAAGAATATTTAGACTGCATTTTTCTTTTAGTAATACAATAAGATTAAGCTCAAAAACGAACTGGAAAAAGAAAATGTCACTCTGGATGATTTTTATTATTAAGACAGGGTCTCATCCATCCCATTTATGTGCTTACAAAAATTTCAACGTCAAATGCAAGTGAAGCAGTTCCTTACGCCATTTCAAATAGTGCTGATTAAGAAATTTCATTTTCGACTCCAGGCGGTAACTATTACAGAAGTTCTTTCTCAAATCTCTTTCGATAAAGCCCAAACGATTTTGCCATCAAGCGATTCTAATAATACCTCTCGTCCTGAAAATTGCAAATGACATCGAGTAAAATCTAAAAGCGCAATTAAAATAAAACCACGTGCAATCGTAATACTTCAGCGAAGTTGCAATTTCAATTAAAATTTCAATTTCAATTCAATTTCGAATAGGGAAATTTAGCGGCAAGGGGGAAACAGCAGATCATTGCCAAAGATATATTTATTTTACCGCGCATATATTCATAGATTAAAATTAATCTTTAATTATTTTTTATTAGTGAAAATACGAAATTCAAATATGCGGAATGTTTAAAATAACGAATCTTTTTCTTTCTTTCTTTCAATTCAGCGTCTTTGAAGGAATCGGTTCAAATGCTGCAGTTATTTCGGCGCAGACGATTCTGAATTATTACTATACATGTATAGAGTTAAGTCATATAAATATATATGTGTTTATATATTAGAAGTGGGGAATCATTTTCCAGAAGGCAAACATGCCAAACATTTTCTCCGTGCTTCACAATGCAGCACTAATAACAATTTAAAGTGATCCAGTTAGCATTAACTTACCTCAAATATAAAAATAAAGTACATGTCTTTGATTTTCCCTTTATTTTTATTATATATCAGTAACATAAGTAGAATTATAACCATAATTTAGATTCTCCTCCTGAACAATTAAGAAACTTTATAAAATCTTTTAAAGTTCCAAGTGCTCCATAATCTTTCCTACACCACTGGTTCATAAGATTGCACAAATCAAAATCGGCCGAAACGAATTAGAAAAAAACGAAAAATTTTGCTCTGTGAAGTTCGAGATGCCTTCCGAAGACGGCATTTAATGATTTATTTGAAAGGTCATGTGAAGCCTTAAGGCCAAGAATTCCCCACTCCTGATCAATAAAAGTTAACAAATAAAGAAAAATACGGTGAAAAAAAAGCAAAAAATGCAAATCCATTAGCTAAAGTTTAACGCTTATTCATTTTCAGTACATTTAAAGATGCTTAGAAGAAGCAGAAACTCAATAAGATGAAAAATTTAATAACTATATAAATTAGTGAGGAGAGCAGTGAAACTAAGAACGAATTATCTCAAAAAAATTATCGTAACTTAGCAGTATGAAATACTAAATCCTTCTATATAATTACGCATAAAATATTTCGTCAATAGGCAATTTTGGGGGAAAATTTAGTGATAAAAAATAGGTCACAGAAATATATCTAAGGCTGTATTTTAGATTGTTTCGAATCATTGGAAACCAAAACTTTGTCAGTATGCAATATTTTTCAATTTTTTCCCTTATGGGCTGCATTTTAGAAACTTGGTGTTTGCAGACACGGCAAGTCCCTAAATGGGAGAGCCACTTCATGGTGGCACCATCTAGTGGCGACTCTCGCAAACAAATTTCGACACTTGGACTAATTTTCAATTCCAGCTCTCTCGTTGGACGTTAAATATTGCCGTGATTTAATTTTACGTGAGTACCAGAGCCAAATTTGATACCCAAGACATATTTTACATGCCACATAATCCCATGACATGCGTGCCTTCGATTGTCGCAACCAGAAAATATCTCATCTCCAGCCGGGTTTGAACCCGGAACATTGAGTTTACGAAGCGGGCACAGTACCTCTAAATGACACCGGAGCCAACTATATTTTTCAAAATTGAACTTATTGAAAAATAAATTATTTTGTTGCAAATGATAGTATTCCTGCTATTTCTGAATACATTAACATATTCTGCATAATTACGCTTATTTTCACCGTATTTTTCGATTGCATCACGTGTATAAATGCAATAATACATTAATGATCACACATAATATTTATAATTAATGAATAAGTATATTTACCTGTTCGTTGCCGACAGGTTGTTCTGCTGTGCTGCTTGTTGATTCTGCTGCTGTTGCTGCTGCCTGGTTCTTTCATTTGATTGGTGCTGATAGAATCTTTGCATGAGTTTATCCCAGGGGCCATTGCGAATATTATTGCCGCCCCCTCCTCCACGTCTCTTCATTTTAGACCAGAAAATGAAAGCACCCGGAATAGATCTTTTTTCTTAATATTGCCAAACTCGCGATTATTCGCAAGTTTTCCTTAGATTAAAAGTCTAGTTTTAAATTTAATTATTTTTTTCGAACTTTATTTATTTTAAGAGACCTATTTTGAATCTAAATGTACGCCGAAACGTAATTGAGCGTCATGAGATGGTTAATAGATTCAACAATTTTTTAAACTATAATGAGCTAAAAGTGGCAACACCTTGGAAGACTAGCTTATCGGAAGTCGATAAACAGCAAAATGGTAATTATGAGATAGGAAATATTAAGTATTATTAACTATAAATGTAAGGAGGAATATATATATTAAAGATTAGATAAACAGCTCTACATCTCTAGAAGAAAAACAGTGGAATTCATTTAAAGATTGGATCCTCGAATGAAAAAGATTTGAATTTTTTTTCTTTAAATGGAATGTTTAAGTTTAATAGAATTGCTTTGATAATATGTAACACACTCTTTACATGAATTAAGTCTTTGAAAAATATTAAATATAATATATTATAAAAATTTCATTTGTTTTCGAACACCATCTGGTACGAAGCTATCCTTCAAAAGAAAAATATTTTAAGTATTTAAAAGAAATTTGTATAATACATATATAAAAGACATATTTATTAGCCTTATGCCTTAACTTTTAAAAAACATAGCATTCAAATGTTAAAGAGAAACTACAACAATATGTTTAATTATTTCTGAAAGATTTTGTATAAATTTATAAATTATATAAATTTCAAATATTCAATAAAAATGAACTTTGCACAAAGTAACTAAATAAAATTATTTTCGGTAAATATATATCTAAAATTATGCTGATATATTTTGTGTAAGCCTTACTAATTAATTTGAAAAATATGTAATGTATATGTCAGTTATTGCTGACAGTAGTACCCTAAACAATATAATTGCAAAATAATTAAAATTTAGAATACTTATTACTGATAAATGTTTCCTTTTCTAAGACTTATTACAATATTTAATATAGTATCCAGATCACAATCTTAATGATTTTATTCATTTGCAAACTTTGTTAATAAAAATAGAATTAATTTCTAGAAAAAGAGATTTTTAGTATGTTTAGAGCTACTCAAACAACCGAATTATTTTTCTACTTATTGTAAGTAGACTATGGTTTAATTAATTCTTATTTTGCAAATAAACAAAAGAAGCCATTTACTAACACTTAAATGAACTAACCTTTCATTTCAATAATAGTTTTTAAAACCAACATCCGAAACTCTAATTGTTGAATCTATAAACAACACGAAATTAGTATTCATTGAAGTAAAATAATTTTTACTTAATAGATCTCTAACGCACCCCCTTTATAATATCATTTTATCAGATAGCATTTATTTTTATAACTTTCCATTCATCTGTTTTCCTGCTTCATTCTGTTTTCTTAAAAATCCTATTTCTCAATTATGTTTCCCTTCTGAACTCTGTCTGTGTCGTTTTACTTTGTAACAAATAAACTAATGGCGCGGAATTCAGAAATACAATATTTACATCATCCTTTTCTGCACCTGCAAGATGTTTTTACTCAATTATGCCGTAGAAAATCAAACACACGCGTCTTTTACATCAATATGCATCCAATTCCATCTCTCGAACCGTTACGAAGTTTCAAGATGCAGAAAACGAAGTAAAAACAAAATGTCATCCTATTCCACTATTACAGAAATATATATTGCAATGGGAGAGAAATTTAGATGAAAACCCATTTATAAGATGGAATTCTCACACTACATTCATTTTAATTGACAATGTTTTGAATGACACACATTCATTGCTTCGTTTTATATTGCGAGACATTTCAAAAGTTTTAAATCTCCCAGGAGAAAAAACCAGATACTCTTAGTTTTCTGTGAAAGTGATCATATATAAAATTTCTTTATCTTTGTTTAAATAATTTACACACTTATATATTTGAACGCACAACTGAATCCCATTATTTCGCCAAAAAATTGTTTATTTATAATTTTTTTAATTAAATCCTCCAGTGATATTTCGTATTCAGAATGTTTGCAGAGAAATATTGTCTTTCGCAAAAAAGACGATGCAATCACTGTTTGTCGCCAACACACACTAATGATTCCCCAAACATTTCTGTATTAGTTACTCCAGTAATTTTATATCCACACACAAGTGGTCTCCTTCAAAATTCTCTCTTTGAAAAACAACTTGCATTCCGATTTTAACTCTTGAAAAACACAATACAATCATTATTTGTCACCAATGTTGATAGTTCACTAAATATTTAAATATCTAATTATTTTTATATCCAAGTATGATCTCCATAAAGATTCACCTCTTGAAAAAAAAAAAAAAAACACTGTCACAATTTATCACCAAGTAAAAAATGTGTGCACCAATCCATGTGATATTTTTTATATATCCAAACAAGATGCATTAACACTCACCCACATAAAAATGCACAATGCAAACACAGTTTACCGCCAAGGGGGACAGTGGATGACGGCCCACGGCGCATATGGTGAACTGTCCGAACCCATCCAACTGGTGGTTGTCCGTGCCGGACGAAAGAGCAGCCGAATTTGCGCGGGGGTCCGGCCCGACTTCCGAACCTCCCGGATTCCGTGTGTGCGCACGCTGTTTCTCGCGCAGGCCGGATGTGGGTGCTCCCGATCAATCGTTCCTTCTCGCTCACTACCCCTTACTCGATCCCTAGAACTCCCGGATTTCTCAGGACAACCTCCCACTTGCTTATAAAAAGAGGGGTGAGTCCCCTTGTGCAATTTTTATGCTTGCCACTCTTATTAGAAAGAGAAAAGTGATGCATTTTAGAAGGTAGGGATGTCACAAGAGCGAAAGGGAATAAAAATCCAGTATTTAGGTCCCCAAAGTGGTGAGGGGGATAGGTGTAAAAACAGGAAAAAGGAAAAGCACTATCACCTCAGTGACATTTCTGGATCGCGAGTATCATGTCTTTATTTAGTAGAATTCTTAATATAGGTGAATCAATGATGATAGCAAAGGAATTTCCTCACTCCGATTTGAACGCATGCTCTTTGCGTGTATACAATCACACCTATAAGTAATTAAGTATATAAAAGTATGCCTTAAAAGTATCATTTACTTCAAAAAATCAATACGTAATACTGATATTTTTCATAATTTCGTTTTGAATTAAATAAGTAGAAATTGTTCCAAATTCAAATGGGAAATGTGTCGTAAAAATAAACAAAAATTTTAAACTTGGCTTAAAAGTTATTTCAGGATTAAAATTTATTTAAGGAATATTAAGAAATCAAAAAGGTCAAAGTTTGCTATCGATTGTAACTCTTAAATACATAATGAGATTTTTTTTTTTATTGTAAAGAGGCAGCCATGTAAAATTCAAAAAAATTTAAAGCTCTTCATTAGAACTTTATGAGGATTGTAGTACACACACACACACACAAACACACACACACACACACATATATATATATATATATATATATATATATATATATATATATATATATATATATATATACATAAGAATGCATACATTTTATATATACATACGTAGAGAAGCAGTTGATTCCTATGTGTGGAACTGTCATTGCCATATGCTGTTTAATAAGGAAAATATATCCTTACAGCTTTTTTGCTTCTACGCTTCATGTCTCATGCATTCAATACACTGTTAAGTATGAACAAATTATATATTTAATAAAAATATATTTAAAAAATAAAGGTATTAGGAATAATTTTAGAGGAATTTTATATGTATGTATATGTATATCTATATATTGTACATATATACGTGTATACATTTATATATATATAAATAATGATAGGAAAAATAATGGGGATTGATTCAATTAAGAATATGTGTTTAATAACTGAACAATTTAGCATTGTAATGGTGTTAAAAAAATCATGAGAATTGTTTTATAATTTCATAATATAAATTGAATTTAATTCTTCATTTAAATATTTCTGAAAATATATTGATATATCAGTTTTAAATCCCATTGTATAATGAGTCTTTGAAACGTTTCACAATTTTTATATCATTTGAAAGTAAATTTGGATTATATAATTATTAGCAACTCTTGAATCTTTATTTAATAATTTCAAATTGATATACAGAATTAAGATAATTGCGATAATTTTATGCCTACTTTTAATGAATGAATTAAAAAAAATATGTGAAATGTAGGTCAACCTAATTCATTTATTTTATTACGTACCAAATTGATACAAATAAATAATCACTTGTAATAATTACGGAATATTATATTTTAAGAATATAATATTTATCGTTTTTTTATTGTTTATTTATTTTTATGATAATCAAGTTTTATTTTAAAATTTATAACCTTTCAAATTATCATTCTTTTTCACGGTTTTAGTTAATTTTTGCCGAGTACAGTTTAACCTGTTTTTGTGCAGTTGATAGGGACCGCATAAAAAAAATCGCACAAAAATATTCAAAAATTTCATACATTATTACATATAACAAACTAATTGAGAAAATACTACAAAAAACTTTTTTATGCGGTGGTTAGGGACCGCATAAAAAAAGCCGCTTTTATAAAATATGCCAATTATTTACGAAATTTATGTAAGAGTACTTCCATAACAAAATAAATAATTAAATAGTACACATGGGAACATTTTAAAAACATAGTTTCTCATTGTTATATGGATAAGTCTTTAAAATGCACATACATAATTCATCGCTACTCATCGTAATCCAAAGTCTCGTAATGAATAAGTTCAAAATCGCTTTCTTCACTTGAAGGTGCAATTTCAATTGATTTATTTTTTGGCAACATAAAGTAAGAGATAAGTTGTTGTGACGAAGGTCGGGTGGTCAGTTGCTTGTAAATGTCACGATAACCAGCTATACATGATTTTAAGCCCTCTCTGGAATTTTATACTCCTTTCTTAACTGGTATATATTTTAAGTAAAGGCTTTTCCAATTTGTTGGAAAGCTGGATCCCTGCATATTTTTATCCGCACTCACAGAATCTAGTTTCTTGTCCATCTTCATAATTTATCAAATTATTGATAATGTCACTGTCATTGAAAGTTTCGTCTTCAATCAAGCGTGGGCTGCTGAAGCGTTGAGAGAAAGCAACTGAATGCGCATTGTCGGGAGACTGTTTATAACAAAGGAACAGAGCGTCTTGAAGTGTTTACTATTCAGTGGCGTAACGTACACCCCCACATCACGGGTGGGTGGGACAGGACTCTAGGGGCCCAAGGCCTGACTTACGCTAAATACATATTTACCCAATTTATAAAATATTAAAGACAAAATCTGAATTTCAGGTGGGGGGGGGGGCGTCCTAACATTCTCCGTTATGCCACTAGTTAATAGATAGAAAACATTAATGTGGCGACAAAAACCATTGAAATTCATACACCGCATAAAACAAAATATCACACATAAAAAATCGCACGAAAAGGAAATTGCATAAAAAAAGACAGCACAAAAACAGGTTCGACTGTATTTCATTATAATATTAATTTTATTATAATATTCAAATGCAGTATTTCCCTCAACGCATACACTAAATGTATAATTAATACGTATTATTTCGATTAAAATTAACTATTTTCACATACTTCTTAATTATATTTAATTTAATTTTTTGAATTTTAGACACAATGCAACGAAACAGCTTGCACACAGGTCTATGTACCAATACTATAGAATCAGTGACCACAACCAAATAGCGTTCAAGACTTAAAATGTGGGAGGGGGGGAAGGCTTTTGCTTTTGATTTAAGTTATCCGACTACGTTCGGAACCGTGATTTTAAAAAACCGCATAAATGGATAGTTTTCATGATATTTAGTAACACTTAGATTATAATACATGTATAAAATAGTTTTAATGACTTTTTGACAAAAAATTATTTAAATACAATATTTTGGTAAAAAATTAACTTAGAATAACATTTTTTCAAAATGTTCTCTATTTATATGAAATGTTTCTAAAATGATAATTTTTGTTTATATAAAGCAAAGACTTCTCTAGAGAGTTCAAACCATGATTTTTTAAAAATTCACATTATTTTCAGAGTTACCCCAATTGAAATAATCATTAGCGTATTTTTCTTAAAATTTCTCCCTTCTGTTGTCGTAAAACATGGATAAACCCCCTTCTAAGTTATATATTTCAAAAATTGTAGTTAGGCCTCTGTACAGAGATCTGAGCTATATACAGGCAAAACATTATTATAATAGAAGCATTTTTCAAAAAAAGAGAATATTTTGAAAATGGATCATTCTGCGTTCATTTTTTGTCAAAATATTTTATTTAATTTTTTTTATTCTAATAATATTCTTAAAATGATTTTACATGCGTTTTCTAATCTAAGTGACACTAAATATCATAAATATTATCCATTTATACGCTTTTGCAAAATCACGTTTCCGAACGTAGATGGATACCTTAAAAAGTATAAATTATTAAGGGACTTCAACCATAGGACGCGTTTTAACACATTCTACATGATTTACATAAACAGAGCATCTTAGCAACGTATGCAAATAACAAGTTAAAAAATTGTGTGCAAGACAAACAATTCACTGAGGACTGTATTCAATTTGTTGTATCATCGTGCTGACACTAACAGACAGTGCTTTATTAGTGAGACTTTTTTCCAGAAGAAAAAGAACGCCCATACTGTAATGCTTCTCAAACTTTCAATATTTGTGACCCAATTTTAAGTCATAAATTTCTTCGTGCTGCCTCTTACAATAATAATGTATTGAATGCAATAATAATATACTTTGACGCTATATAAAACTACAATACGACTTTAATTTTAAACCGTACAAGTCATCAAGATAAGTATTACATTTTGTATATGATAAGCCCATGGCAGTCACTAGTAATGACCAAACTTGTTTTTAATTTAGTATTGATGAATTATTTAAGTTCTTTGTGCAATACATTTATAAGCCTATTATAACGGTGTGAATGTGTTTTTTTATTATAATAGAGTGTATTTTGTTTTGCTTCCATTCAGTAAATAGATAATTATTGTAAATACTTTATTTTCGTCTTTTCGATATGCTCTCTCCCCCCACGTGGGGTTGTCTCACCCCCAAAGAGTCGCGGCCCACAATTTGAGAAACTCTGCGGTAACCCTTTATCTACCGAAGGTACTTATTAGTACCACTCACTTTAAAATTACATAGAATAACTCTTTCTACGAATACTCTGACGATACTTATCAGGAATATTCTTTTAAATCCACTCTTACAAGATATATGGCAGCACGGGTTCTATGATGAGTATTTTAGCCGTGAAAGTGAATAGTTTTATAGCAGAAATTGCGTTTTCAAGTAGCGGCGTTTTTAGCGGATTGCGAATATTGTCAATTTTCTTCCAAAAAAATAGTTAATGTCAAAAGGTAAGCGTCTTATTTTTTTATATGTTAATGAAGACCTTAGAAAACGATTTAGCTATTTATTTTCAATATATATCATTAATTTTACAGTGGGATATCTTTAATTAATTAATTATCTCTAATGGAATAAATTTCCCAAAGTTGAGTATTTTGTTTATGTATATCCCTTAATTTTCAATGTAGTGATTTAAAAAAAACTATTGCATGAAAAAAACTGCTGTAAATCATAATGTGGTAGATAAAGAGTTAAGAGTATTTCGTCGACTTAAAAAGATACCACATGGTCTTTTGTAATGCACACTGCTCTGCTTGACGCTATGCAAAAGTATGAAATAAACAGGCTGCTGTATATTTGACCTCTTACGCTAGAGGACGAGATACTTTAAACTCTGCAAGCGTAGAAGATGTAATTATGGTAATCGTAGAAACATTTAGGTAATCTCCACACGATGTTAATAGTCCGAGTAACTAATCCTCGCGATATTGATATGCTTTTGTCAGCTGTCTCTAAAATTATTCGCGGAATCCTTGGTTATTATAATTTTGAAACCCATATATTTCATACGTAGTACGATGAAGCTACTGTAGTTCCAGAAATATTTACGCTGAAGTGCCTTGAACAAATGGAAGTCAAAGTCACTAGATATTTTGTAGATGGATAAGGCGCGCGTATGCGTCCTTCCACTTAAATGGCCAAATAAATACTCTAAACTGCCACATCTGGCCAACAGAAAATCTACGAGCTCTTCATCAATTTCCATTACATTCTGAAAAAAAATTACAATATGGTGTTGTTTCAAAGTAACTTTCATCAGTAGCTCTTTTAATTTTTTGGAGGAGGGGAAATTAACATGATTTTTTTACGAACTGATCCGTCATTGTGGACAACGGTAACAGAGCATGTTGAGAATTATTTTGTTCCCCAATCTGCAGTAACACAACTGATTACAGCAGTGTTTCTCAAAGTGTGGGGCACGATGACCCTACAAGAGGGGTGCGAGCATACCGAAAATTTCAAGATTTTTTTAAGAAAAAATAACCGGAAAGAGAAGTAGAACAAAATACTTTCTTCCATAATAGAAAAAATACACACCAACACTGATATAATTTATGTTTGCCATCTGGCGTTTTTCCGTCATCAAATAGCTATCTTAGATCCCAAAACCAAATTAAAGAAAGAAACATTTTGTTTAATTTGTTGTATTTCCTAAATAAGAGATTTTTTTTATTACGTTTTAACATAAAATATTAATCGTTAAAAGAAAAACGAAACCCAGAAAATTCTAAGAAGATAAACAATTAATCACTGTAATTATTATTGAAATACTGTACATTAGTTGTAAAAAAAGAAAAGGAAAACATTATTCACTTTTCCGGCAGGCTGCATAATACATTTGTTAATCATTTGATTGACCTTCAAACTTACTGGTATGGTTATTTAGATCATTCGTATTTTTTTCTGAATCGGGAGCGGTGGCGCGGGACATCTGTGATCTCTATTGAGGATCAAACAAAAGAAAACCCTGCTAAAAATACATATTATTCACGATTGAGAAACGCCATAAACATGAAACGAAAGGAAAATTTTCAAATGCTTCCTAAAGAACTCCATCAACCTAAAATATGACGCCATAAGTGTACCACAAGGTTCAGTTCACCTTGTCAAAAAGGCACAAGAAAGAAAAAGTTTCACTTGCTATTTGTTTATTACCAAATGAGTCACGAGTGCGAGCCCATTACCACTAAAGACCCACCGTGTAGGGGTGAGATGCACGTTAAATCTATCAAGAGTTCAAACATCCTCTTGTTGGAGTGGTGTGGTAGTTAAAAGAGGCCAGCTCAAGTATCGTCCTCGTCAACCATTGTTCAAAATTACGAGGTCGTCGCCAAAAGCCCTCGTGTAGCTGAACAGTGCGACGTTAATATTCACTCACTCGATCATGAAAGCTCATTGAAACTGCAATAACTTGGAACAAAATATGACAGTTTTGCCAGCAAAATAATATTCCTGTAGTATTAATGAAAGTGTTTCTGATTTGCGTCCTTTATTAAGGTCTTGAACTTTTGAATCATTTTAGTTCAGTGTTTTATTGGATTTTTCTCAAATCATCAAAGAAAAATTGAATAGTCCTTGAAAGCCGGTAAGTATACTTTCTCTTAATTAAATTATTCACTGGAATTTTTTCCGATTTTTATCGTGTACAGTAAAAATAATTATAAACAAATGATTGAGGTGACTCAGTCCCCCGCAGTACCATTAGCGTTAGTATCGAGTGCACGCCTGCTCAAAACATTTTGAAGTCTTCTCGCTTTAAATATTAAAAAGTAACGCAATTATTCTTCATCGGAATTTTATATTCTTTTTTAATTATTTAATATTAATTCTAAATGAATTCTGTGAGGCTTAAAATTACAATTCTTTTAAACAGTTATTTACAGTTATAGCATTTATCTAAAAATCATTTTACATTTTTGTATACAATGTCGTGCACGCAGTTTTACTCTCTTTACAGTTCAGCTATTATATCAAGAATAATGTTATATTTTTTAAAAAAAATGAACTCGTGTGAAGAGCCGGTGTTTCAGCCAGTATACGTTTAATGTATTAGTACTGAAGAAGGTATTTTATAAATAATTTCTTAATACTAAATTAAGAACAAGTTTGATAATTACTATGGACTTTCATGGGCTTGTCTTGTAGAGCAAAGTTTTTCAAAGGAAGGTTTAACAAAGGTAGGATGTTGAAAATGGTAACAAAGGTAGTAATGGCGAAGTGCTTTTGTTTTCAGTACAGAAAATTTCATCATCCACCTTTACCCAAAATTCAAAGACCGATTTATTACAAAATTACCTTTTAAGTTTTCACTGGATGTGAAATGTATGAAGATTTCTCTTCGGAAGTTGAGAGTCCTTCTGGAGTATCTTGAAATAGATCCCTAATCCACTCGTAACTTGCTACCAAGTTGTCCTCATCCAGTAAATACTTTTTGAAATTCTTTTCCAACATAGTTAAACGATTTTACATGGTTTTAAAAACAACTTTCTCATGTTGTTCTTCAGATTTGTAAGTTTTGACACATAACCAGCTGGGGCTTTTTTCCCATCATTTACTTCATTGGTGGTAAATCCAAAATTTAAGTATTTTTGAGAATAGGTATTGCCTTGATTTAATTTTCGGAACCATGCTCGTCTGTGTACTTGTTGATCCTTCATTATCGTGGAATGTTTGCTTACGACTTAAAAATGTATGTATGATTTCGTTTTAATCTACTGCCGTAAATACTTAATTACCGTGAATTACAATTAACGTGTAAATTTAAAAAAAACGTACATTCACAAGCTAGATTCGGTAGCTATAAAAGTATCGAGTCGACCAAAGCTGACTGGAATTGTACGAAGTTTTACATGTTTTGCGCAGACGTCCGATAGGTTGCCCAGACTGACGCAAATGTACCCTATAATTGCAGATGTGATAGATATGATAGAGAGCAACATAGACTAGACTATTTTTCTAATGACATTTGTACTTTGAGAAACGAATGCTGAAGGAGAAATAAATCATTAATTAAATATATCATTTTGCGATCTGTTCCAATTTAAAAATTAGAGAAAGAAAAATTAACATAATAATAAGCAATATATATTTTAAGTAATTTTCTTAAAATATATATTACTTAAAAGTTACATATACAAAATTTAATACACTTATCGTATTAATTTGTACGGTTTATAATTAAGATCGTATTGTAACTTTAGCGTCTCTCTCACAAAGTGCATTTTTATTGCAATAAATACATTATTGTTGTACAGGGGGCGACAAAAATTTTGATTGAAAATTGGGTCGCCAGTATTGAAAGTTTGAGAAACACTGGTTTACAGGAAACAATTTTTAAGTATAATGGTGTATTTCCTCATATTTATTCTGTTGAACAACAATTATAACGTAGTATTTTCTTGAAGAACATGTAATCAGCCATAATTTTCCTACTGCTTGACCTCTATGCTCGCCTGATCTCTCTCCTTGCGAATTTTGGTAATGAGAATATTTTAATGATGCAGTTTACTGAGTATAATCCACAACCTTGATGCAACTTAAAGACGGCAAAAATCAGTATATTCTTGGAATTCTCACTGTTTTGAAAAAGGAGTTGCGAACAAACGCGGTCCTCATACATAACATTTTTGTTTTGTAATTGCGCAGCGCTAGATATCAGAAAATGTTTTGTAATGGTTTTTTACAAGTACAGGATCTCAAACATTTGAGGCTCAAATTTTATAACTTTAACCTGCACAGATAACTAAATTTAGAAAGTTTAATACATTCTCTACCAGAAAAATTTATATATCCATCCTAAGAAGCCGAATTACAGAATCGTGTTTTAATGATTAAAAACACTCCTTAAATTTTAATAGTAAAACCAGAAAAACAAAAAAAAATATTTTTTATGTTCATGTTCAGTGTTTTCTTGTAATTCTAATATTTCGGTTTCAGTCAATTTTTCATTTACTTTACTTTTCTTAGGCTGTGAAGGCCTTGGAATACTTGTAAAGTCCACCATTTTAAAAAACGGATACAAAAAAAATTAACACAAAATTTAATAATTAATCACATAAAACATAAAGATTTTACTTCAGTAATATTCCTCAAAAACCTCTTTGTTCTACCTCCAAAGCCACACTAAAAATAAAGCAATTAACTTATCATAGTCGATCGTCGTCCGAGAGTGGCACCGGCATACAAGGTAGGGCCCTGCTGATGCACCAGCGAGTCAGTGGCAGCGAACGTGTTAACTATAACAACCCTGTACACACAAGCATCGTGATTTAACTGGAATCATGTAGTATGTTCGTGGGACATATTTATCTGGTTGCAACTGATTAATTGGCGATGAATTTTTTTTTGTTTTATTTCCATATTTTACTGATTAACATACATAAAGCGACAAAGCAAATGACAGCTATATAATCACACATCGCCTTACGACAACTGACACAAGCGTTCTTCATTTTACATTCCAGAGATATCAGCTTTTATACCTTTTCCTATCGGAAGCTGCTTGAATGTTCGATAATCATGATTTCAGGTATTTAAATCACTGATTAGTCAGAACGATGACTGATGCAATGATGCATTATATCATTTTGAAATGTGTGAATGTGACACATAATGACTTAAAGTTGTGGTTAAAATGGTAGTTCCGGTTAGGCAGGTAAACTAAATCTTTTAACTATCAGCTATGCTTAGGAGGTTTCAAGACATGTATAAATAAAATAAAATCAACCAAAAGAACATTTGAATGGGGTACTATTACATATCTATCTATCTATCTATCTATCTATCTATCTATCTATCTATCTATCTATCTATCTATCTATCTATCTATCTATCTATCTATCTATATATATATATATATATATATATATATATATATATATATATATATATATATATATATATATACAGGGTGTCCCCGAATGCAGTGTACAAACTTGGAGGGGTGGTAGAGAACATCGTGAGGAGCCAAAATTACATAGGAAAGCGATAGGTGGCGCTGTACGCGAGCTCGCAAGGTAGGAAATGTGGTTTCTTCATTTCAGACACGAACAGCGTGCAATGAACATGTATCGTTTTACGAACTCAGAGTTGGCGGATATCCATTTTATCTACGGCCTAGCTGACGGAAATGGACGTGCTGCTGTTCGGTTGTACAGGGAAAGGTATCCAACGAGGCGGCAACCAAATCATCAAACGTTTGCTCGGGTGCATCAAAACCTGGTAGAACGTGGATCCTTCAGAGCTACGATTGAAGGTACTCGATGGCGGCGAATAGCGCGAAGATAGCATATTCGAAGAAGGTGTGTTGCATGCTGTGGACCAAACTCCCGGCACTAGTATACGGGCACTTGCTGCTTCAAACGGAAGATCTCCAACAACTATCCATCGTGTACTGCAGGGTGCAGCCTTGCATCCTTCTCATGTACAGAGAGTGCAGTCATTACAACCAGATGATCCCCCACGACGTGTCACGTTTGCACAGTGGTTTCTTAACCAAATTGCGGCAGACATACACTTTGCCAGTTCCGTGTTGTTCTGTGATGAAGCAATCTTTTCACGTTAAGGTGTGTTCAATACGCACAATGCGCACATGTGGGCCTTTAATAACCCACATAGCACCCGACCACGAGCCATGCAACAACGCTTCACTGTTAATGTGTGGGCGGGTATCGTGGGTGACAGTTTACTCGGCCCATACATCTTACCGCCTCGACTGGACTCTCACAAGTATCTCGTCTTTCTACAGGAGGTACTTCCAGAACTGCTTACCGATGTCCCCACACCTATTCGGCGCCGCATGTGGTTTCAACAGGACGGAGCGCCATCTCATTATGCAAGACATGTACGTGAGCATTTGGACCGGACATTTCCAAACAGATGGATTGGGCGTGGTGGTCCCATCGCTTGGCCTCCTAGATCCCCAGATTTATCCCCTCTGGATTTATTTCTCTGGGGGTGCTATGAAAGGCCTCGTGTACGACACGCCTGTTGTTTCCGAAATGAACCTGGTCGCACGGATATCCATCGCTGCTGCTAGGATCCGTGAAATGCCCGGTGTTTTCGAAGATGTTCGGCAATCCATGTCGCGTCGGTGCCGTGCGTGCATACATGCCAATGGTCGCAACTTCGAACACTTCCTCTGATGCTTTCACATCATACTTTTTATTTATTATTGGTTTTTTATTTAATAAAGCGTTTTGCAGTAAATTTTGTGTTGTGGCGTTACTGTCTTTGTGTCTCTTTATCTCGTTAGGGTTACGTTTCCGCCCATGCTTTCCTATGTAATTTTGGCTCCTCACGATGTTCTCTACCACCCCTCCAAGTTTGTACACGGCATTCGGGGACACCCTGTATATATATATACATATATATATTTATATATATATATATATACATACATATGTATATATATATACATATATATATATATATATTTATATATATATATACATACGTATGTATATAAATAAATAAATATATATATATATATATATATATATATATATATATATATATATATATATATATATCAACAGGTCAAATCTATATTAAAATTCACATAAAAGTTTTAAGCAGATTATATAAATAAAAGTTTTATATTTTAATGTGATGAATAGAAAAGCTATACTATTCTTACAGTGATGAAAGAAAAGAATAAAATTTTAATATTATACACACACACATGACACCATGAAATACTACTATATAAGTATCGAAGATAACATTTTTACGCAAAACTTTTATGAATTCTCCTGACGTTCGTTTTAAATTTCCATATTTCTCTCGAGGACATGTGCATTATTATTTTATAAAACCAGTATGTTATTTCAATATTTTACTATAACCAAATGTCCTCCCTTCACCTCTAGAAAGGAATAACACGATAAATTCGCAAATGTTAAGCAAGATTACAAGCGTCAAAACAAATTCATTCCTTACTATATTATAGGAAATAAAACGTGGAATTCGTCTTTTCCTTTCAGCATTGCTGCAAATGGAAAATATAAACGCCACGCACACAGGAAAAATATAAACTCCCTACTACATTACGTACTTCACTTGTTTTCTTTTCATTTATTTTAGAGAGAGACTGTGTAAGAGTATTACGTTAAATTGAATCCTCTTAAATCTGCGGAAGTTTGGACGTCTGATACTTCTTTTTGAAATCCTTTTATATTCTACGGAATATTTCAAAAACAGGAAAATATTATACTATAAATATTATAAATAGAATTATATGAATGCTTCCATTGTTGCATGAATTTTGACATACATGAAATGATGTGATTGACAAACAGGCACGCAGTTATACGATAATAGAAAATAAGCAAAAGTCAAAAGTTTGAGGATAATACTTGTACATAATTTATTCACATATATGTTTAATTTTCAGTTTCTTAATTTTACATCCATAAAAATTCATATGAACAGAATTTACTCACATATACGTATAATTATCAATTTATTAATTTGAAATTCATGAAAATTCATATGAATTTAATCAGTGTAACACATTTTATGCATTTGTCATAAGTTATCGTTAAAGCATTCCATTTTTAATACATGTTAAAAATGATAAAATAATTATAATTATGCTGGGCACAAATATCTTAAATTTTGAATCGAAGATCTTGTATTTAAATAATGTTGGTATTAACCGTAAATAAAAGAAATCAGAATTCTAGATGATATCATGGTTTGAGATGCAAATTGGCTGGCTGAGATAACCGAATGGTCATGGTCACCAACTCGAGGCCGCCGTTGTCAAGTCAGTGCCACTGAGATCCCACGATATAGAAAGTTGATACATTTCAAACCAGTCGTCTTTCCGTTGACGTAATGAGGATGTTTAGAGAGAATGGCATCAATTTAGGTGTCATCTGCATCACTTGACCGGGGTTCAGAATTCAGAGCCTCGTTGCCAATAGACCTCGTGTTGTTTCACAGCGTGCAACGTAAATAAAATCAATCAAATTAATTGTCCAAGGAATACCAGTAGTCTTCAACCCCCAGGCCGTAGACCGGTACAGATCCGTGGATGAAGTGACACCAGGCTGCCCAATGGAACATAAAAATATTCCATTTTATTTAGTGTGGTATATTGTGTAGTATTCTAGTTAGCTAAAATATTAATTACTTTATGTACATTTTTTCTGTGACCCTATTTTATTTTGAAGGTATGTTTAAATACAATTAGATTAAAACTATTAAATTACAGCAGTGCTTCTCCAGTTTTCAACATTTGCGACCCAATATTCAATCAGAATTTCCATACAATAACAAAGTTTTGAATTCAATAATACTATACTTTGACGCTAAAGCTACAATATTAGTTTAACTTGTTAAGTGTCATTGGTGTATATATACGCCTCGCACAGTTAAAACGTTAATTATCCCGGACATATATATATATATATACGTCGTTCCAAAGTACGATCTTTTCTGTGCACTGCTATTTATAAAACTATTCCAAAGGCTTTGGAATGCAATAAAAAGAATTTGACAGTGTTTGCGAGGAATTTATTTATATATATTTCAGAGTATTTGTGCTTATTTTATTGCTTTTCTTCCATCCCCCCCAATACATTACATACGCACACCTACATGGCATTGGGGGGAGCGAATCACGTAACTTTTAGACACGGCAGTTAAAGAATTAATTGTAAACAGTACAAATTATTAAGATAATTGTTAATGTTTTAACATAATTTTATATATAAGAAGCTCATGGGGTCGCTGGTGATAATTAAACTTGTTCTTAACTTCGTATTGTTAAATTAATTATAATATATATTGTGCAGTACTAATACATTTATAAATGTGTTATATCAGTGTAAGTGTGTATTTTACTTTTTATTATGTCAGAAAGTTTATTTTCAGCAAATTTATAATTTTTTTAAATAATCTTTTGTTTTCGACTCTTCAATATACTTGCGCCCCCCTCTTAGAGTTATCCTGCCCTCTTAGGGGGCCGCGATCGCCGAATTAAAGCAATCTAAAATACAAACAATCAACGTCCCCCCCCCTCAACAGGCCGCAGTAAAATTATCAAACGTTGACCGGTCCGTGGTGATAAAAAGGTTGAGAAACACTGAGGTATAAGTTATAATTACATATTGTAATGCTTATAAACGTATTAAAATTCTATAAATAATATTTAAATAACGTATATACGATTAAAATCTTTTATCTTATTATCATGAAAAAATTTAAAAAATCAGCGATTTATACAACATGCTGGAAAATTTTATAAGAAAAAATATCGATATAATGCTCAAAGAGAAATATGTATATATATAATTTTACGTTTTTTATGAATCTATCTAAGTATTCATTCTAAAAATGAATTTATATGTTTAAAGTATATAGACAAATAGTTCAAGATTGTTATATGGTAATTTTTGGTTAAAGGAAATTGCAGGGTTAATATTTAGACCTACCCACTTCGATACTAAAGACAGATAGACAACAAAAATAAACCTATGAACTTTGTGAGTGGAATCGATTTCAGCATTTATTAAGACACCTGACAGTTTTTGTGACAGTTATTTATGACTTTAATTGAATCGCCTAGGCTCAAGTTTCCCAGTAAAGAAAAAATAAGTTTAATAAAAATGCATTGGAATGGGACAAATTAAAGAGCTTGAAACTTTTTAGTTTTATAATATCAAGTATGTATGTGTCGAGTACCCCTCAGTAGGTGTAACTTTTTTTTAACTTAAACTATTTACATGTTAGACATGGAAAATAAAAGAATTCTGTAAAAGAAGCTGAAATTAAAACCGAACGTTGTAATAAATTAATTGACTCTTTTTTAACGTCGCATTATAATGCTACATTAGGATTATTTGCAACGGGCCACGTAATTTTGCACCAAAGTAAAATTACGAAGATGATACATGAGATGATATCCTACACTCCAAAATTCCGAATCACACCAACGTTAGGAAATAATTTTAATCAATAAATTTAAGATCATCAGTCTTTCTGAACGGGACATTTTTATCGGCACCAACCTTCGAAACCCCGATTCAACAGAAACGATGAATTTTAATGGGAGATAAATAATATTATAGTGTTTTTTTAAAAGAAGGGAAGTAAAATGTTATGTTGTTAATAATTGAACCGTTTGGGAGTTTATAACTAACTGTTGGAAAATGTATAGTAAAATAATACTTTTAAAGGTTAAGAAGATCAACTTAATTTGGTAAATCTAACAAAAATACTTCATGAATGAAAAAATTGCATACAATCCTTCTATGAAAACCTGTTTGGAGGGATTATTGTATATACAAGCAGCTGCTAAATTTTAATTACTCTGTATCTTATAAAAGTATTTCTTTTCAGAGTTATACTTTAATGCACTGCCTTTGATAAACTTCCTAATTTTGTTTCATTGGTTCTTGCTAAGTAAATTTTGTGCTACGAATTTTATACAGTGACAATTATTATTTGCCTAGAAAGATTTATCATTATTTATGATGAATAAATAAATGATGTAATATGTGTAAGGTTTTAGTTTCAAATATCTAAGCAAATTATATGAGTAATGTCATTTAAATAATTGTCCCCATCTAATTTCAAAATGGATGAAAAATACATCATCAATTAATATACGTCAGCTGTATGCTCTACAATAACATACAACAAAAGTATGTGTTGTTTTGCTTGATTCAAAAAAGTATTACTATGTTTCAATACTTAAAATACATAATTACATAGTTACAGACTTAAAAGAGTATAAAATGTTCTTCCGTAATCCTATGCATGGAACAATTTGGAAAACAGAGGAAATTTATCATGTAAAAATATGTATACACTCCCCCCCTCTCTCACCCTTTTTTCCTGTATATGATATCACTTCGTATTTTTGCTAGGTTAAAGTTAATTGTTTTATATGAAGAGGACTTCCCATAAAAATCAAACAATAAAGAAAAAATTTACATTCATGAATATTTTATAGTAAAAAGGAATATAAAAACTAGAAGAAAAGAAATATAAAAATAAGAAAAACAATGTTTAAAATTATTTTTATAATAAAAAGGTATTTCGAATACATCACAAGAAAAAAAAGATTTCGAAATTTTAAGTCAGAGATTTGTTCTAAACATTTAACTGTTCTAGGTTCAGCGTCTTAGGGGTTATAACTATTCTCTTTCGAATGATTTTCGAAGAAAGCTCGATTTGTTTTCTCCTGCAAAGTATGATATACTACTTAAAGAAAATTGCAATTTTTTTTTGATTAGTTATTTTTATATTATGCAGAATGAGAGAATTTTTTACACTATCAATTGCTTAAAATTTCCCCCAAGTTAAAAATTAATGTATTTATTTCGAATTTCAAATATTTTGAAAATTTCTTCATTTAAAATTATTTAAGAAATAAAAAAGTAAAAATTAAAATTTTCTTTAAGATATGTATAAATATAAGCCATATTTCCCATTTATTTAACTATTCATTTAAAAAAGTAGAATAAAGTATTTCTTCTTTAAAAAGCTCTAATGTTTTGGTTATATCTATATCTATGTATATATATATATATATATATATATATATATATATATATATATATATATATATATATATTATGTAAAAAAGAATTCCTCAACTGTACAAAAACTTTAGAAATTCTTTTGGTGAGTCTAGAATTCTTTAAAAGATATTTCCCATTTTTTTTTCTGCAAAACTTTTTTATAATGTATAAGTCTACAATTTTTAGGTTTTTTTTCTCCAATTCATACCTTAAAAACTTTTTTTTTAAATTCTAAACATTTTATATATTTGGAAAATCCTATAAATTTTTTTGAAAGTTATTCCTTTTATTTTTAATATTTTCCAAATTCCTAAACTTGAAATCTAAATGAAGCGACTATTGTATCTCTTCAAGATAAAAATTACTGTCTATCTAAAAATAGCTATTTAAAATCATTAAACGAACGTTTAATTAGGTGCATTATGAATTTCTATTTAATTGCCTATTATCAAGAAAATATCAGAAAAGTCTGTACTAAAGACGTCTTCATTCTATTTAAATTATTCATGAGATAAAAAATTTCCACTTCATAATTAGAACTGCTTATTATTTTGGCTTCGAAAGTCATTAAATTTTTAACAATATTTGAATTCAAATGCTGAAGTACAAAAGATTAAATTTCTTAATTTTATTCTCGTTTTATTTTTAATGTACTTGTATTAAGATCGTAAAATTCCGTTCACTCTGTAAAATTCATTTCTCTTTTAAAATATAAGCATTAAATTATTTAAAAATATTACAAAAACATATGTGTTGTGTGTTGTTGTGGATAATGCCACCTGTATGACGTAGGCAGAACGAGGTCCCCGAAATTCATCGTGGCAAGGGGCTAGAAGTACGCCTGTCGTTGGCCTAGGCCTTGAGCACCATACAGGTGACAGTACGAATTAGCTCAGCGAAATTCCCCAAAGGGACGATAGATGGTGACACCACCGATCTCCACCTCCACAATTTTAGCATGGAACTGAAGGGGAGGGAAATATTCTCCAGTCCCCTGCAGTCGTGATTCAGCCCACAAGACTTTCGGACCCACTGATTTAACAAGCACATACTCCGTGTGTACTCGGAGGGTACTTGGTGGCATCGGGTATCAAACCCAGGCCTTCCGGTCTGGAGTCCAATGGTCTAACCACTAGGCTACCCACATCCCACAAAAATTTATAATTCAACTAATCTTTTCATGAGTATTCCAGCATATTATCGGTTATCGAATTATGTAACCACGAATTTTAAAAAAATTCCTTTTGTTTATTAGCCGTAATTGAAGGAAGTACTTTCAAATGGTTTTGTTTCAAGAAACTTTTCGGTGTTATTTACACGTCACACATTTAGGCTTCCTAACCTGTTTAAAAACTATCACGTTTCACCAGCGTGAATGTAATTGACCCAATTCGTACAGATTTACTCTAGGCCTTAAAAAGACTTTGTACCCGCAAAATGACCGAACCATCGTTTTTTTTATTTTATCTTATTCTTTGCATTGTTATCTTTCGAATGAAATATCATTTGTGCAAGTCATAATGTTAGAAGTTGAATAAAACATCATTTAAAAAAGGAAATTTACAAATTAGGCAATTCGACCACGCACCATTTTTTTTTAATGCTTGTTAAATTTTCGAAGTAAGGCATTTTATATTAATAATTTCATAATTTCAGCTTTTATTCCTCATATGTTTTCATAAATACTTCAATGTTATGTGAAGAAAAAAAACTAAATTTTTTGCCATAACAGAAAAACATTTTTAACATTTTTCTTGAATTTTCTTATGCGATTAGTTCTCTCTAAAAATTTATCGTTTATAAAAATTTATGGGCTAAAAATTACGAAAATGCAATTATTTTAAAGAAAAATATATAATTAGTGGTATTTTAAGTTTATTATATTCATTTTTTTAAAATTATAAACTTTGAAGTGGTTTATCTCAGTTTATGTCTTTTTGTGCATTAGTGCATTCAAAATGCTGCTCGTTCCACAATTATTTACCAATCACTTCCCTTTTTGTTCTATGATTTGTCTATTTCTATTTGTCTATGATCTATTTGTTACATAATGCATGTAACAAAATTAGGGATCCATTTTGATGTAAATACTTTTTAAAAAAAAATTAAAATGTAGTAGATATTGGCTCTTTTGTTCAATTTTAACACATGTATACCAATATTTTTTTTCTCCAAAACGTATTAAGTTATTGTAAAATCGATCCCTAAAGTTGCTTAGAACATCCTTAAGAATATTACAAAAAATTTTCAAGTCAAAAAAACTAATAATTACAAAAGGGGTAAATTTTGAAAATTTTCCAAAATTTCTTCAAAAAATTAAAATTTTTAAAATTGTGGGAATAACATGTGAACAATTTCATCTCATATCATTTTTTTAATATAACCATTATATCAAATTCTAAAATATAATTTTTAAATACACAAATAACAAAAAATGTTAAAAGGGTACCAAGCAATGGTGTAACAAGACTTGAGTGGGCCCTGTATCAAAATTCTTCTATACCCTAAAGGGTCCCTCAAATATATCAACAGTACTTTCTTTGTATATATTGGGACCCATGTAGCTTCGGAACCTCGTAACATTGCTAACGCTGATACGGTGGTAGTTACATATCTGGGGAGGGGGGTACCAAGTCCTTTTATAGAATATATTCTACATAGTTCATTTAATATACTATAAGTATTATAGTAACAATTATATTTTAGCTCATTCACAAAAATTCTTCTATCTCATTAAATTCTACATAGGATAGGTTATATGAGTCATCCTTTTCCTTCAATTCATCGCCGTTCAGTTCATTATATTAACGATTCAGCTCTTGTGAAAAGTTTCTGATCTTAATAAGACCACGTTCCCAGTTCATCATGCTTTATAACACACACAAGTGATATAAAAACAATTTTAAGTCAATTCCTACTTAGATCAACAAAGAAAAATTTTATTTTAGCTACTTTTTATTAAATAGTTACAACTAATATAAATTTGTGTATACATATGACAGAATCAAAGCATTAAGTGGTAATTAATGTTATTAATTATCTTTTAAGTATCCTATTGTCATCCAAAATAATCGTGATTATAAAATTTCATTTCAACTGAATGCTTTAAAACGTGAGAAAAAAAAAACATTTTCAAGTTTTGACACAAGTCGCCAAAAGGGTCGCTAAGTCGTCAAAAATTATGCCAACGTAGCTGTATTGATAATTCTTTAAATAATTAGTTTTTATCAATAAATATTTATTAATTATAATTAAATTACTGTATTGTCATCCAAAACAATCATGTATTTTAAATTTCAGTTCAATTGAGCGCTTTAAAGAGTACTTTATTAACAATTGAAAATTCCACCAAGAGAAATAAATAAACCAATAAATAAATAGAGAGTGTGAGTTAATAGTAGAAATTGAAAAATGGCAAAACACGCCCAGTATATAGCATACTATGAATTCGTTCTCAGGCCAAGTTTGAAATTGAAAGTAATTAAAATTTTCTCCAGCTCGCGTGATCAAGATAACATTATGAGACAATGACTGGACAGGTATATTACACGTGATATTCCTCATACAAACCAGGCTTAGTTAAAAGACAACAATAGATTGACACCACTTCATAATGACGTCAGTGTTTCTGCATTTAAGTACAGAAACACTCTACCATCAATTATTCAATCACTAATTCTATATATATATGAGAAAAATGCCTTCCTCCCTCCTTCACTTACTCATCACGATATCTCCAGAACTATTTGAACACTTTAGACTTTAAATACCATATGCATCTTCCTTACACGGCATAGAGATTCGTTTAAAGTGGGTTTTGTGAGAAATCAAGCCCCTGAAGAGGAATGCAGAAGGAATAAGGAATGTTGAAGATAAATATTATCGTTTTTGAGCAGTTAGACCCATATACTTGAAATTTGGTTAACATGTTTCTTTTGTTGAATAGATATCCGTTAAGAACGTATTTTATGGAAAGCGTCTCCTCTAGAAGCAGTTTCCGAGTTGTTATTAAGGCGTATTAATAAATAAAATTTTTGTTTCCCATTTATTAGACCTCCATTAATGAAATTTAGTTTAGCGTGTTTCTTTTATAGAGTTAAAACCTGTTAAAAACTTATTTTACAGAAATAGACTCTCAGGGAGTGAGCTTATTGATAAAAAAATTCTTTTTTGGATCTATTAGACTTAGACTTCAAATATGGCAAGCATGTTTATTTTTTGAAGTAGAGGTCCTCTAAAATTGGTTTTTGAGGAAATTCACTTTGAAGGAGGGGGTTACGAAAGCGTAAGAGCCAATTTTTAAATTAGGTGATGAGAATTATAAGAATGTTTTTTATACAATCGAATGTTTATTACTAGAAATTGGACATAAATAATGTTTAAATATAAACAATATATATACTCATTCATCATAAAATACTTGACCAAGAGGGCGGGTAACGGTTAATTGAAGCATATTAAAAACACTTAATTGATTTCACATACTTGCTAAAGAGATCCTCAATGGTTCGATTAAACCTAGATATATAAATCTCACTTTTTTAATTCTTATGATAGTGTTTCTATACTAGAGGGCGCGATAACCCTACGAGAGGGGCGCGAGCATATCGAAAATAAAAGATTTAAAAATATTTAATCTACTGGAATGAATTAAAACAAAATGCTTTCAGACATAATAAAAATGCACTTTTACTCTGATATAATTTATAGGTGCGCTATATTAAGTCATCAAAAATAAAAAACTTCTTCAATACCTAATTAGCTATCTTTGATCCTAAAACCAAACAAAAAAACTTTTATTTGATTTGCTGTAATCCCATGATGAGAGATTTTTTTATTACGCTACCTTTTTAATCCTAACATACTACTCATTGAAAGAAAAAACAGATCCCGGACCCAGAATCGAAAAAATTTAGGAACATAAAAAATTCATCACTGTCATTATTTTTCAAAAACTGCACATTATAGCTGTAATCTGTTTGACCTTCTAAGTTATTGGTACAGTTAGTTATGACCCCTCTCTTATGTGTTTGTTTCTCATTTAGGGAAGTTGTAAGTAATGTATCTCTCTGTTGCGCATTTTTCCATGAAAGGAGTTGTATGATATTTGGAAAACCACGGAGAGAGTATTTAAGAGTATTCTAAAAAATATAAAGCACAGCGAAAAACGTTTTACTAAATTTTTTATTAGTAACATATATATTATCATAATGAATACACTTTTTACCCGGAAGTGGTCGCGCGGGACACACAGATTACGAAATCGTTAATTCTGACAAAACTGTTTATTTGTTACCAAAGAAAAATTGAAAAGTCCTTGAAAGTAGGTAATTATATTTTCTCATAATTAAATTATTCACTGGAATTACGATTTTTATTGTGTACTATAAAAATAATTATAAAAAAAGGATTAGGGTGACTCACAATAATCCTGCTGGACTATTAGTATCGAGTGCGCGCCTGCTTCAGGGTCGAAACACGTTGAAGTCTTTTCGCTTTAAATATTAAAAATAATACAATTATTCTTCATCGGAATTTTCTATTATTGTTCATTATTAAACATCAATTCTAAATGATAATTCTGTAAGGCTTAAAATTATAGTTCGCTTTAAACTAATTATACTTTGAACGATCATTTAAAAAAATCATTTTACATTTTTGTAAACATTGTCGCGCACTTAGCTTTACTCTCCTTACAAAATTCAGCGATTATTTCAATAATGTTTTATTTTCTTATGAATGAACTTGTGCATAGAGCGGGTACTTCGGCCGGTATACTTTTAATGTATCAGTGCTGCACAGAGTATTTTATAACTAATTAATTAATACTAAATTAAGAACACGTTTAGTAAGTATTTACGACTTCCATGGGCTTGTCTTGCAAAGCAAAGTTTTTATAAGGAATGCTTATGATTAGAAATTGACCCTCTGAGTTCTTTTTCTATATTTAGCAGATATCTATATTTTGTCTTCTAAGCAGCCACCGCATTTTGCAATATGTTCAATTCAAAAATTAGAGAAAGGAAAAATAACATAATAATTATCCTATTATTTTATTTATTTATTTATTTATTACTTAAAAGTAGTGTACAAAATTTAATACTTATGTTACTAATTTGTATGGTTTTTATGTAGCTTTAGCGTCAAAGTGCATTATTATTGCATTCAGTACATTATTAATGTATAAGGGGGGCGCGATAAAAATTGTGATCGAAAAGGGGGGCGCCAGTATTGAAAGTTTGAGAAGCACTGCCTTATGATTTAAAAACTATCTACGACTATGCAAACATAACATATCAAATGAATGCATATTTTTGAGGAATTTTTAAGGCCTCGGAAATCAGAATTAAGATATGAGGACGATATTAAAAGAAATTTTATAAATGGTTTGAATTGACCCATTGAGTGTAAAAGGGTTAAAACCGTATGAGAGTGTGCCAAATATTTCAGCGAAAAACAACAACTAACGAACTTAACTATGCTTAGTTAATAAAACTATTAACTTTCCCTGAACTTCATTTTCGCCACAATCCACAACAACCCTGGTAAAATCTAGGATAAGTTTTGTTTTAATGGCTTATTTTGGAGATAAGTTAATTGCTTATTTAATTTAAATAATTGCATTATGCAAAGCTGGAAAAACTAAATATTTAGAAGAATTACTCCTAAGCGAAATTAATGAATTAATTTAAAAGTTACGCTGATGTGCCATTTGTAAAATTTAAGTCAAACAAAATTTTACTTGCAAATATATAATTTTTTTACTTTTGTATTTAATATTTTAAAACCTTAATGTAGGTTTACACATTTTAATGGAACAATTAATCATGAGAAAATAGTCAGTTGGCTTTTCTAAATGATGAATAAACTTAAATATCGTGATTTCCTAAAATAAGTTTTCCTCCAAAATGTACTTTACGTATTCGTGTTAAACTTTGAGGTTTATTTATAAATATTATTCTTTTTAACCTCATAAAGAGGTTTTATCAGAATCTGTATTTTTTATTCTTTATTCATTTTCTTAATGTTGAAATTTGATGTTATTATACGTATTTGTATGGACAGATTATTTCTTGATTTTTAATATTTGAATTCTTTTCTAGTGAATATTGGACGATACATTTTTATCTCAGAGATTAAATTGCATAATAAAACGAAAAATATAATTCCCCATAGTACTTTTCAATGTAAAAAATTGTTATATTACTAAATATTTACTACAATTACAAATTTTGTAATAAAATCTTTACTTCTAAACAGAGGGGGAAAACTCAAAACGCATGTATTTAAATTTTAAATTATTTTTTCATCAGCTCATAGTGTATTTCGGATAACACATATTTTTCTGATAGGGATAAATACACTTTGAAGAGCATTGTTTTATTAGTTAGATTGTGGAAAATAAAAATTGGTTTGTTTGAATGTGTTGCATAAAACCTGAATATATTAATTATTAATTAATTAATTAAATAATTAATATAAATTTTCATATATTTATAAATCTTGAAATGAAACAATATACATTATTTATGTACATTAATTTTTTTTAAAAATCTAAATAATTAAAATTAAAATTATGCTATGATACAAACTTATTTATGTTTTATTTTAACTTTTGTAATGTAAATTTCAGGTTTTAATATATTTCTTACTTTTTTTCCATGCAAATAGCAACATATAAAACAACAGAATAATAAAGTAAATAGAAACCCACACACTCATATACAGAGAAATATATATATATACGTTTTACGCGAAACCGCTTAATATAAAATACCGAAATATTGATTAACACGAAATAAACAACAGTCCCGACAAACTACTATGTATTTCCATGCATTTTTCTCTTAACACGAAACGAAAATCGCTTAGCATGAAAAGGTTTTCCTTCCACTAATGCAGTGTTTCCCAAACTGTGGGGCGTGCCCCTGGGGGGCGCTACCATATCGAAAATAAAAGATTTAAAAATAATTAATTTACTGGAATGAATTAAAACAAAATACTTTCAGACATAATAAAAATGCACTTTTACTCTGATATAATTTATAGGCGCGCGCGCGCAATATTAAGTCAACAAAAATAAAATCTTCTTTAATACCTAATTAGCTATCTTTGATCCTATTCCCAAATAAAAAAAACTTTTATTTAATTTGCTGTAATCCATTGATGAGAGATTTTTTTACTACGCTTTCTTTTTAAACCTAACATACAACTATTTCAGAGAAAAAACAGGTCAAAATCGCATAATCGAAAAAATTTAGGAACATAAAAAATTCATCACTGTCATTATTTTTGAAATACTGCACATTATAGCTGTAATCTGTTTAACCTTCTAGTTATTGGTACAGTTAGTTATGACTCCTCTCTAATGTGTTTGTTTCTCATTTAGGGAAGTTGTAGGTAATGTATTTTTCTGTTGCGCTTTTTTCCATGCAAAAGAGTTTTATGATATTTGGCAAACCACTGAAAGCACTTTGATGGATTACTTGGCCAAGACTTATTTTTACATATAAAGCATAACGTGATAAACGTTTTACACAATTTACATAATCATAATGAATACACTTTTACCCGGAAGTGGTCGCGCGGGACACAGATTACGAAATCGTTAATTCTGGCAAAACTGTTTATTTGATACCAAAGAAAAATTGAAAAGTCCTTGAAAGTAGGTAAGCAAACTTTCTCTTAATTAAATTATTCACTGGAATCACGATTTGTGTCGTGTACAATGAAATAATTATAAAAAAAAAAAAATGATTAGGGTAACTCAAGAACCCCGATCGACTGTATCGAGTGCATGCCTGCTCCCGGTTAAAACATGTTCAAGTCTTTTCGCTTTAAATATTAAAAATAATACAATTATTCTTCATCGGAATTTTATATTATGGTTCATTATTTAACATCAATTATAAATGCTAATTCTGTGATGCTTAAAATCACAATTCGCTTAAAACAAATTATAATTTGAGCAACCGTTTTAAAAAAATCATTTTACATTTTTATAAACATTGTTGAGCATTTGGCATATGCTCTCCTTACAATTCAGCTATTATATCAATACTGTTTTATTTTCTTATAAATAACTCGTGCAAAGAGCGGGCACTTCAGCCGGTATACTCTGTGTATACTGCACGGGGTATTTTATAACTAATTAATTAATACTAAATTAAGAACAAGTTTAATAAGTATTAACGACTTCCATGGGCTTGTCTTGCAAAGCAAAGTTTTTATAAGGAATGCTTATGATTAGAAATTGACCCTCGGAGTAGTTCTTTTTCTATATTTAGCAGATATCTATATTTTGTCTTCTAAGCAGCCACCGCATTTTGTAATATGTTCAATTCAAAAATTAGAGAAAGGAAAAATAACATAATAATTATCCTATTATTTTATTTATTTATTTATTTATTGCTTAAAAGTAGTATACAAAATTTTAATACTTATGTTACTAATTTTTATGGTTTATAATTAAGATCGCCTATTGTAGCTTTAGCATCAAAGTGCATTATTATTGCCTTCAGTACATTATTAATGTATAAGGGGGGAGCGATAAAAATGGTGATCGGAAAGGGGGGCGCCAGTATAGAAAGTTTGAGAAGCACTGCACTAATGAACATGATATGGAAAACATGCCGCGCTGTTGAGATTTAAGCGGTGGTACTGTATGGTCGCAGCATTTGTTGATAATAAGAACCAATTAAAGCAGACAAAGCCATCTTCGAGCTTGTTTAAAGCTAAAAAAATATCATTAACGCAGATTCCAACGATAAAAATGGAAGGAATAAAATGCAACTCCTCATGCCATGGCATCCGAAATCAGGAACATCATTAAAAGTGTGCGTAGTTATTTAGACACACATTCCATAGGTGAAATGAATAACAAAATAGACCACATAGAACAATTTGTTGATAATTTGATACTAAAATTACAATGAAAAATATCACACAATTTTCCAAAAACTCAATAAATGTTTTGTTTTGCGAAAAAAAATTGAAACTTTTGAAGTAAATTTTATTTTCTTGTGATGTTTTTATTTCATTGATTTTTAGGAAACAAGTGCATGTATACATATCTTTGCAAATTAAACGTACTCTAATAAAATTTATGTTAAATATATGGGTTTCTTTCAATAAGTTTCTCAAAATAATGGAAAGCTTAATGGTAAGATTTAGATAGCCTTAACAAAAAAACAAAGCATAGTAGAGTCAATCCTTCACACAACCATAAAAGCGGGTGGTGCGTGATAATGTGTGTGCGTGTTTGAGATTATTCTTAATCATTTAATTTAAATTCCTTAGAATAAATTCAAGTAAGTTACTTTTTCGAAAAAGAACATTTTATATTTTAATTTTAATTAGAAATTTAAATGAATGAATTAAAACTTTACATTATTGAGTTATCTAATTTAGCTAAGAATTAAATGTTCCTTGTCTAAAAGTTGGATATCATCCAATAAGACAAGCACAAAATTCTAATTCTAGAGCTTGCAAGTTAGTCTAATATTCCATCTTATATGATGTAAAAGAAATATTTAGCAGTTACGAATTGTCTTAATTTGATTTAAATCCACCTAGCTTGAAGAATTACTTACTTTTTACAAGGAGCATAACACACAATTTTAAATTGCCTTCTGGACAGTTAATAAACTAATTTTGGAATAAATTAGCATATTTTTTTTATCTGTGTGAGACTTTTGTTCATTATCCCTTTTTTATTAGAGTGACAGAGAGAAAGAAATGAAGGAAATTTAAGTAGCCTCGCAACATTATTTCACCGTCCATTTTTGGAAAGTTGCCAATTAAAAAATTGTCATTAAAAATTAAATTGTATTTAACAGGAGGAAAACAACTCAGATATATCAAGTTCTAATGTTTTATTAAATCAGAGTGTTTCAATTATGAGAGGTTAAGAGATGTGATATTTCGGATATTAAAAATTATTAACTTATCTTTAATGTACATTAAAATATAATCTGTTGTATTTGGATACAACAAAGTCGGAAAAAATCAATAAACCATTTTTTTCTTTCAGTTTCTACTTTGAAAACTATCGGATAGTAAATATTATGCTAAAAATAGAATCTCTATTCAAAATGGCAGAGTCCCAAAACATTTTCAGCGCTTTCTCATTGTTAAGTTAATTATCTTTAAATGTACCAAAAATTATCTCTTTTCTCTGTGCCTGAAAGAAAAATATTTGTTGAGTTCATCAAAGGATATCTTTTTGATTTAGATTTTATCTTAAATAAATCTGCGGCGTCGATTTAAAATAATTATAATCATTGGTTTTAAAATAAAATAAAACTTCTGTTTCTTTTTTAAAATAATAATGTTACCAGGAGGTAGGAAATTTACAAGGTAACAAAAAAGAGCCTATTGTTATTTTATGAAAATTACTATGCGATGTAACTACAATACTTGCATAAGTAAACTGAGTTTAAACCTCTTGCATCAGAAAAGAACACATTTTTCTTGATCAACCATTTTTGTTTCTTAAAAATATGCAGTACATTTACAATAACTTATTTTCATTGCGTTTTATTTATGCATTTTGTTCTGTCTCTTAGTTAAGAATAAAAACTTAGTGTGTAAATTTGAAAGCTTTTTAATTTTACTTATTCCTATTTTCACGATTTCTCTTAACGCAGCCTTTACAGTTAGACTCAGAAATAATGTCAAAACTAAATAAAACATCTTCAGCTGAAACCTACATAGTTTATTAATATCTGTATTCGTGTAGAGTAGATCCTTATCAATTCAGACCTCAGTTCTATGGATTATTTCGATTAATGAAAATCAAGCTCTTAAGCAAAATAACCTATAAAATGAGCCAAGGTACTTGCTGAATACCATGTACAATAAAAAAAATATTGTTCCAAATTTTGTGTCAAATGGTGTAAATATTTGTATTTGGATGTGTAATGCCTTTATCTTACTTTAAATTAGAATTAATTTACGTTAAAATTGTAATATTCACAAGCAACGCAGTCCCTTACATTAAAATGGTGATTCAAAGAAAACTTGTCAAACTCTTGGCAATATAGCCAAGTTATAGTCTTAGCGACCAAGTTAGTGACTTTGGCGACCATTTTTCCCGAATTAGGGCCCTCTGGATTCTTCTAGAAATTAGTAGAGAAATCCACTGATTTCAAGATCTGTGACGCAGGCGGGTCTTTCTCGAATTATCCGCGAGGGATATAAATAGAGATATTCTTGCCGAAAGTCAGTCAGTTTGGTTTTGACTAGCGATTCTAGTATTGCTTTAGTGATTACTTCGGCTGTTTAACGAGCGATTGCATGTGAATAATTTTTTATATACGTGTATTTTTTAGGCACCGATAATTGTGTCTGAGTGCTGTTGAAGTGTGAAGAGCTTCTGAGATTTATTCTGCGAATAATGCTGCTGAATCCTGTTTTTCAAGGATTGAATTTTCGACAATTCATTCTCATCGCTCTTAAAGAACTGTCTTGTTCTTTGCGACTGATTTGCATAAAATCCGTGAATCCCGATTAACGCAACAATATGTATTCTGTGGTAATACAAAGCAAAATGGCAATTGCATCAGAGAGAATTTAAATAATTACATTAGTTAAATAATTCGCATTGAGTTGATATTTAAGCAAGATATAGTCTAACGCGTTATGGATAAAGAAGAATTCTGGGGGAAGGGAGAATTCTGAGAAATAAAGAACGTCAGTGGTGGCTATCTTTAGGGGTCTGACTGGACACTGCTGTCTGTGCAACCACCTCTACAGAATTGGAATGATGAACTCGCCAATGCCGGACTTTTTTGCGATTCCCAGAAACTTGTAATCTGTTAATATTTGAACAATTATGTAGCATTTTCTATTTTGTGAGGATATTGCTAAAATGTATTGGAGAGCCCCTGGTGGACTTCTTTCCTATGTTCGGCATCTGTAAAATAAAATGAAATAAAATAGATGGATCAGGTTGAAACAATTTACTTAGAACATGACGTTCTTGCGTTTATCCCTTTTCTAGGTGCGCTTCAAATAGTTCCATTCTTATGCCCAATGAATTTCTCAGATGCATCACCTCCTACTTATGTTTGAAAATGATTTAATAATTTTATTCGTGAGATTTGACGTTAAAATATATGTGACATGAAATAATATTTAAAATAGAATCAAAAATTGAAACATTTATGCGAACAAACATCCAAAAGATAATGGTTAGTTATTACCGTGTTATCACTGTTTATATCCGAGGTAGGCATTACGGCGATCGCGATCGACCGGTGGACCGCAAAAACATTTGGGGGTGACCGCCTGAAGATTTTAGCAGTTAGTATTTTACATACGAAAATATTCAACATGGTTGAAGTATGCAGACTATATACGTCTTCTACTGACTATAACAACAAAAATTAACTTTAGATATATATGTTTTATTTTTTTTATGAATTTTGAATTGTTTCATAACAAACGCATTATTTCCTATTATCATTTCATTTGTATCTTGCGTTTTGCTTTAAACGCAGTTTCAAAATTGTTAGTTCTTTTATTTTAGCTTTTTAGTTAAGTACAGTATTTATCACATTAAGTTATAAAATAAATATTGTAAACATCTCTTTTCCAACCTAACCACACCTAACGAAAATGCGCATTGGCACACACAAAATTTTTCAAGGGGAGGGGGTCGAAGGTCTACCATTCTGGTATCATACCACAATACGCGCGTAGCCAAACATAGATTTTAATTTTGTAGACTGTTGGGAACAAAAAACGGTAAAAAAATAAATTACTAAATAAATAATCAGCATTGATTATAATAAAAAATCATTAATAACAAATAATTAAGTTTTACGATCCACAAACATGGTACTAAAATCAAGGGGATGGCCGGACCCGTGGTCCCCCTCCTTGAGGGCACCACTGATACTGGGTGGAACGCAACATCTTAAAAAAATTAGAAGTAGCCCATACCCTGGAAAAGTCTGCCCACCCCTGGTTTATATTTTAAGATGCCCTGTTGTAGTCTTCACAAATCACCTTACTATGGTAGTAAGGTATGTAAAATATACCATGGTACATTACTATTTAAAAATTTTTAATAATCTTTTCTTGATGTCCAGGCAAGATTGAACAGTACTTTCTTTTTCAACTTCTTTGTGATATTTCTCTTCGTTTTTCGTCTTGAATGGGGCGTTGTATATCAATATTTGTTCCATCTTGAGTCAAAATGAACGAGGCATGTGAATGTTACATTCAGACCATCTTCGCATGGGCTCTTTCAAAAGTTCATGATTTAGTTTTCCTAGATATTTGTGCGAGGATCTGAGTGATTTTGATTCCCATATAGATGTTTTGGGTATATATTCCAGCTACATAGAGGATTGAATAAAATACAGTCACTGGCAAGGCGCACGACATTTCTTAGATGTATCTCAACTACCATTAACAACAACAACAAACACTATCAAAAAGAAATTACAAAGTACTTGTCTCGAATTATTTTCGTATAAAACTGAAAGCTACAATGTTTTATTAGAAAAAAAATATCAAAATATATTATTGAAATAGTACAACTGACGTTGTTGGGTGCGCTGCATCTCAGATTCAACCGCCCGAAATATGAAGAAACTGCTCTCGTTCTTGACACTGAATCCTAGAGAGAGTGACGGAATCCAAACAGAAGAAGGAAAGCGTGTTCTAACCCACCGTGTAGACGCAGCACCAAAAATATTTTTATTATACATCTGAGAGATTCGCACGCTGAACAGAGGGTTATTAATTCTGATTTTTTTAAACATATGACTGGTTTAACGTTGTTATTGTTACTACTGCCACCTGATCGGCAAAGACCAGATGAAGGCCCACAAAATTCATCATGGTAAAGGGCTAAGTGTCGCCTGTCGTTAGCCGTAGCTTTGAGCACCATATATGTGGCAGAGTCATTTAGCTTGGTTTCACCCCAATTTTGAGGGAGAACACCCAGGATGGGGTCAATGGCCTCCAACCTTTTTTTTCCCTTCCACCAATCTCACGACAGGATTTGCGGCTCGACGGCTATTTAAAGTACCCCCTGCCGCGAAGGCACTATACATTTACAAGCATCCATGTATTCTTTGGGATTCGAACCCAGGCCCAATGGCACAGCAATCAGCATCGCTAACCACTATACCGGATGGGCGTGTACGTTGTGCAGATTAGGAAAGTTATTCTACATTTTAACCTAAAATAGTAATTATTGATATTAGCGCTGCTTTAGAGCTGCATCAAAAGTTATTGTTTAAAGACCTTATGATTTTGTTCACATTTAATTGACTCATTTTAACTAGAGCCTTACGTTCTAGTTTCTGTATTATACCACGTGAGAATAATAAAAAGCTTAATATCAACCTCTCTCTTTATTTATAATGAGTTCTGATGAAGTCGAGGTAGTTGGAGGGTCATGATATGTAGAGGGGTTGGTTCGTATCAACTCTATCGAGGCTCAAAGTCCTTCTGTGGGGTGAAGTGGATGTTTGGATAGATGTGAATGTTTGGATAGATTCTACTCAGATGAAGTCCTCGTCACTTGACCGTGGTTCAAAATTATGATTTCCATCATATATACCCCTCGTGTTGCTCCGGATGGCAACTTAAATAAAAATAAAATCAAATCAATATTTTTGATCTGATTAGTATTTCAATCCATGATCCATATAAAGTATAGTCAAATATCTACATGTATCATTAACTAGTGCACGGAAAGGGAAATACTCTATTTAGACTATTGTATTTCCCTCATGTTTTGTAAACCACATTAACAATTATATATTGCATATTCCTTTATGACTGGTTCAAGAAGGCAAGAATTTTGATTCCTGAATCTATTAAATTCTTGAATGAAGTAAGGAAATAATATCAAATTGGAATCATGAGGAATGGAGTGGAAGCGTAAAAAGGAGACAACAAATCGGACATACTCCTCGCAGATATTGTATGATGTTGATGCAAACTATTGACACTTACATACGGAAATTCTGTAAGAAATTCTGTAGTTCAAAAAGTCTTCAAAATAATTCTTTTGATCACAACTAAAAGTTTCACACACACACACACAATATCGATTAAATATAAACCTATCGAATGTCTTTAATATAAAATTAATTTTCTTAAGAAATTAGCATTTTAAGAGTTTGAGAAATTTCGGTTTCATAAAAAAAATCCTTACTCTTTGTTATTGATTAAAAAATGTCTGATAACTTAACGTACCGTAAAGTTATTCTACAACAAAATCACATTTTTCATATTGTGACTAAAGTATCAAATAAAACAACAATCCTGAAATCTCTGGAATATTTCTATTTAAAAATCGACTAAATAATCGGCAACATATTACGAGGAACATAATTACTGTAATACTTATCCTCTGCGCTCTTGAAGAACCATTTATAAAAATTATTTTTTTTCTCTTCGATTTGTTTAATCTTAGTTTTTGAGATCCCGTTTTCAATCTCAGTCAGTTTTAAATTATAGGAATTATAATCAAAAGACTGGAAAAAATTATTTCGTATTTTGGCGTTGCTTTGCTTTGTATCTTTAATTGGGCATAATGAGATGGTGTGACAGTATTTTTTGATGATCATTTTTAAAAGGCTTTCTTTTGTCTGGTAATGAAAGTTCTTAGAAGCTTCATGGAAGTTAAACATGCAATTGTGTCTTTAGTGTCGTTTCAATGGTCATATTTACATTAAAAAAAATTTTAAGGAATTGTTTTATAGAGAATTAAATAATTAAAAGTATTTCTCAATAGACACCTTCCCTAAAATTGAGATTAAAATCAATTTTAAACATTAAACTATTGATGGGTAAATTATTCTATATGTCCTATCATACATTTTAAACCAATACTAAATAAGTTTAAAATGTACAGCTTGAAAAAATTTATTTAAGATTATCCATTTTTCATTCATGCAGAACATTTTCTTAGTAATGTATATATTTTTTTGCAGACTCAAAATATAGTTTTGAAAATTTATATTAATCGATATAAATATCTTATTTGAACAAAAAATAAAACTTGTCTAAGAAATATGATTAACATTTTTAAATTTATTGCCTGTTTTATGTTTAATTTTTGCAATGAGTTACCAAGAAGTATTGACAGTTTCATTTATCGCATGAAAAAAATTTCAAAGTGTTAAAGCATTTTTAAAATATATATTTTATTGTTAAATTTATTATTTTGTTTTATAATTAAATTATGTTGACCCATCATAGTTATTTTTTGGATTATTCCTAAGATATTTTCCCTTTCATAGTTTTAAACAATATAATATAATCGTAGAGTGTATTATTTAAATAGGTCAAATGATTTAAAACCAAGCTTAATAAAGTCATTAGATCGCTATGGTAACATTAAAATTACAAAAAAAAATGAAAATGCTTACTTTTTAAAATCTATTTTTAAAATTTAACTATTTTCGGTTATTCCCATAACTATTAAATTTGATATCTGTAGTGCCATGAAATTATTTTCAAAATATTTGAGGAATCAAGCAGTTTCTCCACTTACGTAGAATTTGTGAAACTTGCTGTTGTGGCTAAGGCCACCTGTCTGACGTAATCAGAACGAGGCCCACAAGACTCATAGTGGCAAGGGGCTAGAAGTACGCCAGTCGTTGGCCTAGGCCTTTAGCACCATACAGGTGACAGTACGATTTAGGTCGGCGAAATTCCCCGAAGGGACGATAGATGGTGAAATCAACTATCTCCACCTCCACAACTTTGCCATGGAACTGAAGGGGAGGGAAATTTTCTGCCGTCCCCTGCACTCGTGATTCAGCCCACAAGACTTTTGGGCCCACTGATTTAACGAGCAGGTACTCCGTGTGTACTCGGAGGGTATTTGGTGGCATCGGGCATAGAACCCAGGCCTTCCGGTCTGAGGTCTGATATCTCTAACCTCCAGGCTACCCACGGCACCTTGAAACTTGTAATAAAATTTAATAAAAAAGATTTTGAGGTCATGGAAGACAACATAATCAGTAAAAAAATAATTCGATCAGGTGATTATATTACTAACGAGTATTTATTACATCACGAGAGCTCTTATAAATAATTGGATAAGATTTGGCGAAAATTATTCAGGATTTTTGTAAACAAACCGCAAATATATAGCTATATGGGGGATGTTTTAATTAAAACTTCTACTTCTCATATAATAATCAGAAGAGAATCTTTTTTTTCAACTTTCTACGTTTTTCGTTAAAATATTTTCATTCAAAAAGGAAATATATTATGTATCTTTTGGTATATATATATCTAACACAGAAATTAAAGCTTTTTTTATTTCACAAATATAAAATAATTGGTCAATTTAGTGATTTTGAATTGCAAATTCTGCAACTGGTAGCCGAAGAGACATTTAAATGCAGTATTTTTTATGAGTAGAAGCAGGAAATAGAAGATTCAAACTCCAGTTAATTGTGCCTATTACCGAAAGTAACCAATTAAATTATAAATTGTGTGTCATCCTATTTACCTTTTGTGATTCTATTGGGATGCTAATTCAATACAAATCAGATCATATTATTAAATGATTTAAGAATCCATTTGCTACCTTTTTGAATTTTTATACTTGATACCAGTATAAAATTTTAGCGGTCTTTTTCTAAGCTTCCTACCATTAGGTACATTTGAATGTAATTACAAATTGGATCTAAATAATTTTTTATATACATCTTTTTTTATAAAACAAGATGTATATAAAAAATTAGTTAGGAAACATCAATGATTTATTGCGTGTAATTTACAGGAAAAAGACATTTAAAGTGTATATTGTCGTAAAATAGAGAAATAGTCCATCATCACAAATGTTCCACTGTGGTTTACTTTCATTACTTTGCAAAGGTACTATTGATAAATCAGCAATACCACATGTTTTTCAGCATGTTTCCGTCGGTCAAATTGATTGCAAGTCAGATTATTGATTTTAGTTAGAAATGACGGAGTGAACACTTAATCCTTAACAAAACCTCAAACACTGAACTCCAGGGGGGAAAATATGACAATCGTGGTGGCCACTGAATAACACCTCCATGACCAATTCAAACTGGCACCTCAGCGTTGAAGTAAGAAGCAATGTTGTTGTGTCAGTGAAAAAGCCCATCATTTTGTTGCAAAGTGTAACTCCTTGTTATTTTTCTTTTGATGACTGGCATAAGGAAGATCTATATCATGCCCAGGTATTCTCGAACCCCATTTCTTCATACTTGGACAACATAATAATTTCCATCAAACCAAAGACAGCTTTTCACTTTTTCTGCACCATCTCCATTATCCTAATACCGAACAAAAATTGATTACCGTTCGCTAAAAGATAGCATCAATTTTGATATTTAACTCGCCTATGAATAAATTTAGGATATTTTACTACCAGTCTGTTAGTAAATGGGTTAATTTTATCTAATGTTTGACCAACTAATTTTTAGACATCCTGTACACCCTACGTCTTTCCTCTACATTTAAAATTGCAGGAAAAAAATAAAGCTTTATATGAGCTTCTTTGATTTCTATTTCTTTTGTATTTTAGAAAATCTTAAATGACAAATTTAATTTTATCACACTGAGATTTAAAAACTATCTATATTTTTAAATAATTATACATAACTTAGCAATTTAAATTTAATAGTGATACTTAACAACGTCAAAGGTTTAGTATTTAGATTAAGAATTCGTAATGGATAACAGCTAAGGATATTAAAACTAGGAAGTTGAAAGCATAAAAGTTTAAATATATCCGAAATAAACTATTTAAATAAATAAATATTTTTACTAATTGCTCCATAATGAAGCATATATGCGTTTAAATGGATCCATATACTTTGTTCTTATATAAACTAAATAATTTTTTTATTTTTAAAATAAATTTTTATCATGGGAAATATACAGTCATATAAACATGTATAAAGCCTTGTTTATATTCTTAAGGAAAGTACAGGTTTGCATTATAATTATTATCTACATTATATAAATAATTTATCATTACAATCGTAATGGTAATACGAATGTTTGTGATAAATGTATATTTGAAAATCTAGATTTCCACACATCCAGTTTTATTTTTCAAATTATAAATTATATACGCTATAGTTAAAGTAGTTCTACTAAGAAACTGAGCTAACAAAATGCATGCCATGTATTATCAAGAAATGACTTGATGCAATATGATGCAGATATAATTGTAACCGAAAAGTAAATGATAAAATATAACAAGCTTACAATTCCATATCAATAATAGATTCATCCACTGAAAAAAAATCCCCGTCCTTTAATACCTCCTTTTCCCAATTTTTTATCCCCCCCTCCCATCTTTAATCCTTTCTCAAATCTTTTCTTCCCTTTTTTTACTTCAAATATTTTAACTCTTTTTCCCTCTTATTTTTTTTTCTTCTTTCTTGCTTTACACAACGCGGTATTTTTTCCTTCATTCCTTTTCTTCTTTTAACTTCGACTTTCTCTTTCCCAGCCATACTTTAAGACGTACTTTAAATTTTACTACGCCTTGATTTCTATTTCTTCAGAGATCCCGTATATTTTTCTTCTCGCATTTTCATCCCTCTTAGCCACTTCATCTCGCTTCACTCGTTCTTCCATTTGTATTTTGAATTGCCATGCTATTTCTTCCTTAGATTTGTACTCGTTAAAAAACTTCGATACATTTTCTAAAACATAAATATTTAGAAGAATAAACAATTAGAATAGCTTAGGATTGCGGTATTTAATGCTATGCGCAACCAAATATCTGACATTATGTTTTAAAACAAGGCTTCTTTATCTTATTGTATACATGCTTTCCTTTTCCATTCTCTCTTTTCTCTTCCTTTATACATACATACGCATGTATATATATATATATATATATATATATATATATATATATATATATATATATATATATATATATATATATATATATATATATATATATATGGATTTCATGTGAGATAAATATAACAGCGGAAAATTAGTACTCCTTTCTCTGCTTATTTAAATATAAATATAAATATATAGGTGCTTTTACGGATTGTAAATGCTTTTGATATTTTAAAATATACAAACACATTTATTTACATAGAAAATTACAAACTAATTGCTTACATTGTGATTTTTACCGTTACACTATAAGCAATCTATATTTCAAACATAAGAAAGAGTACATGAGTCTTGGTTCAAAAATCAACCAAGTAGCTTCTTCATCCTAACTATTTTGTAAGCACTGTGTGGGTTTTTTTTAAAACCAATGAGCCCAGAATAATTAATAACTTCGTAAATTATTTAATTATTAAATAAGTAATTATTCGTCAATTGTGCAAAAAAAGAAACTGTTTTTGAGGGAAAAGCCTTTGCTGTTCCAGGCCCTCGGTCATTTCTGAACAATGTTTTCAAAAACTTCACCCACGACTCTTGTACTCTTTGCTGGAATGATTGTCATATGGGGCAAAGGATCAAACAGTTTATTAGAAACCCTATTATTAATCTTTCCGCGATTTCCAGGGAACTTATCTTTTTCCTCACCAATCATGAACATTTCCAAGTTTGCCTTCATAGGTTCCTGAAGATCTCCACTCCTAATTTTTTATGTGGTTCTCCAGGGTATGTCGGTCACTACGTTTTTCACTGCCCCACATACTGTCATCTTAGAAAACCCTACACAAGAAGCAATATTTTCCTGGTTGCATTCTAAATTTAACAACAATAGGCTTAATAATATGTTAGATTCCTGTTTCTATATCTCATAATTTATCTGCGATAGACTAATGTAACTGTGTCTTTCCGCTTCTTCTCTTTTTGCTGAAGTTTTGTTTAATGATAAAATTGTATTGTACTTTCTTATTCATGCAAATTTGTTTGTATTACTTATTGTATATCTCGGACGACCGATTTTTAGATCTTAACTCTCTGAGTTCCAATCTTCCCGAGTAAATAAATAAATCCCTTTGCCCTTTGACTGAGTTTTGGTTCTCCAGAGTAAGTAAGTAAAAATAAGAGAGAAGGTGGCGTAAAATGTCGTCATTCTGTCTTACTTTCTAAACTCCAATAATCCCTTTGTTGCCGTTGTCCAATGTTAATTAGTTGCGTCAAAATCACTCAGAATAAAAGAGGAAGACAGTACAACGGAAAGTACATTCATGAATACCAATTTATCTAAAAACTGACTGTTTCTTAAGACTATTAGACCAAAGTAACTCGCAGGCTATCGGAAAGTCATGTTACAATTTTTTAACCATTATCTATTGAATATGACATCTGAGTGATTACTTCCATCTACTTATATCTTACCTAAATTTACTGGCATTGTAGAGTTTCAAAGAGAAAAATATTTGCATATTTTTCACCATAAAAAATCTTATCTACTGAAATATTTTATTATTATACTATATGAGTATGAATTAAAGCTTCTCCGACCCTCAGGCTTGCCATAGCGGTCGGAGGCTGTTATAGGCCGGACCACTGGGGAGACTGCGTAAGACGGATTGAAATGCTCGTTATCTGGAGCCTTGAGAGATCATCGTAGGCGATAGGGCTTATAGGCATATCTGGAAACGAGTGTGAGAATCAGTCTGATAGGTAGTCTGAGAGAGTTTAGGAGTTCTCTTGGAATGTATGTGTGTTTCTCCTTTTCGTGTATCTTTAAAGGTGGAACATGTACCACCTTCAAAAGAGACACGTGATGCAGAATCGTTTCTGTGCGAACATAGCGGGGATTACCATTCGACAATTGGACCTAGTCACCCCTCATGTGGCGGAATTTGAAGCCCGATATTGATGTGGGAACTACACCGGTCACTTATCCGTCGGTTTGACCAAAGAGAGGTCAAAAGTTGATTTGCCGTCGAACTTAAGAATCGGTATTGTCCTGTCTTAGGTACTTTCCCATACGAAACTACATGACCGTTGGTAAATCATTAGTTCTCTAACAGGTAATCAGTCCTTTGATGGATACCGCCGCCAAACAATGAAAGTGTGTCTGAATTATTCTATCCAATTAAGAATCCAAATACAAATTCACATACAAAATTTACAAATTTACAATTCACATAGAAATTTTGTCTTTAGCATGAACAAATTTGTAACAGGAATATCCGTGGGGCTATTTCTGTATAATATATAAAAAAAAGAACTTTAGCTTTTTTAGCGCAGCGAAAAATCGGATTTCATATAAATATATACGATTTTCTTAATCCACATTTGATATACTCTATTTAACGGGGTTTGTTTTCTTAATTTGTTTTGATAAATTTAATATTTCTTTTAATCATCTCCAAAAGTGTTTGTTCCATTTCTTTTTCAACAGTTTTATTAGTGCATATTGAATAAAATTTCAAATAAAAAACAATATAGATACAGATTTTTAAATAATTAAGACAAATGAAGATTTCCAGATAATTAGAGAGACAAATCAATATTTTCAAGTAATTGAGGTAGAAACGAATATTTTCAGATAGCTCTGTAGAACAAATGAACAGTTTCAAATAATAAATTAGATACAGAATTTTAAATAAATAAGGAAGAAAATGAAGATCTTTTTAAACAATCAAAGTAACCAATGAAGAATTTAGAAAATTACATTGTAATATTTAATGTATAAAAGCTTTATAAGGTAAATATATTTTTATGCGAAATTTTGTGTAAAATATTTTACCATTTATTAATATATTGCTATAAGGGTGGTGGTTTAAATTCTGTATGCTAATCTGAGATTGAGGAACATAATAAATAACACTGATTACATTTTTATCTAAACTTTAGGTTGGCTATCTTTAAAAAGTATCAGTATTAATAAAATGCTTATGATAATAAAACTCACATGCTGAAATTTCAAAGTTCTCCAATATCAGTAAACCCTGTTTTTGCCTTTTAAACGAAATAATTTTGTGGCTAATTTAAGTAACTTTTTGTGAAACTCTAAAAATGATTGCCACGTGGCAGGTATTTGCTTTTAATTATGGTGCAATGAAAAGTCATTAAGTTCTTAAGACTTAATTAAATTTTGATTTCCTCATGTGGGCCGTAATTGCATCAGAGAAGCTCCCAAAAGGATTTTATTTCTTTCAAAAGTCGCTCGCCTTAAGAATTTTTGGGGCTTCAGTTAACTTAATGAATACAAAACACTTTGCTTCAAAACAAATTGTTAAGAATATACTTTAAGTAAATTGGTTGCTCACATTAGGGGACAATGAACAAAAAAGTAATTCAATGAATAACACATTGTTGGCCTCCCAAGACGCAACAGCATGAAGGAAGCCTCCCAATCACGTGAAATGTTCATCTTGCATATAATATAATAAAATTTAAAAAAGAAAACATATAAGCATATCGGTGTAGATACACATAACAGGGTCTTGTAATGTACTAGCAGGTTCTATATAAAGAAAGAACAGAATGCCTTTTTGAAATAATATTCGTAATTACTTTTTCGTGGAGTTGCTTGCGCGATCAACTTCAGCATGCCTAAAAATACATCATTCGAGAACCTTTCTGAGCTCAACCGAGGAGAGAACGGATTGTCCTTCTGATAAATCATGTTAAGGGGACTTGGCACCCCCTTCGAGCAAACTTCTTTATTTACGTATTTAAAAATTATATTTTAACATTTTATACAATGTTTCTATTCAAGAAAATGTTACCAGATGAAAATTTTCATATATTATTCACACAATTTTAAAAATTTAAATTTTTTCAAGAAAATTGGGAAAATTTTAAAATCCTACTCCTTTTGTAAAAATTAATTTTTTGACCTGAAATTTTTTTATAATATTCTTAACAACTTTAGGGATCGATTTTAGAATAACTTCATTCGTTTTCGAGAAAAAAAATAAAATGTTGATATACAGGCTAAAAATCAACGAAAAAGCCAACATGTCTTACATTTTATTTTTTTTTAAAAAAAAAGTATTCAGTTTATAGCAAAACGGATCCCTAATTTTATTACATGCTTTATTTTTAACACGCAGGAAAAAAATTGAAGTGATTGGTAAATAATTTTCGAAGGAGTAGCATTTTGAATGCACTAAGGTTTCGAAAAACACAAACTGAGAAAAACCACTTTAAAGTATATAATTCTGAAAAAATAATTATTATAAGCTTAATTAAACTTAAAATACCACTTTAAGATATTACTTATACGTTTTTCTTTAAAATAACTGCATTTTCATATGTTTTCAACCCACACATTTTTATAAATGATCAACTTTTAGAGAGTACTAATTGCACAAGAAAACTCAAGAAAAACTTAAAAAAATTTTTTTTCTGTCACGACAGAAATTTTAGCTGTTTTTCTTCTTATAATATTAAAGTATTACATTTGTATGAAAAATATATCTGGAATAAGAACTGAAATTATAAAATTATTAATATAAAATACCTTAATTTAAAAATTTTACATGCACACATTTCACAAGGAAGAAAAATTACATTATTGTATTGCCTCGGAAATATTCTGCTTTTAATAATACACATTCTTTTTTATAGTTATTATTTCTATTTATAAAATAGATTTTTTTTATCATAACGCATTTTTTAGCTTTTTTTTTCTAAAAAGGGGGTGTGGCTGAATTGCCTAATTTGTTTTCAAATGAGGTTTTATTCAACTTCTAACTTTCCGACATGCACCAGTGATATATCAATCGAAAGATAATAATGCAAAGAATAAGATTAAATGAAAATAAAAAAACGATAGGTTTGTGATTTGTAGGGTACCAAGTCCTCTTAACAATGATACTGATATGCAACTGGTGAATGCAGGACCGAACGACTGAGGTAATGGCATGAGTTGTACTAGCTTTGCTGCACCACTGCGTATGATGATAAACATTTTTTCTACTTAGAAATAATGGATCATTATGACACATCTGGATGCATACCATAATAAATATGCTCTCTTATAAAACAATATGTATCCAGATGTACCATTCTACATCATTCTCTTCACACTAAAATATCCGCACGGCGTCCATTGAAAATCTTTGTCTCAAAACTATAGACACTTCTGTAATCACGCATTGAATGCTTGACATGAGCTTCAAAATGGCAAGGCATTGTCATTGTAGCGGAATCACTTTTTTATCTGCAACGCCATGATGATCGAATTAGTCAGGAGACGTCTTGCTTAGCTATTGACTTGTGCATCGCTATACTGTCCATGCACCTGGTATTAAAACTTGGGATGATATGTATTCCCCTCCCGTACCTTTTTGTACACATTGGTGGTATAATACCAAAGAGAAATACCTCGATGACATAGTGGTAGCATGCCGCTTCGGAAACCTAAATTTGCGGGTTTCAACACAGGCTGGATTCTATAGATTTTCTGCATGCGAAAAAAGTATGCACGCATGTCATATGACTGGGTGGTATGTAAAAGATTTGTCAACAAGAGCTGCCATTTAAATGGTGCCACTACTGAAATGGCTCTCGCATTTGGGTACTTGCCATGTCTACAAAGGTTTAATTGCTAATATGCAGCACATTAGATAAAAAATATCTCTGAGAATAGGGAGATTACAGTCCTTCCTTACATTCATATAAGCTTGTTTGCAGCAACATTCCGACAAGGCAATTGGCAATTACAAGGGGTATACAATGTTCTTGAATTCTTCGTTCACAAGACTGAATTGGTTTAATTGTTCTTCCGATCTATTGCATGCGTTTGGTTGACCACTGTTAAACGATTAGCTCGAAGTATATTATTGGTGCTACACTAATATAAATATCGGAATTGTGTGGGGGCTGCATGGGTTGCCGTACCCTAGGAAGACATCAAAAACATCTTTTATTTAGTGTTGAGGTAAGTAGTAAGGACTATTTTCATTCGTTTCAGTTCTATTCAATACTAATTTCTTTGTCTTCATCAGTCGAAGGTTATATTTTCCGCCTCTGTATTTTTTGTTATCCCTCTAATAAATCTGATTTTGACGTATTTTGTATTTCTTAAAGTTTCCTTTTGGATGATCAGTAGTGTAAAGTAATTTACTTTCCACTCGTTAGAAAATGCCACTTTATAATTGCACATTTATGTTTAATATTACGAGTATATTTATGTGTTTTATGTTATACCATATTTTTCTTTATAAAAATTAGAATTGTGTGATAATTAAAAGTAAGCGCGACGCACGTAATAATTGCATTTTAATTAGTAACCAAATGTTTTTTACACTATATTTTTGTAACAGATAAAAAAACAACAAAAGAATAGAAAGCTTGTTGTGAAAGAACTTATAGAAAAACCATTAAAGTTTTCCTGAAATTATTTTCCTTAGAAAATATTGTGTACTTTTAACTAAAAAATGAATTTACAAATAAAAAAATCATGTTTTTTACTATCCGCGTAAATATCGCGTATTTCATGACTCTATTGATTCAAATCGTGATTTTCAGTTATAATTCTCCAATGCAATTTATTACCTTTGGGAATATTGACAGGAGCTGCATAATAGATTCAACTGCTCTTCAAAGTACTCAAATATCGTTGTGTTAAAATTAGGACACAGTCAGTACTGATGTGGGATCGTATTCAACATTCGATTATTATTCATAATTATCCAGATTGTTATCAAAGACCTTCATGCTGATCTATAATTGCGCAAATGATAATTCAAACAACGATTTGATCATTATAATAAACAAACTCTACTTTATTGTAATACTTAACTTCTAATAAATTATTTACGGAATTGTAACATAAACAAATAACCTAGTCAATAGATCTTCACAAATACTTACTTGAATATAAGATTGTTCTTTGATTTATTCTTACATCCAAGAATTATTCTAAGATTATTCCAAGAATTATTCTAAGATTATTCCAAGATTATTCTTGGATATTACAAGAATATTTAGTTCCCACTTATTTGACCAACATGTTTCAAAACAATCTGAAGCCAGTTAAAAGCAAAAACTAAGACCCCATTTTAACCTTTTATCTACCGAAGGTACTTATAAGTACCACTCACTTTAAAATTACATAGAATAAATAATTTTACGAGTACTCTGACAATACTTAGCAGGAATATTCTTTTAAATCCACTCTTTCAAGATATAGGGCAGCACGGGTTGTATGATGAGTAATTAAGCGGGAAAGGCGAATATTTTTATAACAGAAATTGAGTTTTCAGCTGACGGTGTTTTCAGTGAATTGCGAAGATTGTCATTTTTGTTCCGAAAAAGTAGTTTATGTCAAAAGTTAAGTGTCTTATTTTTTGTATGTTAATGAAGACATTAGAAAACGATTCGACTATTTGTTTTAAGTGAATTGTGCATATAGTTAATTTTACAGTTGAATATCTTTAATTAATTAATTAGCTCTAACAGATTAAATTTCCCAAAGTTGAGTATTTTGTTTATGTATATCTCTTAATTTTCAATGTAGCTATTCTAAAAAAAATATTGCATAGAAAAAGCTGTAGCAAATCATAATGATATAGATAAGGGATTAAATAAATCGATATTTTGTTCCCTTTTAATTTTGCAAAATAATAAAAAAAATATCTTGAACCAAAGTGAGTGAGTGAATGTTAATTTACATCACACTATGATGCAACTAGAGATCTATCGGTGGCGGATCTCAAAACTTTGAGCTTAGGTCAATTGACGAGGGCAGGACCTGAGCGTCAATTCCTCTCTATAAACTTCCACACCACACCAACGGGAGAACTTTAAGTCTGATGAAAACTTGCATAAACTCTCTAAAAGGGAGAGAGGGATTTTCAGTGGTACTAGGACACAAAATCACGACACGCTTGCCATTTGTCCGTGACCGTCACTGGGTTACAGCAGCCACCACTTCAGGATCAAAGAACTTAGAAAACTTTTTGATTAGATCAGTAGACAATGGAACTATTATTTTTAATAGTATGTCTCGACTTTATGCACTTTTGTGTTCTAATAATTGAAATTAAAATGTATAGACTACTTAATTATAAAGTTGCATTATTTTAATCTTAAAAAATATCTACTGTACAAACAATTTAAATAAAAAGACTCTATCAACATTTTTCTTATTGAATTACTATTTAAGTCGTGAATTGGGCAAAACACCTGTAGAAAGATCTACGGTTGCAAAAATTAGAGTGATCCGAAGGTAACCAATCACAGTAATGACAGATTCAATCACTAAGACCATTACCAATCATGTAATCTCAGTATGAATAATGCAAGATCTTCACTTTCTCTCGAAGTTCGCGAACAAACGTGAAAGGCATTGAATAAGAGAAAGCAACAAATCGATGCGACAAGGAATTCAGCTGAGAAAGTCTCAAGAAAAGAGTTTTCATGAACATGCTGTGCAGAATGACTGTGAAATGCTTTTTGTGGTTCAAATGGTAAACTTTTGTTAATTTAACCATCTCTGTTTGGAGTGTTAGTTTAATTGCCAGTTTTACAGCACTTTTAAGCGATTGCTTGGAGTTATAGCTACAAAAATATAAAGATTTGGATAATCAAAAAATTGTAGAAAAAACATGATGATTCTTAATTTAATGACTCAGAATATCAATACATAAAAATGAATGTGAGTGAGTGTTTAGTTACCTCTTACTACAGTGCAACACAAGGAGTAATGGCAGAATGTCCAAAGAAACCAGGCTAACCCAAAGAGGGTTTAGAGCTACGAACCGATCCCTCGGGAAACACACAACCCCTCCTACGACCAGTATTTATTGAAAAAAAATCAAAGTTTACATTTTAAAAATACAGATACATTTTAATAATACAGATGTAACGTTAATCTCACGATATACAAACGTATGCGTATAAATAATAGAAATATACTGAGTAATAAAATGTAATTAAAAAAAAGAAAACTTAAAGAATAAGAGAGGGAAAAAAATATACAGTAAAACCCGGTTAACTCTGTTTCGGTTTAATGCTCTTTTTTTATGTAAATATTGGGATTCCCCAAATTGCACGCAGTGTTAGGCTTCTCGATCTCCGAAGCGGTTTATCTGTGTTTCATCTTTCCTGTGGTGTTATACGAACGTACTTTTATCGTTTCAAACATTTGTTGATGTTATTGTAAGAATACATTTAGATAATACAACGATTTCTATAGTGACAAATATTAGTATTTTTAGTTTTTATCTCATGGGTGATAATAAAAACCACGAAAATAAAGCTACAAGAAAAAGCATTTCACTAGAAACTAAAATGCAAGTGATTAGGAGATTGAATACTGGTGAGCGTCCATCTCCCATTGGTGCTGCTTTGAATTTGGCAGATTCAACAATAAGGACCATTCTTAAGAATAAAGAGAAATACTGCTATCGGTAACTGCAACTACGACAAGCTCTGCAACTCGAATTATCCTTTCTATAAATATTACAATATATGAAATGGGTAATAGACTTCCTATATGGATTGACGACGAAATATGCTTTTAAGTCAATCTACCTTCTTGATAAAAAGACAGAAAATTCGAAATACAGAAGAATCTGAAGAATCAGAAATGTGTAAACATACTGACTTAGAATTTTATTTATTTTTATATGAATTTTCGTTTATTATGTTTCTATGTTTGTAAGAAATGTATTTTTGTTTTATTGCTATAAAACATTATTAATAAATTTAAGGCAGTGTTTCAAAGTGTGGGGCGCGCCCCCTTGGGGGGCGCGATAACCCTACAAGGGGCGCGAGCGTATCGAAAATTTAAAGATTTTTTTTAAAAAAAAATAACCGGAAAGGGAAGTAAAAAACAAAATGCTTTCTTCCATAATAAAAAAAAATACACACAACAACACTGACATAATTTATGTTTATTATCTGGCTTTTTCCGTCATCAAATAGCTACCTTTGATCCCAAAACCAAATTAAAGAAAAAAAAAAACATTTTGTTTTTATTTGCTGTATTTCCTCAATGAGAGATTTTTTTTTTTATTACGTTTTAACATAAAATATTACTCGTTAAAAGAAAAACAAAACCAGACCCTAAGAAAAATTCTAAGAAGATTAACAATTCACCCACTGTAATTATTATTGAAATACTGTACATTAGTTGTAGAAAAAGAAAAGGAAGTCATGATTCACACTTTTCAGCCAGGCTGCATAGTACGTTTGCTAATGATTTGATTGACCTTCAATGTTATATGGTATGGTTATTATCAATATTAGTTCCCTCCCATCTTTTATGCGTTTGCTTTTCGCTTAGGAAATTGTAAATAATTGAGTTTTGCGATATTTGGAAAGAATTGATTGGTTTAACATTTCTGTAGGATAATTGAAAAGTGTCTGATTTGCGTCCTTTATTATGGTCTTGTACTTTTGAATCATTTTAGTTCAGTTTTATTGGATTTTTCTCAAATCATCAAAGAATTGAATAGTCCTTGAAAGAAGGTAAGTATAATTTCTATAAATTAAATATTCAATAGAATTCCGATTTGTATCGTGTACAGTAAAAATAATTCTAAACAATGATTTGGGTGACTGAGTCCCCCCGCACTACCATTAATGTTAGTATCGAGTACGTGCCTGCTCCCGGGTTAAAACATTTTGAAGTCTTCTCGCTTTAAATGTTAAAAAGTAACACAATTATTCTTCATCGGAATTTTATATTATTTTTCATAATTTAACATTAATTCTAAATGCTAATTGTGTGAGGTTTCAAATTACAGTTCTTTTAAACAGTTATTTACAATTATAGCATTTATCTAAAAAAATCATTTTACATTTTTGTATAAATGTCGTGCACACAGTTTTTACTCTCCTTACAGTTCAGCTATATCAAGAATAATGTTTTATTTTTTAAAAAAATGAACTCAAATCGGTGTTTCAGCCAGTATACGTTTGATGTATCAGTACTGAAGAAGGTATTTTATAAATAATTTCTTATTACTGAATTTGGCCGCGGTAGCCGAGTGGTATAGGTATCGGATAGTGGCTTGCCTTGTCACGAGTTCGAGCCCAGTACCACTAAAGACCCGTCGTGTGGGCAGCGATGCACGTTAAATCTGTTGAGAGTTGAAACGTTTTCCCGTTGGTGTGGTGTGGTAGTTTGAGGTGAGGGGTGCCAGCTCAGGTGTCATCCACGTCACTACCATGGTTCAAAAATTACGTGGTCCGTCGTCAAAGCCCTCGTGCGGGTGACCAATGCGACGTTAATATTCAATCAGTCAATCTTCTTTAGCATATCGAGCTGGGACTTTTTTCCATCATTTACTTCGGTAGTGGTAAATCCAAAATTTAAGTATTTTGAGAAGATCGCCCATTTAATTTTCGGAACCATGCTCGTTCGTCTGTGTACTTGTTGATTCTTTATTATGGTCGAATGTTTGCTTACGACTTAAAAATGTATGTATGATATTGTTTTAATCTACTTCCGTAAATACTTAATTACCGTGAATTACAATTAACGTGGAAATAAAAAAAATGTACATTCAAGCTAGATTCGATAGCTGTAGGTGTATCGAGTCGACCAAAACTGACTGGAATTGTACGAGGAAAAGCATTTTTACATGTTTTGCGCAGACGTCACTCACGCCAACGTACCCTATAATGCCAGATGTGATGGATATGATGAGAGCGACATTGACTAGACTATTTTTCTAATGACATTTGTACTTTGAGAAATGAATGCTGAAGGAAATAAATCTTTAATTAAATACATCATTTTGCAATCTGTTCTTTAAAAATTAGAGAAAGAAAAATAACATAATTCTAAGTAATATATATTTTAAGTAATTTTCTTAAAATATATATTATAAAAGTTATATATACACAAAATTTAATATACTTATCGTATTAATTTGTACGGTTTATAATTAAGATCGTATTGTAACTTTAGCGTCTCTCTCTCAAAGTGCATTTTTATTGCAGTAAATACATTATTGTTGTACAGGGGGCGAGACAAAAATTATGATTGAAAATTGGGTCGCCAGTATTGAAAGTTTGAGAAACACTGCTTTTAATGTATGAGTGGTGCACAGAGTATTTTATGACTAATTAATTAATACTAAATTAAGAACAAGTTTAATAATTATTAGCTACTTCCATGGGCTTGTCTTACAGAGCAAAGTTTTTGAAAGGAGTTTTAAGATAAGAAATTGACCCTCTGAGTTCATTTTCTATATTTAGCTGATATCTATATTTTTGTCTTCTAAGCAACCACCGCATTTTGTAATATGTTCCAATTTAAAAATCAGAGAAAGGAAAAATAACTTAGTAATTATCCTATTACTTAACTTTTTTGCTTAAAAAAGTAACATATACAAAATTTAATACTTATGTCATGAATTTGTACGGTTTATAATAAATATTGTTGCTTTATCGTAAAAGTGCATTATTATTGCATTCAGTAAATTATTATGTATAAGGGGCGCGATAAAAATTGTGATTGAAAAGGGGGGCGCCAGTATTGAAAGTTTGAGAAGCACTGATTTAAGGGCAAAATAACTGACCAATTTTCACCCATCTTCCCCCTAACCCCATTTTTTACATGATAAGATAACCTCGTTTAACGCTGTTTCATATTACGCTCTACTTTGATGGAACGTATACACCGCGCTAAGCGGGTTCTTACTATACATTTTATTTCAGCATTCTTACAAAATTCCTCAAAAATAATAAAATTATCAATACAAATGCACCTCGACCTGATATTTCTAAGGCGAGAAAAGTCTCGCCTAATCTGGACTACTCTAAAGTAGTCCAAAATAAAATTCCCAAGGAGCATGTTAGCCCCCTTCAACCTCAAAATCTGAATTACGACCGGCCTAGCAAAGATGCCAGCATAAATGCCGGCCTCTTAAAGTTTGCTTGAAGTGATGAGGAATCTCCCTCTATCGACAAGCAAACTTTCTGCAGGGCGTTCAAAAACTCCCTTTCTGCGCTCCGCTCGGCATCTGCGGACGTAGATAAAACCTATGTAATCTTCGAAGCCTACTGCAGGCTTCGCTCCCTCCAGGCTTAACTTTCCCCGCCCACGTGAGTACTTCTTTGAAGATTGGATTTTGGAATGCAAGTTCCTTGCGTAACAAAATCCATGAGGGTGATTTCGTTTCAGAGCAAAACCTTGACATGTTTTTGGTCCAGGAAACCTGGCTTGAGCCGGGTATCGACCCCCAGATCGCAAACTATCGTCTCACTAAAGACGATATAATCGAATTTCCTCATACCGTAACGCGGGGCGGCACGGCCATTTATTGTAAAAATGAGATCGTGCACCACAGGGTTCCCCTTCTAATTTACAAGGAATGGACGCCACTGCGGTGCAAATTAAAATTAATAATTTCCCTCCCATTAATGTTGTTTCGGCCTACGTCAGAAGAAGAGTAGGCCATAGTTTCCATTGACTTTGATATTATAACTATGAGAAGACTAATTCCTATATTAATCTTTTATTTTCTTATTGGTTTTGCCATCATAAGCAGCTTCATACAGCGGCAAGTGAAAAAAAGAAACAAAGTTTAGACCAGCTAATATTCTGTAAAGCATTAGCTTGTCAGTTAATAGACAGATATTCATTCCTCAAGAAAAGGAAAAGAGATCCTACTAACTTCTAGCCAAAGAAGTGTGTAGATCCGTTTGATGTCCGCTCAGACAGTGTGGGAAATCATACGTCAAAATTGGTTTCCAACTATGAACAATGTAGGAAATGTAGCAGAAAAGGACAAGAAAAGAGGACCCACTACATGTGTGCGGAATGTGATCTCCCCTTGCGCATTGCAACATGTTTCTCATATTTTCATAGCAAATAATCACCATTAAATTTAATTTTCTGTATGACAGGGAAGGGTTCATCAAGAAATATTCTTCCCACCCCTAAAATTTAAATGTAAACATAACATTCGGCAAATTAAAATGTATTTCCTTAAATGCTATTGTTTAATTGTTAATAAATTATAAAAAAAACTGCGAAAAATTCAAAAGAGAAATAAATTGCCCCTCGAAAGGGTTAAACGAGGGAGTTTACAATGCTTTTTTTAGATCATTCAATCTATTAATGTTCACTTACTGTCAATATTCTGACTTATAATCTTTGAAAATTCAAGATAATCACCCGTCTCAAAATGCGATCTTGGCGATTAGTTTTAATTGGAGAGTTCCGCCAATGAAAACGAAGAATCCAATAGAGGCAACGCTACCCACAGGAGAGCCCAACAAACATATTTTACCGATCGAATGAAACCTTTCTTTGGTGTCGTAAGTTTGTGCTGACGGTAACGATTATTAGACAGCCGAAAACTTTCCGAGTAATTAATTTTCCGGAGTGCGCGTAAATTAAATCACCATCAATTAATGCCAAGTTGGCGTGACTTTTCGCATACTCTGTGTAATTGCAGTCACTGAGTAATGCCTTCACGCCAAAATGACCATTTAAAATGGACAGCGAAGGGACTTGATGACAAGTGCATTACCTTTGCCACGCTGATTGTTCCTCAGGGACTGGGGCTTCATAATTCGATAAATGAACACTTTGTATTCGAGTAATAAATACGGAGTGGTTGCATTTTAAACTTCTCATTTATCAACTGTCTTTAATCGAAAATTTGAGGAAATTTTTTCACAGGTTCTAAGAATCCTTTTTTCAATTTATATTATTTCTTTTATTTAATATTGCCTAGTTAAAAATTTATCAAAAACAAATATTTATACACGTGTTTTTTTCCTATAGTGTAAAAATTATTTTGTAACCATTTTTCTTATATAGCTACATAAGGAATATATTAATAGTATATTACTGTGCAGTTATTATATACTGTATTATAAGGATATAACTCTTATAATACATTCAGAAATCTGTAAGAAAGTAATGAAGCTGAAATTGAATTGCATGATGCTTTAAACTTTTTGGAATGTATTTTGTCGTTGTTAATTAACAAATGTATACTAATATTTGAAATGTTAATTAGGGGTTTTAATTCTAGAATTCCCTATTACTACTATAGATGAGATCCTCAAAGAAAGAATTCTTGCATTTGTTTTACTTCTGCCCGCTATCTTGAACGTCCTAAGGAAAATTTAATCTACAGTGGTTTTAATTCTGCCTCCTGATATTGAACTCATTTCTTGATAGAAAATACCTTTGTATTAATGAAATATATGAAATGTTCGTATTTGCTTGCTTTGACTCAGATTATCCAAAATATTTGTAGATATCTATTTTCAATTTTTCTACATTCTCATCTTCTCCGAAATATTCAAAGAAAAATTAGATTTACCCTAAAAATAATTTTGAAAAGTATGTAAAATATAATTATAGCAGTTCAAGAGGGAAATTCATTATTATATAGTTGGTGAATTCAATATTTTAACTATGAAAGATTTTAATCAGCAATCTTTCATGCATGTCCTAGAGCAGCGGTTCTTAAACTTTCGATTGACACGGTCCCCTTTAATCTATCAGCCTGACATTGAGGAACACAAAGATTTTGAACTACCTTCCGTGACTCTTAACATATGACCGAGTGATTTAAAGGTTCCCCAATAATCCGAAGACTGTATCTGCTATTTATACAATTTTTTAGCATTTTTCTACTGCAAGAAAACAATAAAAATCTAATTAAAAAACAACGTGGTAGTAATGGCTATGTATAGGGTGTTTTTTAGAGGTATAGAATTTTAAATTGCAATAAAACAACGATGTATTATTCGATGGACATGAATTTTTTTTATTTGAAAGATAATCTTGTGGCATTACATTTTAAATATGATCAAGCAAGGCGTAGATTCGTCGAATGGGCCCAAAACGTGATTGCCGCTGTTCCCGATTTTCATAAGCGAATTTTGTTTAGCGATGAAGCGCACTTCTGGTTGAATGGCTACGTCAACAAACAAAACTGACGCATTTGGAGTGAAGCTAATCCACAAGTGTATGTCGAAACACCGTTACATCCAGAAAAACTGACTGTTTGGTGCGCTTTATGGGCTGGTGGTATCATTGGTCCCTACTTCTTCAAAAACGATGAAGACCGCAACGTTACAGTCAATGGTGATCGGTATAATCCCATGATTACTAACTTTTTCATTCCTGAATTGAACAATCATGATGTCCAGGAGCTGTGGTTCCAACAAGACGGCACAACATGCCACACAGCTCGTGTCAATCTATTTATTGAAAGACATGTTTGGTGACCGCCTAATTTCACGTTTTGGACCTGTGAATTGGCGTCCAAGATCTTGTGATTTAACACCGCTAGACTATTTTCTGTGGGGCTATGTAAAGTCATTGGTCTATGCGGATAAGCCACAAACGCTTGACCATTTGGAAGACAACATTCGCCGTGTTATTGCCGATATACGGCCACAAATGTTGGAAAAAGTCATCGAAAATTGGACGTCCAGATTGGACTACATCCGAGTCAGCCGTGGCAGTCATATGCCAGAAATCATATTTAAAATGTAATGCTATAAGATTATCTTTCGAATAAAAACAAATTCATGTCAATCGAATAATACATCGTGGTTTTATTGCAATTTAAAGTTCTATACCTCTAAAAAAGACCCTATAGTTACAAGCAATACAAAATAGAATTGTTATTCTTAATCGAAATACATGTTCTATTAGAGTTTTACTGTAGGAGAAATTTAGTGATCTAGTCTAGAATAGCATATCTTCCAATTTTTCCACGAGGCCTTTCAGAGTCTGTGAAAGAGCGAAATCTTAACTTTTGACGAGAGATCTTCACAGGTCCACTAGAAAATTGCTGGGGAACCCGGAGGTCCACGTACAACAGGTTAAGAGACGCTGTCTAAGAGGATAGGGTTACATTACTCTTACGCCGAAAGGTTGTCATTAATAAAATATCACATTATGTGTTTAATTATATTTGTCTAATATCGATTTATCGATGTGCTACTGTATTTTTGTCATGTATTATCTGAAAATCTTTTGCATAGATCAAGGGTCGGCAGCCTTATAGCTGTAGAATGCCAAACCAATATACTACATACTATGATTCAGTGCCACGCTTTAGGAAATTTTGAAACGATTCAATTCCCATGACAATGCACCCAGAGTTAGAGAATAGAAATCAAAAATACAGAATTAGAGTTTTAATATTTACTAATTATGTGTAATTTAATGATTTATATTAACATAAAAATAAACAATACAAAATATAACTATCCATTCAACATAAATAAAAAAAAATTAAAATCGTACATATATTACACATTTTTTAAGAACATGTATTAAGCAAAGTCGCTAAGCTAAAAACACTCCAGCAGTGATCTAAAGAAATTTAAAATAGCTGTCGATTTATCGATAGTTATCTTCGAGTTATTTTAACAATTCCGTAAATTTTGCTTTCAATATCTCAGAATATTTTTTTCACGACGCAGTAATGAGTAATGCTTCATTTTATAAGTATTACACGATCGTTCGGACTTGAATTGAATATTTAACGCTAAAAATAAGTACCAGAAACTATACATAAGCAGTTCAGCAGAATTGTTTTAAAACAAAGAATTGGCAGTAAGAAATCTTTATGCGTGAATCGTAGAGAGGAGAGACAAAGAGATTTAACTTGATTTCATGTTTTTGTAGAGTGCAACTGAGAATGTTTCTGTTCGCCACATGTTGCACGTGTGACGTAGGTTTCCGAACTCTGGAATTGATACTGATTTTTAACAACCATTTAAAAATATTAATCTTATTACTTTCTTACAGAAAACTCATTAAGCTGCTAAGCACACAAAAACAGGAATGTATATTTGTAGGAAAAAGGTCTTTCTGCGTACATAGCATACAAATAAACTGCAGAAAATATTTTTCATTAATGAAACCATTATCTAAGTTACAAAATGATACAAAGTAAAATCGTAATATTGTGAAAATGAAACAGTTCTTTCGCCTCTTTTAAACGCATATTTTTTTTTAATTTTGTATTTTTAACTATACACTTAATAAAGGGGAAACATTATACTGGATGGTTATACTTATAAGCCCTACAATTAACAGTATCCTATAACTAAAATGAGTGAGTGGACTGTCGCCGTATTTAATAAATGACTTACATTCGAGATGCACATTCATTAATTTTAAAACCTTTCAAAAATACAAGCCAGGGTGCGCTTTACATCGGAAAATAACAAATTTACTAAACGGAATAATTCACACGAGATGCGTAGAGGATGTGAACAATTCAGAACAATTTATAAGCAGTAAAATTAAAAAAATAAGATACATATGACATATATTATCATTTTCCATTCAAAGCGCTTTCTGCTCTATACATGCTTAAACTTTTTTTTTCTTTCAAAATTCATCGAGAATATCTTGTATATAGAACATATAACAAAATTTAGTGGTAACTGCTAACCCGTTCTAGCTTCAGAATGATACTTACAGGGGTCGTTTAATTATAACTACCCTAAACGTAATTAAAAAGGCTAAATAACAAATATCTGTGATATATTGGGACTCTATAATTTAAAATACCAAAATGTATAAAAGTAATTAAAATTTGTAATTCATGATAAACCCAGTAGATCTTTGTAGATAAATAAAATTAATTGGAATACTATTTACTAATTAAACTGTAGTAAGCTAGAATTTATTAATAGTAAACAAATGTAACAATTTTTATTCCTATGAAACATGATTATTTTTAACATTTTTTTTCAATTATCCTATTTATCATTCATACCAGTCAGTAGTCCGTTAAAAATCGACAAGTGCGAAATAAAGTATCTAAATTTATTCATATTTTTATTATTTTCGTAAAAAAACATTTTATAATTCCATATTATCTCACTTTCTGCTATCGAAATTTCATTTCTTTTTTTTTTTTTTTACGTCAACTACCCCGAGTCGGATGATACTTCAAATTTGCAAAGTATGAAGTGAGGAGAGGAGAAAGAAAATTTGGCATCACTTTCGAAACTCGTGAAACAGTTGGTAAAAAAGAAAATGCTGCTTCGCGAAAAGCGCTGAGAACATTTTTCTTTCCTTTGGAAAACTATTTACTAATAAAACTGTAGTAAGCTAGCATTTATTAATAGTAAACAAATGTAACAAACTAATTTTATTCGTATGAAACATGATTTTTTTAACATTTTTTTTCAAGTACCCTATTTATCATTCATTAAACTCATTATACCAGTCAGTAGTCCGTTAAAAATCGACATGTGCGAAATAAAGTATTTACATTTATTCATATTTTTATTATTTTCGTAAAAAAAATGCTTTGTGTAATTTCATATTACTATCTCACTTTCTGCTATCGAATTTTTTCTTACGGTCAACTACCCCACGTCGGTTGATACTTCAAATTTGCAAAGTATGAAGTGAGGAGAGGAGAGGAGAAAGGAAACTTGGCATCACTTTCGAAACTCGTGGAGCAGTTAATAAAAAAGAAAAATGCTGCTTCGCGAAAAGTGCTGAGAACATTTTTCTTTCCTTCTAAACCTCCCAGCATTTTGTCACGTATTCGCTGATTTCATAAGCGATGTCAAGTTCTTTTTCTTTTCAAACTGTGCTTTTACGTCGGTTGTATTTCCACCCGTGTGTATTTTTTTTAAAAAAATATTCTATAAATTTCTTCGGCTCATGTAAATTTACCGTAAATAAATTTTATTACGCAGCTGTGCATGGCGACAAAAATATTTGGCATTCAATGTAGGTTTTTAAAATATTTGCACTAGAGGAAAGCTAACATATTTTTAAAGAATTTGAAAAAAATGAGAGAATAGTTCGCTGAATCTAACCGATAGTAAATAAATTAATTATTAATAACACAACTAATCTTTGATAATTAGCTCTTAAATGTATATTGTTTCCAACTGCCTACATTCCAGTTTCACTCAATTCTATTCAAAAACCTCAGTGTGTGTGTTTCTGAATGCCCGTTAATAACCATAGACAATAAATTACGTGCAAAAGAACATCTGACATTTAAATGTGATAGTTGATAAAGTTCAATGTGTTACTTAGAGAGATATTTTCTATTTTTAAATTTTCTATAAAGGAGTGATTTATCTAATTGAAAAAAATTACTTCTCTGATGTCTGGTCAGTTATCAATATTTGATGTTGTATTTGAAAATTTTATTGGATGCATGCCAGATTTTTGAGAAATACTGTACGTTGCCAAATATCTACATACAACTTTTTTCGAAATAAATACTCAATATTATTACATGTATTGCTTTATTTTTTTTTGTAACTCTTATGTTTACATTCCTATAAAAACAATTTTTTAAAATCAAAACAAAAAAAATACATTTAAGTGCTGAAGACATTCAATAAAAGATGTAATGAAATAAATTGTATTATTTACTCAAAACTCTTCATTTGCATTGAAATGTTTTAATAAAATATAAAACTGATATATATATATATATATAATACTCTTTATAAATTTCATCTTTTAAAACATCTAAAGATTTCTAATTTTTTTTCCATTCAAAGCGAGTTCACTGTGCTGTGCGTTTCGTATTTGCAGCATCATTATCAGAAAATATGTTAGGTAAAATAATTTTGAGACATGATATGAATATATGATACTAAAATTATATCACATTTTTAAGTTTTGTGCATTTTTAAGGGGTTTCTAATCTTTGCATTCCTCTGAGAAAGGGCAAAAAACTCATTGGAATGCATTTTCAGGATAGGAAGGCTGTCTGAGTTTAAGTATTCTTTTACACAAATTTTACCTTACTAGCATTTATTTGCAGTACTGTCGTTAACATGAAAGTAAAAACAAGTATTATAAAAAAAAAATATTGTCAATTCCTACTTAGATCAAAAAAGAAAAAAATATATTTTAGCTACTTTATATTAAAAAGCTACAATTAATATAAATATGTATATACATATGACAGAAACGAAACATTAAGTGGTAATTAATTTGTATTAATGATCATTAAAGCATCGTACTGTCATCCAAAACAATCGTGTCTCTAAAATTTCAGTTCAACTGAATGCTTTAAAATGTGAGGAAAAAAACCTTTTCAAGTTTTGACACAAGTCACCAAAAATGATGCCAACATAGATGCATTTGTAATTCTTTAAATAATTAGTTTTAATCAAATAATTTTTATTAATTTTAATTAAATTATTGTATTGCCATCCAAAATAATCATGTATATAAAATTTCAGCTACATTGAGCGCTTTAAAATGTATTTATTAACGATTGAAAATTACTTCAAGATAAGTGAATAAATATATAGAGAGTGCGAGCTAATAGTAGGAATTAAAAAAGTGAATATTTTCGCAATGGAACGGATCACCAGGGACGTCTGAAGGCATGGGTCAGTTGGGCCCGTGCCCAGGGCATATCTTTCGGTGGAGACCCGTTTCATTTTCGACTCTGCCTTGATAAGATCATGATCCGGATAATTTTAATGTGGTGAAATATTATTCCCGTACATATTCTCCAAAACACAAGGAATTTCAAACTGCATGTCAATTGGCAAAAGTAGTAAAACTGTATTATTATGTGAAAACCATTGTTCCTGTCTAGGCATAGGAATAATACCATAAACAATCCTTCAACTCATTTAGTCTAAATACAGTGATCCGTTAAGCCGGTTTATGTCTAAGTTTTTGAGATTTTGAGTCGTGAGCATTTATTTGCTTTAACTTACCCTTTCAAAGAGTATTTGACGATGCATGCTATATACTGTCTACTTTTATAGATATCAGGTAGGGCCTATTTTTGAATAGGAGCCCAGGGCCTCAAAATATTTGAGAATTCTCAGACCTTAAAGAGTCTTTAGACGTCTCTGCGAATCACGAAGTGATTAGAAAATAAATTAAAACCCCCCACAATTATAAAGAAAGAAAACACTTTTTTATTACCATGCCCATGAATTGACTAATTGTTTATTAGCATAGCATTTAAAAGGGTATAATGGAGGTATAGTATTTTAAGGGTATTATATCATTCGACTCGTGGCCGATGTTGCAGTGTCGTTTGTTTGAGTGTTTGTTTCACAGAAGATTTACTTTGCAGAGGGGATGATGCACGTTAAATCCATCGTGACTCAAAGTTCTCTGTTGGCATAGTGCGAAAGCTTGGGCGTTTCGACTTCACCACTTATAACGAAAGTTCAAGAATGTAAGGTCCATCAACAATGGCTGTAGGGTTGCTTTGAGGTGTTATGCATAAAAAGTCAATCAATAAATACAAGTATCCTGAAGTACTAAATGGATCTCATAATTTTTAACTAGGTTGAGGGAGGAAGATGACATCTTAGCTGGCCCTCCACACCCATTTTTCTCCATTATATCATTCCATTGAGAATAATTTTGTGTGTGATCTGGAGATATTTGACATTCTTTAGTCCCTCTACATGACGATCTTCAGCGGCATCAAGACTCGCCTACTGCACTGAATATTCCTCATAGCAAGCAAATTTTAAAGAAAACTTGTGTGTTGTTTGCTTGATTCATAGTTTATTACCGTCACATTTAGAAGATACATGAAGAGAGATGGCGACAGGACTCGCAATTCTGAACCACGGTCAAGTGACACCTTATATTTCACCTCGCTCGCCATTCCTACACCATACCAAAGGGAGGGCTTTGATACTCTCAACAAATGTTAATGTGTACATCAGCGATACGTAACCTGTGGCCCGCGGGTCGCATGTGACCCACAGCGCCTTTTTAAGTGACCCGGTCATGGCCCATTGCTCTGAGAAATTCACTTTTTTAAGAACATTCTATTAAAAGTTTAGTGGAAAATTGTTTGTTAAGAAGTCAAATGTACCAATTGTGTTGTTGGTGTCATACGGAAACGAATTGATATTATTTTTTCTATTTGGAACGGTTAATGTTAGTAATAACAGGCAGTGGCAATTTTATGGGTCGAGCTAATATTTAACTACCGCTTATATCTTGCAAGCGAAAAAATTTCGAAAAAAATCTATCTTTTCAAGACGATTGGGAGGTTGAATATTTTGTAATGAAAAACAGACATAGATCAGTAAATGTTTGATTTGTCGCGAAAGTGTAGTATTTAAAAAATACCAATAAACAGGAATCTTTCAATGACAGTTTTCCTTGAAGATCTCTTGCAAGAGGTGATAAATAGGCTTTCTTGAATAATCTTTGAAACAGCAAAAAAGTGTTTTGTCAGTGGTTATATCACAGCGGTAGCCAAGGCATCCTATGAAGTTTGTTATATTATTGGTAATCGTATGAAACCATTTGCTGATGCAGAAATTGTGAAGGAGTATTTTTTAAAGGCTTCCAATTTAGTGTTAGTGACAAAAATAAAAAAAAATATAAGAAATAATAATTAAAAAAAGCAAAACAGGAATTATAATTTTTGATTTGTTTTCCACATTTTAAATTTCCAATGCTATCTTGGTCTTAAAGGATCCCCCCACCCATTTATCTTCATGTGGCGGCCAGCGAGAAAAAAAGGTTAAATACGCCTGGTGTACATCAACTCCTTTTTGGAAATTTTTATGATATCAGGATACAAACCCATTACTCGGCAAAATCAACGGAGTCCAGAAGTTCATGATGATAATCTCTTGGCTACCGCGACCATATTGGCTTCCTAGTACTTGCATTTTATTAAGGTATCCGACTACTTGCGACAACTTTTTTTTTTTTGAGAAAATGAAGATATAAGGATTTTTATTTAAATTTTAAATTTATTTAGTATATTTTAAGGAACAAATCGTAAAATTGAAAGCAGAAAAAAAATTATTGTTATTAAAAGGGGAAGAAAACTGGTAAAAATGTACTAAAAAATGACATAAATGGGGCGCACTCTGTACAAAAATTTGTTGAACAAATTCTCAATTTTTCAATTTCAATGTGTTACTTTGTTATTCATGTTTGAAATGACCTTCAGGCTAATAGATATTTCCATTTTTATAAACACTAGAGCTCTCTATCTTAGTGACGATATGAAATTGCTTAAAAAAACAGTGATTATATTCACATAACGGGCTGTAAATTTAAAAAAAAAACAGTGATTAATAAATCTGAAGGTGAAAATACTTCTACTGTTATACAAAACATTCACAATAAAATTTCAGCAAATTATTTTCAAAACTTTTTGAGTAATCAATGCCCCCATTTGAGTTTTTCTAAACAAACACATTTCGAGCAAAACGCATTTTAAAGTTTCACATCTTGTGTAAAGTTATGGCATTTTCTTTTATTAAAACACTTGTAGTTTTTGTTCTAGTGAATGGAAAATAAAAAGCTTGGTATTTTTATTAAGCCAATAAGGTGGTCTATAAAATAAAATCATAATAATTGGTTTGTCAATTTTTGAAAAAATCATGATTTTAGGGTAGTAGGATACCGTTGGGTTTGATCGGGTCGGTTGTTAGTACCAATAGGCAGGGTTTCTAATTCAATGTGCCTAGGGCTTGTGTGATTTAGATTCATGTATTTATTACCTGATTGCACTGAAACACTTTTTAATGTAAGAATGAGATTTTATTCTCAAAGGGATCAAATATTTTTAAAGCTTTTCTCGAATGGAACTAAAATATCTACTTAGACAATTTATTTATTTCAAGCAATACATTTTAGTCCTCTGGAAAAAAAAATTGCCAGTATCCTTGCGGTTCTAGCGAGACTTTCAAGAACTCCTGTTAAAAGTTCTATTTTTTTATTTCTTTAGACCTATCGCAAAACGATTGAAGAAAGAATCGGATTGCAATCTATCATAAAATGTTATCGAATTTCTAACAATGAAAGTGTTTGAAAGCGTGAGGTTTTTTTCATAGCAGCGGAATTCTAAAGTAAAAGAAGTAAAATTGTTTTCTTTTTTCACTTTTTAAGTTTCTGCTTGAAACTTTCTGTTCGTTTGGAAACTGCAAAACTTTCTGAGGAAAATATTACAGACTCTTAGATTTGGTTTTATAATCGATCGAAACAAAAATATTTGTGTTGAGTATAATTTTTTTTTCTCACTAAATCATCAAGATCAAACATCAAGATCAAACAACCAAAAATCTCATTGGAATTCCAGATCATTATTATTAAATTCAATAATTGCATCGCTTTTACTTTATTTTGTGATCTTTAAAAATCTTATGAGATGGAACGAAATATTTAGACTGCGATTAGATTGCTAATAAAAGTAATTTATGTTACGTACGTTATGATTGTGGTTGAAGGTTTTGAAATAAAGCTTAATAAAGAAAGTATGCAATATATATTATCAGTCACCTCATAGTTATATGTATATTTGTAGTCATACAATATTTAATTTATACATATGATTGTTATCTTTTAATCAATTATTGTGTGAATTTCATTAATTTTTAACAATACGTTTCGAGAATGGTTTTATTTTTCTTTTGATTATATTTCTTTACTCGTTTAAATTATCTTACGAAGTTTTTTACGCTATTACGTACGAGTTGAATAAATAAAATGGATTTTCTAATTTAGTATGTACAAATCGTAAATTGCAAAAATACTGTGAATTGCATTGGTAAAATGAATACATTTTTTAAGTTAAATACACACATTTTCTAAAGAATGAGAGTTTTTCTATAACTTATATTTGGAAACCTTATTTTCTCTAGGTCAAAAAAGACTTCAGACAATCTGATAAAAATTTCTGTATATATACATTTACTTTAAAAATTAAATTATGGCAAATATTGAGGTAGGATTACACATTTATATTTAACAAGCTATTACACCCTTTTTTTACTGGTTATTTCATGATGCCGCATGACTAAATGTTGTTTTTAAGCTATTGATATGCAAGTTCAGGCTTTAATATCTGATAATATCGAAAAGCACATTTCTACAGCCATTCTCTTTTAAAAAGATAAGGACTTGAATTTCTAAGAGAGAAATGTCTTTTTTGTACCCTCATAAAATCCACTTGGGATTCGATTTACACAAAACCCGTTCTTATAGTAAATTTCTGACAAACATGCTTGCAAAATTTAAAGTTTGTGTGTCTAATTGTTCAAAAAAGGAAATTATTTTGTCCCTGCAACACCCCTTGGAAGTAGGATTACCGCAAAATCTATACTTAACGGATCCCTTCTCAACAAAAGAAATATGCTTCCGAAATTTAATGTTTACATGTCTAATAAGAAGGGATATCCCGTAATGAATGAATAAGCAAGTTACTTTTTTTCCTGTATATAGATAACCGTTTATGAGATAATAAATGAAACATTTATTGCATATCCATAGGTATATATTACCCTTCTTAGATTTTGTCAAAACATAATACTACAAATTATTTGTAATACTATTGTTATATAGAAAAGTTACACATACAATGAATTTTTTTTTTACACTCTTCAAGTATTTTACATAATAATAGAAATATTTTTGTGTATGCTACTTTTTTCTTCAAAGCGAATCAGGTTATTTGGCTTATTATTAATATTACTTTGCAAAAAATAAATTATAAAATATAGAGTAAGAATTATATTAAACAAAAAATGTGAAAAATTTACTAAGTATTGCAACTAATTTAATACTTAAGTACTGTATTTAGTACTGATTGATCTACATTTCTATAATTATGATACGAGTATCATAACAGGCTTTAAAAATTCCAAACTAATTCCGTAAAATAAAAAAACTCTAAATAAGGACATGTCCAAGGAACTCATATAATAAAGATCAGAATGAAAAGGGTCAAATGTGTAAATTAATTAGGGTGTTGATAAATTTTTTTCTGGTAACAAAAATATTTGTATTAACCGTAAATTCCGGGGTATAACAGGAACCACTGCATAACGCGCACCTATAATTTCAAGAGACAATTTTTATTTTTCAGGTACATTCGCCGTATAACGCGCCCCCCCCCTTTTTAACAAAGCAATCTAAAATGTACATGCACAATTCTTTTATGTTTTGAAGTCATTTGTTCCAGGTATTATTCCAAGATATGGAAAAAAACAGCGTACTAATTTTAGAGCTACAACCTTTTAAGTTCATAAGGAATGCCTTTTATTCTAAAGAAGCAGTATTTCAAACTATACAGAAGTCTAATTTTTTCTATGTGCTCATGTTTGTTTCTTTTTAAAGCTGTCATTTTTATACCCGGCGTATAGCGAGAACCCGTAAATTTCAATCTTATTTTTTATTTTAAAAGGGGGCGTTATACGCCGGATTTTACGGTATTTTGTTTACACGTAGATAAGTTATAACAGAGTAGTAATAATATAAGAAATATTTTTGTAGTTAATAAATCAGCGCTATGTAAACAATATGTTTTCCCACTTTAATTCTCAAAGTGAAATATTTCAGAATAGCACTTAGGAAAGAGGTTTAATGTGAGATTTGTTAATTCCTTATTTGAGTTTAGAAATAATTATAAGAAACGTTTTAATTACTCCTCTTTGAGGAACAATTTTAGTGTATTTACCTACGATATTGATGAAAATAAAAAACGTTCTATTAAAGGAGATTCATTTGTGATGATCTTCTAGGACCTCACTTTCAGAACGAGAATGAATAGGAGTCAGATAAGAACCAGTAGCAATTTTTATAAACAACTTTCTTTATTTGGTTATCTTATCCAAATAGAATAAAAGACTTATTAACAAATATATCTAACTAGTATTATGAGGTTTTAAAGGTAATATCCTTTAAATTAACTTAATTAATTAATGATCCAATTAATTAACAATTAAAATTTCGATCACGCAGAGATTACCACGATAAGATATCCTAGAATTATATTTAATGTTCTTATTGAACATTTAATTTTAATTTCACTCCTAAAATAAATCTTTAATGAGACTTTAATTATAAATCAATATTTACCACACGGAATCTCAACTCTTCTTGAGATTAAATTATCCAACAAGAAATCTTCAATTTAACTTCACTATAACTTTCAACTTCAATCTCTCTCTCCTACTGCTCCAACTTTACTATTCCGTTTGACTTAAATACTTTATCTAATCTGCATAACAAGGAATCCTGTCCCCTTTTTGGAGTTGATTGGAAATAGGTAGGAAATTAAATTTCCCTAAAAAGGACGACTCAGAAGGTTAGTGATAATGTTCCGTATAGATTTGTCACACATTTATAATATCTTTATACTCTCAAACATAAAATCGAACAAAGAAACAAAGAAACCGCATATGTAGTGGGATTCAAGAGTTTCCGGACTGAGTCTATTTCTTAAAAAAAAGTTATCAATTAAACTGCTGAAACACGTCCTCCTTTCAAAATAAGACCCTTGAGTAACAACACAACTTTTCCATGGCTTGTGAAGGTCATAGAAACATTTCTGAAATTCATTTTTAACCATGCTCTTTAATTCAGACTGGGATGCCCTTTTAACTTCATCTGCAGATCGTTCTTTGTTTAACATGTGGGGGAAAATATGTTGAAACACCCTATGCATGTTGACATCCTAGGTCAGTATCCCTTGGCATGTGTCTGAGGATATCCATACTGATTTTGTTATTGATAAAAGCCCGTTCTTACGAAGAGCCGCAGGAATATTTCCGATGTTTTCAGCTGTGCTGGAAAGTCTGATGCCATGCAGAGCGTTCAGTGTCTTCGACACTTTTCCTGCTTTTTCTGTACCGTCAATTCCACCCAAAAACTTGCATTCGCGATAATGTATCACAACCTTACACATACTTCAAAATTTCGTAAGGCTCCGTGCCACTTTTTCCCAAATGATCACAAAATTTATATTTATTATCTACTTAAACGCAATTTCTTTCATTCACCGACGACTAAATGCATACGCCTACAAAATAAAATGCCGTGGCGAGCCACGGACCACGTGATTTGGAACAAACTTGTTTTAGAATACAGAAAAAATGCAATAACACAGAAATGTTATCGTAGTCGCTCTACTACAAATAATTTCCACGTTATAGGCTCAATCCGGGAATTTTTGAATCCTACTAGTAAATAACAAGACGTACATGTTATTTCGATTTCACAAATGGAAATATGAAACATCATCAATACTACTTGCCTTTTCATCCCATCAGAAATTTCAGGGCTCTTATTTCTAACTTCTTTTCCAACATTTCATTACAAGGAAAAAATTATATGCCAAAAAAAATTCCTCGGATAAACCTTCTTGAAAGAAAAAGAAAACTTCCAATGTTGACATATTTTAGTAGCGGCATCATGACACATATCAGATACTTCTTTTGGAAAAACGCTGTTTTGCTTCCCAAAGAAAAGTCTCATTACGGGTACCCGATACTCTAGAAACATCGAACTTTTTTCAGAATAAGTATATTCTATGGATAAATAGAATAAACAAACAATGAATTTCAATTTTATTTTTAAGTAAATGTGTAGAAAGAAGTGCGAATAACAGAAGACTTTCCATGGAATTGGTTACAATAAATTAAAAAAACTAGTAATATAAAAAAATTAAGTCAATTCCTACTTAGATCAACAATGAAAAATTTTATTTTAGCTACTTTTTATTAAATAGATACAATTAATAAAAGAGTGTTTTTTTCCAGGTATAGAAGTTTAAGTTGGCATTACTTTCCAAGATGGCGAACGATTTAAAAGCTGTCAAGTGATTTATTCTCAGTTTGGTTTGGCAATTCATCAAAACGATCATCAAGCAAGGCATAGATTCGTCGAATGGGCCCAAAACGAGATTGCCGTTGTTCCTGATTTTCATAAGCGAATTTTGTTTAGCGATGAAGCGCACTTCTGGTTAAATGGCTACGTCAACAAACAAAACTGCCGCATTTGGAGTGAAGCTAATCCACAAGTGTATGTCGAAACACCGTTACATCCAGAAAAACTGACTGTTTGGTGCGCTTTATGGGCTGGTGAAATCATTGGTCCGTACTTCAAAAACGATGAAGGCCACAACGTTACAGTCAATGGTGATCGTTATAGAGCCATGATTACTAATTTTTCATTCCTGAATTGAACAATCATGATGTCCAGGAGCTGTGGTTCCAACAAGACGGCGCAACATGTCACACAGCTCGTGCCACAATCGATTTATTGAAAGACAGATTTGGTGACCGCCTAATTTCACGTTTTGGACCTGTGAATTGGCCTCCAAGATCTTGTGATTTAACACCACTAGACTATTTTCTGTGGGGCCATGTAAAGTCATTGGTCTATGCGGATAAGCCACAAACGCTTGACCATTTGGAAGACAACATTCGCCGTGTTATTGCCGATATACGGCCACAAATGTTGTAAAAGTCATCGAAAATTGGACGTCCAGATTGGACTATATCCGAACCAGCCGTGGCAGTCCTATGCCAGAAATCATTTTTAAAATGTAATGTCATAAGATTATCTTTCGAATAAAAACAAATTCATGCCAATCGAATAATACATCGTTGTTTTATTGCAATTTAAAGTTCCATACCTCTAAAAAAACACCCTTTATAAATATGTATATACATAGGACCGAATCACAACATTCAATGGGAAATAATTTTTATTAATTATTATTAAAGTATCGTATTGTAATCCAAAACAATCGTGTCTATAAAATTTCAGTTTAACTAAATGCTTTAAATCACGAGAAAAAAACCTTTTCAAGTTTTGACACAAGTCGCCAAAAGGCTCGCCACAAATGATGCCAACGTGTCTGTATTTGTAATTCTTTAAATAATTAGTTTTAATCAATTAATTTTTATTAATTATAATTAAATTATTCTATTGCCATCGAAAATAAAATCCTGCATATAAAATTTCAGTTCAATGGAGCGCTTTAAAATGTATTTTATTAACGCGATTGAAATCTCCACCAAGATAAATAAATAAATATATATATAGAGAGAGTGTGTGCTATATATATATAATAGTAAAGATTGAAAAAAGAAATAAAATGTATATTTTTACATCAGATTTTGCAGTTTTGAAATGTGTTTCCAAACGAGAGATGCTAATTTATTTCAGTCTAAAAATTAAAAGAAGATAGTTACGAGAGTCATCTAGAAAAAAAGCATAGTTCAGTTGTAGAAAATAAAAAACAAAATATTTATTAAAAAAGCCATACCGACAAAGCTTAGTTCTATTTTCTACATATCCACTTACAAAATTTAGACATTTGTCTTACTTGTCCATTAGCTTCAAAAATCTCATGTTATAACTCTTCTGCTGCTAGGGAATTAGGGTATCCAACTGGGCTCGGCATTGTGATTTTAAAAAAGCGTACAAATGAACAATTTTTTCAGAGATATATATAGTGTCAGTTGAATAAGAACATAGATTTAAAATTATTTTGAGAAGAGTATTACAATAAAAAAATTACTTAAGTGGAATTTTTCGTCAGAAAAACGAAGAAAAAAGGCATATTTTCAAGACATTCTCCTTTTACTGAAAATGCTTCTATATTAATATTTTGACTATTTATAATCAAGACATATGTATAGAGTTTGAACAGGAGATTTTTAAAATATAACATTTTTAGATGTGAATTTTTTCATATTTTAATATATCAGAGTAGAGAATTTTATTAAAAACATCAATATTATTTTAATTGATTTAAATGTGAAAATAATTTAAAATTTTCTAAAATCCTAGTTCAGACACTATAGAGAAGTCTTAGGAATATATATAGGAAAAAATAAAATTTGACATAACGTGTCTCCAAATAATTCTTATTTTATTAAAAAATACTTCAATAATAATATTTTGCCTACATATAGCTAGGACTTTTGTACAAAGCCTGAGTTAGCATTTTTGAAAATTGTTTATTTTTAAGAGTTACTAATAATTGAAATAATAATTGATAATCATTGTTATTTTTTTATTTTGTGTTAAAATTTTCATATTATGATATATTACTATAATATAAATAAATCCACTCCTGAATTACATATTTTAAAAATCCTAGTTCAGGTTCTGTGCAGAATACTTAGGTACATAGGGTGAAGTTATTATTCTTATTATGATAGAAGTATTCTACATTATAGTAGAATGTTTTGAAAATAGGTAATTCTATCTTCATTTTCTGCCAAAAAAAGCCTTTTAAAAATTTTTTATTGTAATAATGTACTTAATTTCGCATACCTATTATTATATACGCCTTTTTAAAATTATGGTTTCAAACCCTGTTGGATACCTTAAGCTAGATTGTTACTGTATTCTTCAACTTTTCATCACTTCCTTTCCCTCCCAGAAATATGTATTATCATTACCCTCAGTTTAAACCAAAGATCTCTGATAGCAAAGTTAGAACTTTCAATCTTCTATTAGGTTGCAGACTAGTATAACATTGAAATTCTGAAGCCTATGAAAAAAGATAACAGGTGTTTAAATGAAGGAGGTGATTACGTAGAGAAATGATGGAAGCTTCAAATATGTGATTTTTATTTTCTAGATGACGCTCTTATAATAGGTCACCGAATCGTAATTGCAAAAAAAAAGAAATCTAAAACTACCTACAAGAAAATATGGAGAAAATTACATAAAATCTCTTATTGTTCATTATATGAAAACAGTCGTAGGTCACTTAAAAATTAAATTTTTATCAGTAAATAAATTTATTGTCTTGCAGTAAAGAAATTGTAAAATTAACTTATTCTTTTGAATATTTAATGAATTAGAGGGTGCACTTCATTGCATCAAAAATAATTGCTTTCGTTCAAGTGAATTTTAAATTCAAGTTTGTTGATTTCTGCTTAAATATTCCACACCTCAATTTACTTCGAATTCAGTAAGTCTTTTTTACCTTCAATTTATCTTAAGCAGTTGACGTTTGAAATTTGCAAAATAAGAAGCAACTCAACGACAATAAACATGGCTTGACTTTCTTAACTCGTCAAATAGTTAATATGAAAGAAAAATAAATGTTTCGAAAAAAGCAGAGAACACTTTTATTTTTCTCTAACTTTCCAAGCATTTTGTCGCGTATTCATTGATTTTATAACAAATGTCATTTCCTCTTTTAAAATTAAACTTTTTCGTTTGTTGCCTTGTGTGCAATATTTATTTATATTCATACTATGACTTCTTTCGTTAAATCTAAAGGGAAAACGCAAATAAATTTATTATTTAGTTGTGCATGACAGGGAAAACGGAACCAGAGAAAAAAATTCCTAAAAGGAATATTTTTTTCGTGTTAGTAGTTTCTTGCAGTACTTTTTTTTTACTAAAAACCTTTTATTGATTTTTAAATTGACATCTACTTGCAGCTATGTGCTTTTTATATGTATATTAAAAATTTTAAGATATTACAAATAATTAATTGTAATTATTACTAGTTTGTCGAGAACACTTGATTTTGATATTAATCATACTTTTTAAATTTTGTAAGAAAACACACATAAATATTTTTAAAACTTTGAAATTCTTTACTTTAATTGACATAAAAAGTGTTATATATGTAATGACACACACACACATAAAAATTCTGAACTCATAAAATATTTTATTTTTCATTTATATAACTTGTTATCTTATATTTACAATTTAGACAAATTTGGCTTCTTTATATCTATGACCCAAGATAGATTCTTTTATTACAAATTCATACAAATAGAATATAAAAATGAATGTAGTGGGACACTGTCTGTAGTAATTTATTTATTATTATATTACACTCGATTTTTAAAGCATTCTGTTCGAGGAAACCTAAACTACACAGATTCGTAGCCGGTGTGTCATGAGTTTGTGCCTCTGAAGATCCACCGAGTAGAGGCTGATGAACTTTAAGCCATTGGGGGATCAAAGTCCTACCGTTGTGGTGGCGTGGAAGTTCAGATAGTGGAGGCCAGCTTTGGTGTCGTCCTCGTCAGTTGAACATAATTCAGAATTACGAGGATCATTTTCAGTAATCCTCACACGTTATTTTACAATGCAACGTTAATTCTTACTCTGTTAAACACTGGCATGTTATATTGAGTGTCACATTCCATAGGTGCCATTTTATGTCTCATACTATCTTTGACCATGTTTAAGTAATTTATGAAAATGTCTTCCAATATAAGTTTTTTTTTAGAAAAACCACTCTTAACTCCGCTTTAAGTTAAGGGGACACAGTACGATTCAATTGACAAAAATCAGTTAAAAAATCAAATATAATTTTTTTGCCGAAATTATTTTTTCTATGCTCTCACGAAATCTGAGTTTAAAAAATGCAGGATTGTGATAATTTTTACGTTCATTTTTCTGAACATCCTAATGGAAAATCAAAACTTTAAACTGATTTATCTCAGAAAGATAAAATAACTAGTTTGACTTTATATAAGGTGATAATGTTTTTTTTATTGTACCTAATACTTGGAAATCTTTTTCACGTGTTGCTAATACTACATGAAATAAAAGTCGGTATGTATTTTTCAATCAAAGCAATACTTACATTTTTAAAAAAATGATTGAATTTAGAATTTATAGATTTTTTAAGGAATTTTCAATAAGCATTCCCCAAAAAGAAGTTTTGTACAAATATCAATCATGTTATCACAGAACCCATTTCAATTTTGGTTATACATAGTTTAACGTATACGTATATGTATATGTATATAATGTATATTTTCATATATGTATCTCAATTTTTATAGGAGAGAGTAGCATTTTAAAATCACTTCATAAGTTTCAAGCTTTCCCCTTAAAAATTAAATGGTTAGCTTTTTATGAAGTTTAGAGCATAAAATCTTTTTTACATCGTACATACGCACAGAAGGCAACCCAAAAAGTAATGAAAATTGTTAAATTAAAAACGTTTGTGTATATCGCACCATGTCCCCTTAATAATAATTCATTGTATTTAGATTCTGATTGGCATAAAAAATAGTACTACGAAAGATTTAAAATTACTCTCATATACATGTTTAATTATCCTATTAGCGCTTATTTGAAAAAAATTGTGTTCAAATCCTAAAAATAAGTTATAAGAAAATCAAAAGATCGTAAGTTAATCTGCAACACGGTGGAAATGTTGAATGATAGCTTGCTTATTTCTATTAAGTGTTTTTCTTCTATAACTGATGTCAAGGAAAATGAAATGAACTTTTTATAAATATTTTTTTCAACAATGTCCTGTTTTATTATAAAATTAAGTAAACTTTGACTATCATCTTTGAACTGCTATTTATGTTTAGGTATAAAAATCAGTTCCCACATACCTGTTATTGCCCAAAATGAAATGAAATCTGAGGTAGATCTTTTACTCCAAGCAATTTACTTCATTCTTACAAAAGACTTCATAATGAGGCTCCAGGAATCATGAAAAATTTTACAACTCTAGTTGGAAGTTTTACTTCTTTTCATCGGCGTTTTCTCAAAGCGATTGAATGAAAAGAATCGGATTGTAATCTATCATAAAATGGTACCGAATGGAATACTGTAATTTTTTCCTGTGTCCATGAACTTCTCAAAGAGTAGTAAAATTCATTTTTCATTTAGAACTTTATCTATGATCTCGAAAATCAGAAACCTTTTCAAGTAGTCTGGAAAATTAGTGCCCATTTACAAGACACAAAATTTTCTTATCTTTTTCAATGTGATAATTTCTTTTTTCTATTGGTTATGAAATTCTTAAACTCATATCGAATCCTCAAAGTTTGAAGGTGTTGGGCCAAAAACTGATAAAAATGCTTTAGTAATTTTTTTGTTAAATTACCAATAGCTTTATATTAAGGTTTTATGTTATTTTTAAAATTACCAAATTTATAATTTATGAGCAAATTATTGCCATAGACCAGCGTTTCTCATACTGTGGGACACGCCCTCTTGGGGGCGTGACAACTCTTCAAAGGGGGCGTGAGCATGTTGAAAAGTCGAAAACAAAAGATTATTTTAAAAAAATTATTAATTTACTGAAAATAAACAAACAAAATACATTCTGTCACAATAAAAAATACACATTTACAGGGATACATTACAATTATAAATATATCAGTACTACGCAATGTATTTTATAACTAATTTAACAATATTAAGTTAAGAAAAAGTTTTTATTAATTACCAGTGACCCCATGGGTTTGTCATATTTGTAATTAAAAACAAAAATTTACACTTATCTTTATAATTTGTACGAATATAATTAATCCCTTATCTGCCCATTAAAACTGATGCAATTCACTTTACAGTGCCAACCTTTTCCCTCGTAGTCGCTCGTAAGGGATGTATTGGGACAGGAATAAAGAAGCAAATAATCTGAAATAAGTAAATCCTTCGCAAACATTGTAAAAGCTCTTTTATTGCATTCCAAAGCCTTCGGAATAATTTCATGGATAGAAGTGCACAGAAAAGATCATACTTCGGAAAGTCGTATATATACGTCCGGGGAAATAAACGTTTTGCCTTAGCGAGACGTTTATATACGCCGGGGTGCTTAAGAGGTTAAAGTCGTATCGTGGTTTTGTTGTCGAAGTAATGTATTATTGAATTCAATACATTATTATTGTATGAGGGGGGCACGATGAAAATTATGATTGAATAGTGGGTCGCGAATATTGCAACTTTGAGAAGCACTGCCATAGACTAAAAAAAATGGTTTTCAAATGCTTTATTGGATTAAAGTGTCGATGTTCTATTATTTTACAGACCCTCTTTTTCTAGGAAAGGCTTTATAGTTCTGATAAGACTTAATGATGGTTTTTCCACAGAATAATTTATTTTTATTTTATTTTATGACTCACCTTTGCACAAATTAAAAGTCAATTGTGCTCATTGGATATCTACAGGAAACGTTTAAATATTAACATATTATTTAATTCTATAAACCACACACAACTTATAAGACTTTATTTTTAACTTAGTTTACCCTTTCTTAATACAGCTGCTAGTACACTAAATACCACTAATAATGGGACAACAGTTGATCAATTTTTTTAAAACAATTAGTCCTTGACTATAACATACATTATTTAATCAAATATGAATAAATTAAAGGTATCATACATTCTTAAATGCAACGTTTAGTTTGTACTCTTATCTTCGGTCATATCTAGAAACAAATGATCTATCATAAGGATATACATAATATGAAATCTTAACAAAAAGTTAAAATTCTATTAACATGGTCTGAAAATTAATTTTTTAGTTGAAGTATGTTTTGAGAATAAATAAATTTAGTTGAAAAAACCATAAAATACATTTAAAACGTATTATTTATGAGAAAATTAGATTTTTCTGAATTTATTAACTATGTAATTCACAAAAAAATCAATAGTTGAAATTTTGGCAGTGAAATACAATTCACAGTTGTTCTGTTTAAATATGTAAGCATAATATGTGCAACTCATTTCGGTAAAAAGCATTATTTAAAAATGGGCGAGCATCTTGTATATTAATTTCGGTTTTATTTATTTTGTTTAAATGTCATATAGGAAAATTAATATTTTTCGTAAATTTGAGTGAATTAATTCAGTAAGAGTTATCTTTGGTATATATATATATATATATATATATATATATATATATATATATATATATATATATATATATATATATACAGAGAGAAAGAGAGAGAAGGTACTTCTTTTTATTACTTTAAAGCCTTCAAAACTTTCTCAAAATGTAACACGGCAACTTTTCAAAAAAAAAATCATTTAACTTTATTTTCTTAAAATACATATTTTAAGAAAAAAAATTCGCGTACATAGTTTTTGTCTCTAGATTAATTAACTGAAATATTTTCAACTTAAAGCTTTGAAAAAAATGTAGAATATATTGATTCCGATATTTTAATGGATTTAAAATATCATAAGCTTTAAAAACTCTCACTAATATAGTGCTTATATTACGTATAAAATCTTACTAATTTAATTGAATTATGTAGTTTTTCATATCGCTAGATGTAGGAATATATTTATGTTGTATTTTAAATAAATTACTTTACTATATTATATATGTCTTTCGTCTTTTCAAAAGGACTGTAATTCTATGAAGTTTTAGAGGAGGTTAAGGAATGAGAGTTTTATGCATAATTTTTTTTAATTTATGCATTATCATTTTTATTAGAAAATTTTCACTGTCTTAGCTTAATTTGCAGCACTTTTAGCGCAAAAGTATCTTACTCTTAGATTATTAATTTTATGTACTGTATCATGATTTTAAATTCAATCAATTGCTTTTAATTCTGTAATAGAATTTCTAGAGCATGTTAAATTGGTACAACCTATGATCTATTGAAATTATTCTATTCTAAAGCCTTTGTAATTTTAAAGTTCTTTTTTTACCAAAACACGTACGTTTGTGTAACACAAATCCAAATTAAAATAAAAATCATCATAATACATATAGTAATACAAATACAAAAACATTAATAACCATTGTTTCATCCAAAGAGACTTTTAAAAAATGTTAAGTTCTTTAAAAGCTTACTTTTTTTAATTACCATTGAGAATACTATATAAACTAATAAATTTAATTATTGTTATTAAAACCCTTTTCCTGATATTTTCCCCCATTTTTAAGTAAACCAAAATTATGGTGCATGTAAAAGTTCGTGAATGCTAGTGGAATTGGCTCTATAGTTTTTATTCAGAGCATTAGATCATATATATATATATATGTATAATATGTGTGTGTGTGTCGTAATCTTGGCAAAAGCGTGGTAAGGATTATTAATTATATAACTATTTATTTGTTGATGTTGCATTGACCAGGCAGTCCTTTATGGCAATAAATCTATTTTATTCAATATGTAGAAACGCACAAACATAAACAAATCTAAACACAACACATCACAGAAAACATCAAGCATAAAAACACACACGCGTATTTTACATTTCGACGAAGCCAAAGACAAAGAAATAAAGAGCTAAGAGACTCGATAGCTACATGGCGAAAACAAAATGCAAGAGAGGGAATTATTCGAATATTAAATTTTTATATACAGGGAAGAACAGGGAAAAACGCGTCCAGTGTTTAGGCGAAAGGAATAAATTGTTATAAAGATGATTGTTTAGGGAATATTAAATACTTATATATATTAGTAAGGCGTATGAAAACAATTAATAATTCTATATTTCTTGGAATCATCAGTAAATTTATCGAAAATTCAAGGTCTACAGAATCAGTAATAAATATACCAACATAATGTTTTTAATGCTTTAAAAACGATTAATTGCGATTCGCTTTGAAATAGGGTATTATAATTTATGAATTAGATGTTATAAATAAAAGAGATTCGAATTATGAATAGATATCTTTTTAAGTTTTTAATATATATATAGTCTTATTCTCTACAAACAAGAGATAAACATCCAACAATCACATTCGAAAAACACATAGACAGTAGGAAAATCACACAATGAAGGACACATGAGCAACCGAGACTAAAAATTATAAAATGGAAGCTGCTTTAATATAAACATTGCTAACTTAGGGCAATTAATAAATAAAATAATTTATATAAAAGTAGAGTTGAACATCTCTTTTGGTCAGCCAACTTTCCCCCTTCTGGACCTTAATGAAGATTCAAAGTATGTGAATGGCTGAAATGTAGCACTTAACAAAAGTATAAAAAGAATAGAAAAAAAAATTAATAATAGAGTTAAAAATTACTATGAATTTAGTGACACTAGAGTATATATGAATTTAATAATAAGTAATTTTATCTAATATCAGAATATGGAGGTAACTATAATTATCAAATATGTGAATTTATAGTAATAAACTATTATTAATCTAATAATTTTTAATCCTTACTATTTAGAATAGCTGTATATATATATATATATATATATATATATATATATATATATATATATATATATATATATATATATATATATATATATATATATATATATATATAGTTGAACCTCTATATTGTGAATTTTTCTTTATAACGAGTTTTTTCCAGGAACCTTGAACATTTCACGATTTTCTTCGTAAAATAACTTCTCTATAGCGAAGTGCATTTTCTATATAACGAACTTTTTATTTTAACCTTTCCTTCTTTTCTTTACTTTTTTTTAACTATTTCTGAAGAATTTCAAGTTATTCTATCTTTAACACATTTTATGGTGGTCATAAATCTTGAAATGATTTATTAGATCCTAACTCACCGAGAGCAGTAGACTTCTGGATGTTTCTTCCAAGAAGTGCAACCTCTAACCCCCATTGTTCACAAGAAATATCTTCGATATCCTCTTTCACCCTCAGTGGAGTTGTCCCATCTCCCCTATACTAATTATATAAAAATGTATGTTTAATATTACTTGTATGTTTTAAGTTATAAAATATCCTTAAGATCCATTAATTTTAGTATAAAATTATTTTCTTCATATTGAAAATACAGTGAAGTCTTTGACATCATTTTTCTTATTTTCCTTGCAGTTTTTTTTTATGGGCATGATATATAAAATAAACATATATTAATTATAAAAAAGCTGTGAATATTTTCTATTTTTAATATATAGTGTTTATGAATTTAAATGTTTTGTTTTATGTGATTTATAAAGTATATTAAAATATGAACCTCTATATAGCAAATTTTCCATGTAACGAACTTTTTTCCGGGATTTCAAGCCTTCGTTACATATAGAGAAAGGTCCTATTATATTTATATAAGTAATAGATAGATAGGTATCTAAGTTGAGATATATACATGTGTGTGTGTTTGCGTGTGCAATTTCTTGTCATGTACTATTTAGTGGACTTTCCTTGTCTTATACTATTTACAAATGAAAATAAACGCAGGGGCCTTGAAACTATGTTTAACTCTGAGATGTTAATCTGAAATAAACCAAAGAATCCGCTATTGTAAAACTTTCAATATTTTCAACCCAATTTTGAATCATAATTTTCATTGGGGCCCCCTCCACACAATAACAATGTATTGAATTGAAGAATGATGTACTTTGACATAAAGCTATATAATACGACTTTAATTATAAACCATACAAATTATCAGTATATATTAATTTTTGTATATGACAAGCCCTTGGGAAGGGGGGCACTAGTAATTATTAAACTTGTACTTATCTTAGTATTGTAAAATAATTAATGCCGTACATTGTACAGTACTGATATATTTATAAGTGTATTATATCAGTGTAAATGTGTATTTTTTATTATCTCATAATGTATTTTGTTTTGATTCATTTTAGTAAATTAATAATTGTTTTGAATAATCTATTATTTTCGATATGCTTACACTCCCTGGTAGTATTATCACGCCCCCAAGGGGGTGAGCCCCACAGTTTGAGAAACGCTGCGCTATTGTATTACTTTGGTTATTCTACTTCGTCCTGTAATGCATTTGCTATTATTTTACTTTTTGCTTAGCATTAGGTTAAAATATATCAATTTAATATATTAATAATAATTATGTACATATAAACATATTTCACTATTTAAAAATTTAAGTTAATATCAGTATTTCTTAAGTCAGATTTTTAAAAATTTAAATAGATAAGATAATATGTTCCTAAAACACATAGCATCAAAATCAAATGAAAGCAATTTGAACTATTTTTTGCAAGCATTTCAGTGAATTTATTGGAGAAACCTTTTATTTCCCTTAGTTCTAAAGAAATGCTGAAACCAAAATGAATCCTGGAGGAATACTTGCACCCCCTATTGATTTGCAAGCTCCTTTTCAAAGCCACAGTTTTATTGGTAACAACAACGTGATACCTATCAGACGCTTTACCCATGGGGAAATATTGTTTTCCTCGTAATGAGCAGCCTTACTTTGAAATGTTTTTGGTATCACTTGATACAGATATTTGACAAACAAGAATCCACTTATCCATTTCCCCAAATGAGAAATCTTCCCCGAAATGTAAGAATGTGTGATGGGGTTACATTTCAATTTCATTTCATGTGTTTGTGGGAGAAGATGTCGGAAGAGCAAATAGAATATCATATGACAGAAATAAGAGCCTTATATCTGCATGTAGTTTGCGTTTCTATAAATCTGATAACCCCTGCATTTTATTCTATTTTTATGGGACTTACAACATCAAAAGAAGCGCAGCAAAGCTTAGAGAATTCATAAAATATTATTTTAAAATAACACGTAATTTATGCTGACATTTATTAAAAATACATCGATTTCAAACTTATATATTCCTTCAATGATATATTTTTGAAAAAGAAATAAAAAATGGAAACTTTCAGGTATACGAAATTGAATTGGTTAAAAGAGTGTAGTAATTACCCTTCAAAAACAAATATTGGAAAATTGTGATCAAATGGAAAACGTATTTTTCTTAATTTGGTTTTTCGTAATTTTTAACAATCTGAAAAAAAGTTATACTTTACTTTAATTAAAAGGCTTTTATCAATACAAAAATATAAATTTCTATAATCTATATAATATATTTTATTTTACTCATTTTTAAACCAAGAGCATTATATAAATAATTTGATCCAATGACAAATTTAGCATTATTCAAGAATTTAAAAAAAGATAAACTCTAACTCACTTTACTCTGAGCATTTACTTATATCATTTTCAAATATTGCATTTTCTTTTTCACTATCAATTAGCTAAAAGTCGTTTTCAAAGTACGATGGACAGAAAAAAAAATGAAGACGTTCTCTTTTTAATTTTATCGAACAGCTATTAAAAAGTGCTTTTTTAAAAATGACGAGAACATTTTTCTTTGCTATCTGATCCTCACCGGCAATTTGTCACATATTCTTTGTTTTAATAAGTGGTGCTACCGGTATCTTTTCCTTTCAAAGTATGTTTTTCAGTTGATGGTTTCCTCTTAGTTATTATAATGTTCTTTCTATGATTTCTTTGGGTTATACGAAAAAAACTACATATATTCAATAAACTCATTCTGTATTATGAAAAGAAATTTTCCTATCAAAATTTATTTATTGAGTATTTGTATCCAAATAAGTACTCCAGCTATTATTTTCCCGGTATCTCAAAAACGATACACAATTATTGAAATTGAATAACTTAAATTAAGTAATTTCAATTTGTTAGTTGTTGTTACTAATAAAAATGTATTCTAATTACATTGAAATGTAGTAGAACAACCGGCTCTTAATGTGTTATGAACTACTTAAAATTACGTAAAAAAATTAATAACTTCTTAATTTCTTTTTGTTTTATTAGAACAATAAGCTCGATTTCCTAGTTATGTAAAAAAAGGAATTTCTATTTATAAGATAAATCTAACTTTAGCTTTATGAACATGAATGAATGATTGATTTATAATTTATACGTAAAATGACGCATGGTATGTTCAATATTGATATGATATGATATTGCAACTGTTATGATATGATATGATATGATGATATGATATAACTATTTGATACTGTAAATTACATTTTGAGGATAAGGAAATGTCTGGTGAGTGAGTGAGTAAGTGAATATTAACGGCGCACTATTCAGCTGTTAGAGGGCTGCTTTTGGAGACGGACACCGTACTTTGAACCATAGTAAAAAGATGAGGACGACCCCTGAGTTGGAACCTCCTCTTATAATTCCACACCACACAAACGATAGAACGTTTTGAGTCTCGACATATTTAATGTGCATCAGGCCTCTACTTATGACACGACAGTCATGAGTCCGTTACCTTGTCTACTAGGCCAGTGGTTTCCAACCCCCGGTCCGTGTACCGGTACCGGTCAAATGCTACTAGTCCATGCAAGAAACATTAAATTATTTGCCTTTTATTTACTGTGGTATATTTTTCATGGGTTTGGGTTACTTTTTAAGAAAATCACTTTATATTCATTTTTGGTGTAGCTATATTTCATTCTAAAGTCATGATTAAATACAATTAAATTAAAATTATTAAATGAAAACAGTCTAAAATATAAACAATCAACGTCCTCTCCCTCAGCGGGCTGCTGTAAAATTAAAAAATGTCGACCGGTAGCAGGTCAACGCATTGCTCTGGTCAACAACTGTTGACCAGAGTAATGCGTCTGGTCAATCAGTTAGTATTGCTCTGGTCAACAACTGTTGACCAGAGCAATACTAACTGATCACTAGTCAAAACCAGATTGACTCACTTTCGGTATATATATATATATATATATATATATATATATATATATATATATATATATATATATATATATATATATATATATAAGCTATTTCTCTATTTATATCCCTCGCGGATAATTCGAGAAAAATACGCTTGCGCCATAGGTCTTGAAATTATTGTATTTCTCTACTAATTTCTAGAAGAATCCAGAAGGTTCCGAACTCGCCAAAAATGGTAGCCAACATGATCGCCAAGTCTCCAAAATGGTCACCAAAGTCGCCAACTTGGTCTCCAAATATGACGCCAACTTGGCTTTATCGCCAAGATTTCGCCAAGTTCCTATTGACTCACCATTATAACGTAAGGGACGGTGTTTTCTTGTGACTATCACAATTTTGACATAAATTAAATCTAATTTAGAGTAACATAAATGCTTTACATATCCAAATACAAATTATTTACACTATTTTACACAAAATTCATAACAATATAAACACACAAAAGAAAAATGTTTCGAAACAATTTTCATTCGATTAAAGTACATTAAGCTACTGTTGCAAGGACAGTGATCAACTATACTTACTTGTAAAATTACCAGTTTATATGGGAGGAACAATAAAGAAAATTCTTGACTAATATCTGTTGCCCTGGGACACCCGAGAATCTATTTATGATTCTTATAGGTAAATCTATTTTATCTTGTTTAAAATAGAATGAATTGTTCTAAATCTTTCATACTTACAATAACTAGTCTGTATAAAACTAACTTTATTCTACTTTTAATTAATAAAAAAAGGAGCCAGTTATTTGCTAAATAACTTTGTTTAAAGACCCTCCTTTTTTAAGAGAAAAAAAACTTATAATGTTGTTTTAACAAGGTATAAGCTATTTGTTAGAGATAATTCCTGCAATTTTAGGAAGGAACATGGATTTAAGAATGTTGACAATCATTGTGTGCAAGCACTTTCCGTGTTTTGTTAAACTTTTTTTCTTTTCTCCCACCTTTTACAAAGCTATCGAGGAAAAAATCCGATTTTAACGTATCATAAAATGTTATCGAATTTTTCATCAAAGAAATCCTTGAAAGCGTGAGCGTTTTGTGTCTGTCTATGAAGTATTCAGGGAGCAATAAAATTTTTCTGCTACTTTACAAATCGAGAATTTACCTCTTTTGATCAGAAACAAAAAGTTCAATTATATACGTGAAAAAAATAATTTTGAGATTTTACTAAGCAAAAAACATTTATTTTTATGTAACTTTTAATATTTATAACTAATTTGGTACTTTGTTTTCGTTTTTGTTCTATATTCCACTCAACTTCAAAAGGATTCTCCTTATTTCTTTTTTCTATCTATTACCTAGGATTTCTACTATCATTCTTTGCAGATAATTTTTAAGAAAGTATACTTTCGGAAAGGTACACACTATACTCTAAAATGTACCGTATACTGAAAGATAAACAAATTATGTAAAACTTTCCGAGTTGACATTAAAATGCAGAAGTCACATAAAAATACCCAAAAGTGCTTAATTTGCGTTCATACGCACACCAGTTAACACAAAGTAACACACATTGCACATAACAGAGCAGAAGTTACATGGAAAAGTACCCAAATTGCATTGATACGCATACATATTGTTGCACAAATATACGCATTAATCATCTGAAATACATACATTACACGCAAAGTCACTAATATATGCATGAAAATTCATAAGTTTTTTGACTAAAATACTCAAGTTATGCACAGACTATACAATCTGTGCACTTCTATTTGCAAATTGTATTCTTATGTACTCAAATTGGGTACAAAATATCCTCAAGTTCCAATCTGAAGCGCACTAATTACATAAAAAAGTGCATAATTTACACTCATAAGTGTAAAAGTTACTCAGAACAAAAAACGTTCAATAAAGTAATTAGTTTATGTTAGCACCACATGCCTCACAAAGCTACATTTTTTAGTCTCTAATATAGTCAGTACTATAAAGGCTGCTGTTCATCTAAGGAACTTTATGGAAGAATATAGCATCTAGATTAAATGGCTTTCAAAAAAAATAATGATAATAAAATTAAAATAAGAATTAAAATACTAAGCATATATTACGCAAACATACACGATTACATAAATCATAAATATTGCATTCATTTCATTCAAACTTCTAAAAAAATACAAGGTAAACTAATTTAAACGTAAAATACTCAGCTCCTATATTCAACGAGGCAGGAAAGTATAATTTTGTAGCAACAAATATTTATTTTTCTACAGCTCTT